>CAOLHI010000850.1:0-493847 GCA_948474755.1 Ctenosaura bakeri
CGCTCTCACGGGGCTGCAGCGGCGCGGGCGCGGGGTTTTTGATTTTCGCTTTCAAGCGAAAATCACCCCGCGCTCGCGCTACGCTCCCAGCGCCCACACGCACTCACCTGTAGTGCGGTGCGTCGGGGAGGCGGCCGGGTCGCGCCTCCTTCCCTCCGCCCGTGCGGAAGGAAGGGGCGGGGCGGGGAGCTAGCGCGGCGGATGCGAGAGCATCCTGCTTCGCACGGGCGGGGGGCTGCTCGTGACAGCCTCCCGCGCGCGCGCGGGGGCGGGCGCGACTGTCGCTCGCTCCTGGCGCGCGCGGGGGGCGGGCGTGACTGTCGCTCGCGCCAGGAGCGAGGGACAGTTGCGCCCGCCCCCCGTGCGCGCGCACGCGATCGGGAGGCTGTCGCGAGCAGCCCCCCGCGCGCGCCAGGAGCGAGCGACAGTCGCTCCCGCCCCCCCGCGTGCGCCAGGAGCGACGGGCTCCTTTCTTGCGCGCGCGGGGGGGGATGGACTCGCGAGCTGCCGCCGCCTCCGGGACGGTGCCGTTTCCCAGCTGGTTCCTTCGGCTGCGGAAGGAACCAGCGGGGAACCGGCAGGCTCCCGAACTAGGCTTTTCCCGCAAGCCGCCCGCCCCCACTCGCGCAAAAAGCCTAGTGCGAAAAGGGCCATTGATAAAGATGTTGAATACCACTGAGCCCAGGACAGAATGGCACCCCACTGGTCTCTTCTTTCCATGATGAAGAGAAGCCAATGGTGAGCACCCTTTGTGTTTCGCCAGTCAACCAATTACAAATCCACCCAACAATAGCTTTCTCTAACCCACATTCTACGACCTTCTTTGCCAGAATATCTTGGGTGGCCTTGGCAAAGGCCTTACTGAAATCAAGACACAATACATTCACAGCATTCCCTTCATCCACCAAGCTTGTAACTCTATCAAAAAACAAACAAAACCAGATTAGTCTAAAATGACTTGTTTTTGAGAAACCCATGTTGACTTTTAATTATCATGGCATTCCTTTCTGCTTACAGAACGTTTCTTTAATAATCTACTCTAAGATCTTTCCTGGTATTGATGTCAGGCTGACTGGGCTTTTTTCCTCTTTTTTTAGATGGGGTCAACATGTGTCCTCCTTCAGTCTGCTGGGACTTCTCCTGAGCTCCAGAAACTCTCAAAGATTATTGCCAGTGGTTCTGAAATAACTTCTGTCAGTTCTTTTTAATACCTTTGGATGTAGTTCCTCTGGCCCTCATGACTTGAATTCATTAGGAGTAGCCAGGTATTCTGGTACTACCTCTTTTCCTATTCTGTGCTGCATTTCCCCTATTACATCATCTGTTTCATTTTTTTCTGGGTTCAACACTGTTTTTCTTTTCAGAGATGAGTGAGACAAAGAAGACACTGAATAGCTCTACTGTTTCTCTGTCCTCTGTTACCACTTCTCCATCTTCTTCTTGCAGCAGCCCTACCATCGACTTGTTTTTCCTTTTGCTACAACATAACCAAACCCCACTGTATTGTTTTTAACATCCCTTGGAAGCCTGAGCTCATTCTGTGCTTTAGTTTTTTTTATATAGTATAATTTATATTAAGTTACCCATACTAATAGCAAAAAAGTATCATCAAATAATATTGATTAAATACAGATATATAGTCCAAACAGCAACTGAACAAAAAAACAAAAAAGGATCCAAGTTTACAGTTGTACATACATATATTGATTTAGAAAACATGAAAGATTGCTAAGAATAGAATATATAGAAGAAATAAAGAGTTGAATTCAAGATTGTTACGGTTTCATATATAGTTTAGTAAAATAATTAAACTGTCCCAAATTAGGAATGAATGAAGAAGAAAAGAAATAAGGTATGCACTTCCCTATACAAAAAAGTCAAAGGATTTTTTAGAATACTGTATCATATCTGCCTTCCTTAGTTAAAAAAGGGAATGGTGTAGCTAAAAAGATTAAGTATGCTGGTAACTTAAAGAGTTATTCTATTTCCGAAATAAGAATACTTTTAGAAATTAATCTTCATTTCTCATTCCTTTTTACGACCCTAAATCATTATCCACAGTACAAATTTTAGTGCAAGGGTCATGTTCTCTTCTCTACTTCTCTTAAGGTTATTTGATATTGCTGTAGCTAGTTTTGAATTCGAGAAGGGAGAGATCTTAGTATTGTAATTCTATGTAAGTACTTTTATTTATGATATCAATATATGAATATATATATATACATACATACATACATACATATACACACACACATGTAATGTAATATACACATATACACACTCAACTATGTATCCTCATCCAATTGATCTTTCTGGGAATGGAACAACAATTATAAATTGATTAATGTAATTCCAATCCTTCCCAATTAAGACTATACAATTTGGATATTCAGTTGTCAAATCCAGTTATGGTAGTATTTCCAATTTTGGCTTGGAGATAATGTTTAATTGGTTCCCAATCTTTACAGAACTTATTATTCCCTTTGCCATCCAATATATAAGTTGATTATCCATTTTGGCTATATCAATTAATTTATCAATCCATTCTTGTTCGGTGGGAATGCAACTGGCCCGCCAGTACTTTGCAAAGACTATTCTGGCTACAGTAACCATATGCCAGAATAGTCTTCCAATCTTGTTATATTCCTTGTTGTCAATTTTCAAAAGACCTTAGAAGAATACCTCTGGATTTAAATCAATCTTTGTCTGTGAACATCTTTTGAATTTTAGATCTTATACCAAACATCTTTTAGCACAGTTGCATTCCCACCACATGTGATAGAAAGTACCTACTGTCTTCCCACATAACATTGATTGTTAGACCCTTTACACATCTTGGTGGTTCTGTCTGGTGAGAGGTACCACCTGTACATCATTGTTAGCCAGTTCTTCAGAAGATCATATGACCTTGTATATTTTTGGTTATAGGACCATTATTCCCCCAGTCTTCCAAAGAAATATTATAGGTCAAGTCTTGCACCCATTTTACCATGCATTCTTTCACTGTTTCTTCCACCATATTGAGATTTAGAAGGAATTTATGGAAAGTAGACAACAGATTCTTATCTCGTCTATGTAGAAGTCTTTCAAAATCTGAAGTTTGTATATCCACACCTTTAGAGTTCATTTCTGCCTTAAACTTTGTTGCTATTTGAAGATAAGGGAACCACTGTATGTTATATCCTTTTTTGAGTAATTGCTGCCTGTCTTTTAACTGACATACATTCCCTTGTTGTGTCAAGAGCTCTTCATATGTTGCCCAAATACCCTGACTTCGCAGTGCTTTAATAGAAAGTGCTTCTAGTGGGGAGAACCAAACAGGTATTTTGTTACATATCAGCAGTTGGTATTTTTCCCATACCTTATATAAGGCCTTATGTATCATATGATTTGTGAACAATTTCTGAACTCTGGCCTTGTTACAACATAGAAAAGCATGCCATCCAAAATGTAGGTCATGCCCCTCTAGTGATAACAATTTAGAGTTATTTAACAAAATCCATGGTTTTATCCAAACAAGACAAGCCACATCATAATACAAATTTAGATCTGGGATGCCAAATCCCCCCCCCATTTCTATTATCAGTCATGGATTTAAAGCTTATTCTTGGTTTCTTCCCTTGCCATATAAAATTAGTTAGGTCTCTTTTACATTGCATAACCAAGATTTGTTTATCATGACAGGGATTGTTTGGAATAGATATAGGATCTTTGGCAGCACACTCATTTTAATAACTGAGATTCCACCTAACAGGGAAAGATTTAATGATTGCCATATCTCTAATCTTTTTAAATGGTTTTCCATGTTTTCACATAGTTGTTTTTTAACAGTTGTTATTAGCTGACATGTCAATACCTAAATATTTAACCTTGTTAGTACAAGTTAGTCCTGATTTCTTTTCAAGAGCTTCTTTTTCTTTTCCAGAGATGTTCTTAGTCAAGATCTATGTTTTAAGTTTGTTAATTTTAAACCCTGTGACTTGTCCAAATTTGTTAAGTGTTCCAAGGAGGGAGTGTATCTTAGAAATTGGAGCTTCCAAGAAAATCACAACATCATCAGCAAATGCCTTAATTTTGTATTCTTCTTTGCCAATTTTGACTCCTTGCAAATGTTTCTTATCTCTGATATTTCTCAATAAGACTTCCAATACAAGAATAAATAGCAATGGTGATAACAGACACCCTTGCCTCATTCCTTTCTCGATCACAAGCCTGTCAGACAGCTCACTATTTACAATTAGTCGGGTGTATTGTTCTTTATAAATGGCTTTGATCCAAGTTCGATATTCTGAACCAAATTTCATGTAGTTGAGCACTTTGAATAGAAAACGCCAACTGACATTATCAAAGGTTTTCTCAGCATCAAGGAAGACTAAGGCTGCTTTCTTTTCGATATGTAACTCATAATATTCTATAATGTTCATGATGGTCCTTAAGTTAGCACAAATCTGTCTTCCTGGCAGGAAGTAATTTTGATCTGTGTGAATATAAGATGGTAAATTTTTTTAAAGCCAGTGTGCTAGAATTGAAGCAAATATTTTGTAATCCTCATTAAGTTAGGAAATAGGTCTATACTCTTCACATGTAAGACATTTCCCTTCTTTTTTGGGGATCAAAACAATATTAGCTTCTTTCAGCTCTCAGGAATTTTTCCACCTTGTATAATTTCATTCAGCATTTTCTGCATTGGCTTCATTAACTGAGTTTTGAAACATTTGTAATAGTTTGCTGTAAGGCCATCAGGGCCCAGGGCCTTCCTCAACTTTGATCTATCAATGGTGTCATTTAATTCTGTTAGTTATTGGTTTATTTAGCAATAATCTATGTTCTGTCGAGATTTCAGGAATTGTTTGAGCTTTTAGATAGTTATCTATATCCTTGGATTTGAAATCTGCATGTGTCTGATATAGGCTGGCAAAATATTTATGTAATGCCTTTTGAATCGCCTTCCCATCAGCAATTCTTTTTCCTCCTTCTTGGAGCAATCTATCAGCTAACCATCGGCAAGGTTTCTTGGCATGTTCAAAGTGGTTTTGTTTTAAATATTGAAGTTTCTTCCCTATTTTTTGGTCACCATCATGGAAAGTTGTTTTTGCAATAACTTTATATTTGAGGTGACCTCTTTATTGTTGGGGACTTTCTTCAGCTCTAATTCCAAATATTTAATTTTCCCCAGTAGATCTTCCATCTTTACTCTTTGTTTTTATCTTCATTTTGAGATTTTTTTTGATGAAAAGTCCCCTCATTACTGCCTTTGCCGTGTCTCAAACAATTTGATTATCCACTTCTTTGTCCCAATTAGTCCATCTCTTTTCTACATAATATAGTCATTTCCTCCCATTGTAATAGTAAGTCATTCAAATGCCATCTTTGTCTTGAATATGATTTGATTGTCATAGTTACTGGACTATGATCTGAAAAAGTCCTTGGGGATATTTCAATATTACTCAATTTATCAATAAAAGTTTTTGAGATCCAGATCATATCAATCTTCAATCACGACTGGTGATGATTTGAATAGTAAATAAAATCCTTAGTGTCCCCTTCTTTATAGCTCCAGACACCAATGATTTGTAACTCTTCTATTAAGTAGAAGAATTCTTTTGGTAGTCTCTCTTGTGTTTGTTTTTTCCTTTTTTTCAAATTTGCAGAGCTTCTGTCCAGATTGGGATCTACTACACCACTGAAGTCACCTAAAATACAATAGCTTTCATAATTTAAACCCTTAATAGCACTTCCAGATCTTTATACACAGTAATGTTCTCTTCACAAGGAGTGTAGATTCCAATCAAGATTAATGGTCTTCCATCAATACATCGTTCTGCTCTGACAATTTTACCCTCTTTATCCTCCACTATCAATTTAGGGGATAATGAGGATTTTATGTATAGGGCGACTCCTCTTCTTTTCATCATGATCGAGGAGGTATGCATTTCTCCAAGGTGAGCATTTGTCAAGTATTTCACATCTTTCTTTTTAATGTGTGTTTCCTGAAGACAACAAAAATCCGGGTTAATATTCTAGAGATAATGAAAGATTTTTTTCCATTTAACAATTGAATTCAGGCCATTAACAAACCAAGTTATAATTTTAAGCTTTATCTTCACTTATCTTTAGTCAAGATCTGTTCTTCAAAGTCAAAATCAATAAGACTTGTTTCTAGATGTTCGACGTCTTCTAAGCTTGCTGTCCATTTTAATTGAAGTTCAAAGTCTGGTCTTCTTTCCATTGTCTATTTTTCCTGTTCCTTTGATACTGAGTCCATATTCTTAGGGGGGTGGTTTTGTCTTATCTAGGTCAGTTCGATGCCTTTGTAAAAAATCTTGGGCTTTTTCAATAGAATTTAATCTATACTTCTGATCATTAAAGGTAAAAAGAACCCTCTCAAGACGATTCCATCTAAAGACTGATTAGCTTTTAACTTAGATACGAGAAAGACATAGTCTCTCCTTTTTTGCAAAATTATTATTGGAATTTCTCGTAGTACAATCAGCCATTTACCAAAATCGTCAATTGGGGTTTTATTATGCTCCTCCAAAATCTTGTCTTGGATAGATTTCCTACTAAATTGTACTACCACATCCCTAGGTAATCCTCGTTTCCTGGTGACTGTAGAGTTAAGTCTATAAGTTGTATCTATTTCACTGTTAATGTCTTCTACTGCTACTTCTAGGAACTCAGCCAGTAATTTTGCTATCCTTTTCCTGAGTTCCTCACTGGATTTTAGCTCCAGGCCCTGAATTCTAATCCATAACTCCATTTGTTTTTGCTCAAGTAATGAGAGTTGATCAAATTGTTTGTCCATATCGGTTGCAGAAGTATCCATTCTCTGTTTTACAGTAGAAATTGCTTTTTTTTTTTTTATTAATTTCTATATCTTTTCTATTTTGGACTATATCTTGCTTAACTTGACCAAGGATTTCTTGTACGTCCAGCATTTGTGTTTTCCATATTCCTAAATCTTTCCTTATTTCAAGCATGTGAAATCTCATTTCCTCTATAAATTTTTCTTGATAATCTGGAGAGTCATCAATTGAATCTCTTCTTCCTTGCGGGTCAGTAACTCTAACCTTGCCTGACCTCATTTTTGACATCTTATACTTATTAGTCCAGTACCACTAGAGAAATTAGGGTCTTTCCAATTGTTTAATTGTTGTTTGTTATATATGTTGAGTTTGATTAAGTTAACATTAAAGTTAAAGATATATAGTATTAGGGTTATGAGTTTACCAATTTCTAGAATTATGAATTATTTATATTACATTACACTATTTTACACAAAGTTATATTTCAAAGTAACGTACACAGATTTGATACATCTGCACAGAATTAATACACCTAATTTCCTTAAATCATCTACAACCTCTGATCTTTACTGACTGGTAATCTGTTTTTATTTATATATTTATACATTTATATTTTATAATTCTTAAAAACAGATAATCACTTATTAGTTAACAATTAATTAATGATCATTAGTCAATTAAATCAACTAAGTCTATGACAATGTAAATAATAATCTGTCAGATATGTATTATATTATACCATTATACTATAATTACCACCTAAGTTGAATTATCTGAATTGTCAATCCATTTATTTTTTATTCTATATATTTTTTATTCTATATAATCAAATCAATTTGCTCTATTTCTATATAGCAATAACCCTTTATATTGTGCATATAGCATAAATCAAAACTAAGTCAGATATCAAGTTGAAAATCAGCATACACCAAATCATTTATCAAATTTAAAGTCAATTCCTAAATCAAATCAATGTTCAATCAATATTACATCAGTACTACCTAAGTAAAGTGGATGATTCTCCAGAATAATATCCATATATTCCATAAATACCAAAATAGGTTCTATGTTAGATTCAGAATCCTTCCACTCTTCATTTTTTTCCCCTTTCCCTTTTTCTTTCCTCCCTTCTTCTCTTGTTGTTTTCTCTTCTTTTCACTTCTTTTCTCCTCTATTCTCCCCTTATTATTTCTCTTAGGTTCTTAAACAACAACTAATATTATATTCTCTTTTCTTTCTTACATTCTTTTTTCAATAACTTTGGAGTGTATCATCAAACAGTTCATGGGTAGAGATCAATATATATACAAATTCAAGTTGGCAAATATCTCCATTCCTTCCTTTCTTCCTTATTTCTCAGATATAACCAATGTTCTTATTAACACATACATGTAATACAACAGTTCACTGAGTTTTAGTAATTTTACAGTCTGTCTCTAATATCAAACAGTCAAATGGAAATAGACATTATGTTTCCCCCAAACTGCTCAGCTCTGTAGCTCTGTTTCTCAAAAATGCACAAGTCCAGAAAGGGAAGAGTATATTCTAGCACTCGTCCATCACAAAACCGCAAATGAGAATTCCTTTAGCAGGTATCAAATCTCTGAAGCTTTAGCATTTTGACGTTGTAGCGCTTTAGAAGCTTTGCATTTGGTATTTGGTGTTTGACATTCCCCTTTAAGTCAGCGAGTTTGGGAAGAGAAATTTAAAAAAAACCCAGCAGCTGGCAGCTTAAAAACAAATGTCATAACTCTACAATAAGTGGCAAGAGTAAAAAATAAATTTCCAATTGTTTAGTTGCTAGGGATTTCTTGCCACTTTCAGTTCGCCTTCCAATTCATCTACAGCAAAAAAAGTTTATTATCTCTTACTTAGAAGAGACGAGGCATGTCCCGTAAGACCTCACAATTTCCTACCGCAGGTTGGTCCTTAGAAGGGAGGTCTCACTGTCCTTTTTGTAGATCTTCCAATTTGGTATAATAAGAATGGCATTGTTATATTTACCTAAAGAAAGCTTGGAAAAGATTTGTCAGCTGGGATAATGGGAGAGGGGAATTCTCTCCCCTCCCTTCTGCTGTGAGCGAGCTGTCCATGGCAGTGGCAGCCTCTGTCAGCTTCTTCTATTTCGACCTTCCATGGTCGGCAGAGAGAAGTCAGACTAAGCTTTGTTGTCTGTTCACCTCTAGCCAGACGCCCCTCTTCTGGGGTACCAGACAAACCGGTTTCCAAACTGAAGTTCTACCAGTAGCTGCAACAGTGGCAGTCTTCAGAATGACGCTCCAAAGATCATGGCTCCGAGCTCTTGCGATCGAACCAGAAGTTACTGCTTTAGCTTTTTTTTTTTTTCTTTTTCCCTACATGTGTTGGCTATTTGTTTGAATTCCTGTTCAGTGATTTAATGACCATTGTGGACTCAGATTATACAAGGTGTTTAATGACCTGCACAATTACTGTAGGAATGAGGCTGCAGCTGGAGGAGTTAGAGTTAGACACCCCTGTCAGTTTTGTCCAGATGGATGGAAGTGAAATGAAAGGAGGTTTGGTGAGAAATCAGACCTCCATGGTTTACTTGGGAGTGGGGGCCATTGTGGGATTAGAGAATTTGTGTTAGCCCCTACAGTTAATTTCCTAATGGTGCAAGGACTAACCTGACTATGTTTCCATAATTCTTATGTGAGATAGAAAGAGGAAACTATATGGTTCCTTCTGGAAAATTGCTGAGAGTACATGTGGGTGAATGGCCACTGGAGCAGCTCAAGACTGTGTCATGGGAGATACAGCTGTTGAGCAGTTGAGGAGAGTGATGGAGTCAGATACTGGGAGTATGTGGACTTGCAGGAAGTGGGGTTGGAAATGGAATGTGATATTCTTCCCCCTCACCAGGATACTGACTGTGCAATTGAACTGTAGGAAGTAGCCAAACTACCTTAAACAAAGTTGTATCTCACAAAGAGATGGAAGTGTTTAGTGAATTTATTGATCAAAACTTGCAGTGGGGGTTTATGTGGCTACCCAGGTTTTCTGTGGTTACCCCTGGGTTTTCCAGGAAAAGAAATATGGGTCACTGACATAGGTGATGGATTTCAGAGGTTTAAATGCAGTTGGCACTTCCAACCAATATCCCTTGCCTTTAATGAAAGACCTGCTGTTGTAATTGGTGACAGGCTGAAATTTCATCAAGTTGGATTTGAAAGATGTGTACTATCAAGTGCACATACAGAAAGATGAAGAGTAGAAGATGGCATTCAATTCTCTTTTGAGGGCGTTTGAGTACTTGATCATGCTTTTTAGTCTGGGTGGTGTCTCTGGAGTATACATGCAATTGATCAACCTGTTGAAAACTAAGAAAAAGGGGGCAAAGAAAAGGGAGAGCTGCAACAAGCCACAACCAATCTTAATGGTCAACTGGAGCCCCAAATGTCATAAAGGGTTTGAAGAACTAAAAGAAGACTGTTTAGCACTGAACTTTTTTGAAAGCACCCAGATTAAACACTTCTGTTGATAATGCAGATGGACAAAAGTGACTGCTTTGGGAGCAGTTTTGCTACAAGCAGATGATGAGGGGTGGTTAAGACAGTGTCTATATCTCAAAACAAGTTTACCAGCTCTGGACTGAACTGAACAGTTTGAGAAAAAGAAGCTGCGGCTATCAACAGGTTTTAGAACCTTGGGGACATTTTTTGGAGGGAACTAGTTGCCCCTTTGAGATTTGGAAAAAGATCACTGCAATTTAGAAGACCTGCAGACCCCATACAAGTTGAGTCCCAAACAAGTATAGTGGGCAAAGTTTTTCTAAAAGTTTAAGTTCACTGTGAAGTATTTGCCAGGCAAAGAGATCTGTTGTCTTCTTTACCTCAATATGACAGACAGAAAAGGGAGATGGTTGACACTGTATTTACCCCTCAACAGTTAGGGTTGGCAGTTACCACTCGTAGTCAAGCACAGAGGAGAAAACAAACAGACAATAATCTCAGAAACACTGTTGGAAAGCCTATGGGGTGCAGTGAGGGAGAATGACTGAGCCATATAAAATGAAATAAAGTTCACAAACAGAGGGGGAGTGTGGTGTAAATGTGAAAAAAATTATGTCCCTGAGACACTAAGGAAAAAGATTTTGCAACACTGTCATGATGTCAAGTTGGCTGGGTATTTGGGTTTGTAAAAACATTGCACCTAGTAAGAAGGGACTATAAATGGCTGTGACTGAGAATGGATGTAGAAAACTCTGTCAAAGTGTGCTGCTTGTGTTCAAAATAAGCAGGAAGGAGGCAAGCCACAGGTAGCAGCCAATGCCTACCCCTTTGCATGGGCAAACATTAGCATGAATTTCATAACTGATCTCTCTGAGAGTAATTAAGAGACAGCCATTTGAGTGCTTACTGACTTGTTTTAGAAACAAGCGCATTTTGTCTTTGCAAAACTATCCCCATGGCAGGCCAGTTGGCAAAGCTATTTATCCAACATATGTATCAATTTCATGGGGTGCCTAGCAAAATAATGTTTGATCATGGAAGTCACTTTACGTCTCTATTTTAGAAGGCATTTTTAAGACTATTGAGGGTATAGCAAGCTATGAGCATGCAGAAATGGAAGGATAGACTAAGTGAATCAATCAAATTTTGGAACAACACCTATGTTGTTATGAGAACTTTCAAAAGGATGATTGGGAAGCTCTTCTCTCCTTTCCTGAAATGGCATACAACAATGTTGTTCATCAATGTACCAGGCATGCCCTTATTGAAATTGTGTACATTTGCTATCTCCCAAGGCCATCTAGACTGACCCATGCCTAATGGTGGCATGAGTGTAAAAGGTCAAGGCTGCTTGGCTGGCCATAATCTTGGCTTTGGACTGCACTAAAGATCCCTACAAAATGTATGCCAATTGGAAAAGAGTTCAAAACTACGACTTTAAACCAGGGGACTTGGTATATTTATCTATCTTCAAAGAAATTGAGTCCTAAGTCCATTGGACTGTTTCAAATTATATGCTTAGTAAAAGATCTGACTGCTGAATTAGAGTTGACAAAATTGCAGAGACAAATCCACTGTTTTTCCTTTCAGCCTTCTCAAACCAGGGGTGAGGCCAGACAAATGGTATCTTGCATGGCCAGCCAACCAATCGTGGTGGGGCAGGAACAATATTTTGAAATTTCTAAAATTCTGGATTTGTGACAGAACAAGGGGTGACTTCAGTATTTTGTTAAATGTAAACATTTGCCCTCTAGCGAATAAGAATGGGTTGATGCTCAACATGTCAGAGCCCCTTTTTGGTTTGCAGGTTTCTTGATCTTGATCAAACATGCCAGGGAAAGGAGGGGAGGGGAGATAGTCTGGGAAGGGGCTGAATGTCAGGTCAGCTGAGCTCTCCCTGCCATGCTTTAAGCAACAGTTTAGGCTGTAGGGCTTAGGTGCTTCGCTGGGTAGGTGAGGGTAAGAATGATGTCAGGTGGTGATGAATGAGAACCCCACAATGTTATGGAACTGGTTTGTGATAAGAGCAAACAAACACAGCTGCAAGGTCACTCTGTTGGCAGGCTGGGTAAGAAAATGAGAGGAGGAAGGCAAAGCCTGGGAGAAGGCAAAGCCTGTTTTGATTTGTTAACAAATGGGATGGCAGCGTGTGCTAATTTTGAAATGTAATGGCATATACAGTACTGCAAATCCAAATAGTTTTAACAGTTGCCAAGGTACGCTGACATTTCTTCAAATTCTGATTAAAGCTTTTGAAGTCTCTAAGCCTATTCTCTAAACATGGAACTAGCCTTTACATGTGGAAACAATCTGTTGTAGCAGCCACTTCAATGTCCTGCTTGATCTTCATTCATATTCAGAAAAATATGTGGAAATTTGTGATTCCTATACAGCATCCAATATACTCACAGCTCTGAACTTTAGTTTTTTACTCTTATAGTGGTTTCCCAGATACTGAATTACATTAACTAGAAGACTGAGGATTAGTCATTTTGCTGGTTGAAGCAATATACAGATGCTGATTAGACTGAATGTTAATTCTTATTTTACCAGTGGTGATGTGATAGTGTTCTTCATTGCATCTGTGTTGTATAGCTTATGTGGTATCAGGCAGCTTAATTGGGTAACAACTCTCTAATAGCACTACCCTGCAGCATCTCAAGGTCAATATTGGTACGCGGGGCAGTTGCCTCAGTTCTACCAAATAGTATGGCCAAACCCGGGCAAACAAACAATTTTAAGTTTCAGAGGCTGAATGCTATATAATAGTGGATATGAGTTTATTAGTGACAATTCATTTCTATGCAAAAAATTTTAAAAAATGATCTAGCAAGTAAATAATATGCAATTGATTTAATAGATTTGGGGTACAACCTTCAAATTCATTTTAAAGGGGCTGAAGGATTTCCCACCCCCACTTGGCATATTCTTAAAAATAGCAAAGGAATGTAAGACAGATAGGATTATCAGGTAAGTGACATAAAAGTATTACTGGTAAGGATGACTTTGAAAGCTGCTTGAAAACATTGGATGCTATAACTGGGAAGAGAGAATATCATTTCTAAGAGTTTTTTTTTTTTTAAAGAAATGAACTTTATTGTATGCTTATCTTTGTTTTACATAGTATAGAAACTTATTATAGAACTACAGTGGGCCCTCCATATTCGTGAGGGTTAAGGGTACAGGACCTTCACAAAGTGGAAAAACTGCAAATATTGTAAGCTTCTCCCAACATGAATACTACAGACTCCTTTCTGCCCTTTCCATTTCCCACTTTGCTAGCACAATGCCTCAGTCAGACTTTCAAGTCCCTCCCAGCACATCCATTTCGTCACCACACTCCTTCTGCTCCCCTTTCTCCTCTCCTGTCTCTTGTCCTGCCAAAAGTACCAGCCCCTCACTCCATTTCCCACTGTGCCATCACCACGCCTTGGCCAGATTTTAAATCCCTTCCACCTCTTCCATCAGCTCCTTCACTCCACTCCTGTAGGGATGGCCCTCCATAAATAGATAGGGGATTATGGGCTAGTGTGTACCTCTAATAGACACAGCTTCCGATTGCTTCGTAAACACAATATGGTGCAGGCATACATTCCTCCTTTTGCTGTTCTCTAGACATCCATGGGGGATGTAGATAGTAACCATGGATACTTCTGGGACTTTATGACCTCTAGTGTAGGAATGTGCTTTCTCTTTCTCTTGTGTGAATCTGAACTGTTTAACTGTAGAGTATTTTGGAACCTTGCTCACTCCTGTTCTTCGAAGTCAATGTTCACTGCTCTACAACTTTACAATAAATCTGCTATGCAAGTTTATTGTCCTTGTGTCTGAGTCTGATCCTGACAGGAAGAACAGGAGTGAGTCTAACATGCACCAATCTACTGAACAGGCGGAAGGCCATCCCACCAAAGAACCGGAGCAAGTTGATTCCGATGGAGCGGTGGATAGTGACTTGACGCCTGATGCTAGACCAAAAATCCCAGCAGCCACCCCACAAGCGGGCAAACTTGGGCTTGGGGAGAGAAACTCAGAATTTCTGTGAGGCAACGCCAAAGAGCAGCTAAATGGGACACTTCAGAGAGAGAACTGGCCCTCCTGGATGAAATAATGGACATAGAAGAGGCCATGGCCAAAAAAGATGAAGAAATAATGGAGCTCCGATCGCTGCTAAGGGAATTGTGTGTCAAAGTGCCAAAAGCAGGGAGAACTCCGGCTAGAGGACCACAACTTCCAGCCGCCGCTCCAGCAGCTGCAGTCGCTATTCTGGGAGCTGCAGTCTCCCCACCACCAGCAGGCCAGCCCCAACAACCGGTGCCACAGGCGGTACCAAGAAACATTGGTGAGTTGAAGGCTTCCTTTAACGGCAAAGGAGAAAAGCTTTCTTTTTTTCTAACTATGGCATCAAATTTCATGCTTGATTATGGGCATCTGTTCCAAGATGCTGCTGCCAGGATCAGATATTTGAGTCAGCGCTTGAAAGGCTTAGCAGCTGACTGGGTTGCTAATCTATAAGATTCCTGCGCCCCCGAAACTGAGAACTTACAGCTGTTCATGAACTATTTACGTGAATGCTTTGAAGACCCTCACTTGCTTGAAAAAACCAAATATCTACTGAAACGACTGAAACAAGGCAAGGGCGATGTGAGAACTTACTCCAGAGAATTCCGAAATTTAGCTGTCAAGGTACTTTGGTTCAATGAAGTCCTGATAGAATTCTACAAGGACGGATTGAACCCCAACGTACTGCATGGCTGCCTGATTCAAGCGAACCCACAAACCCTAATCGGCAGGATTAAGCTTGCCACCGAAGTAGAAGGAATAACTCAAACCGTGCAATTGACTCGCCAGAGACAAGCTCAAGACCTGGGGCCCCGAAAACCCCCACGCCGCTCTACATTCCTTACCACTGAAAAAAGAAACAGTCGTCTCCGACTGGGCATCTGTTTCTCCTGTGGGAAACCGGGCCATCTTTCTAACAACTGCCCCAAAAATCAAGCTTCCAGCAACAGTCCCAAAGAAATGCAAAACGACCCAGCTAAAGAGAAAGCCGGCTCTCGGAAATCTACGGCCATTAAATCGTCGACCAGACGCCACATCAAAGATCCAGCTGCAGCAGCAGGAGATCCCCATCAGCTCCCTGCTGAGAGTGATGCCTCCTCCACCTCACCTTCGGATTACGACTCTGACAACGGCTCTGAGGAATGGGACACTGCCGGAACCACATACGTAAGTAACACTAAAACCCCCCATATCTTTGCAACAGTAACTTTGCCAGGAAAAGATAAAAAACTGCGAATTCATAGAGCTCTCGTTGACTCTGGCTGTTTCAGAAGTCTTATTCACCCAGAATTGGCTAAAGAACTAAGTATTAACTATCAGCCTCTTGAAAGACCTATTAAATTAACACAAATGGATGGAAGCCCAATGTCTGGGGGAGCAATTGGCCGAATCTCCACTTCCCTCCCCTTCAGTGTGGGGAACCACAAGTGTAGGCTGCATTTTTTAGTTCCAAAAGCCGAACAATTTCAAGTTGTTTTGGGAGTTGACTGGCTACGCAAATACAATCCACATATAGACTGGGCTGCTGGAAAACTACTGAACCAGGACTCTCAGCCCGCACTTTCTTTGACCCCTGAGGAATTAGCACACATTCCTCCACACTATCAAGACCTACAAAAAGTTTTCCACGAATGGGAGGCTGATAAGTTACCCCCTCACAGGGAATTTGACTGCAAACTAAACCTAATTGAGGGCGCAAAGCTCCCCAAGCCTAAAATTTATCCTATGAGTCGCCAAGAACTGACTGCTTTAAAAAAATTCCTAAACAAGAACTTGGCGCTCAAATTCATTAAACCATCCACTGCGCCCACTGCCAGTCCAGTCTTTTTCCGCAGAACGAAGGATCCGTCTGCGGATCCTAGGCTCATTGTCAACTATTCTGCCTTAAACCCGTCTCTTTTACCAAACTGTTATCCTATTCCTCTTATGAAAACTGTTTTGGATCAGCTAATTCAAGGCAAATATTGCACCAAATTGGACCTTAAAGAGGCTTTTCACAGAATTCGGATGCACCCTGATAGCGAATGGCTTACCACCTTTTCCACACCTCTTGGCAACTTCCAGTGGACTGTTTTACTGTTTGGATTACAATCTGGACCCTCAGTTTTCCAAATGTTTCTAAATTCCCTATTTCATGGCCTCCTTTATGAAGGGGTGGTTATTTATCTCGATGATATTTTAATATACGCTGATTCGCTTGATAACCACATTTCATTAGTCAGAATGTTTCTGCAGCGATTAGCCGATAATGGACTGGTTGCAAACTTAGCAAAATGTCAATTTGATACTCAATCATTTGACTATATAGGCTACCACATTTCTAACAACACGATCAAGATGGACCTGTCAGTGGCGGGCTGGGGTCAAGCAGATGTGGGTCAAGCGGCTGGGGTCTGCCCGCGTTTATTTCTGCCAGCAGACAAAGGGTTACGCAAAACAGTCCTTAACTCAGGTTTCGACTTAAACAATTAACAGGCTTTAACAGAAAACAAAGAAGGGTTACTTCACCCGGGATGCTGGCAGGGGTCTTGGCTGGCTGGGTCTCTGGACGCGGTCACAGGCGGGCGGTGCTGGAACCGGATGCGGGCGGGAGGCACACGGAGGGCCGACGGTTGTTGCTCCATGTCTCCCCCCGCCCAACGCCCGCCCTAAGTAGGCTTCTGCACCAGGAGTGTCCAATACGGACGCGGGCTCGGAGCTGTGAGCTCTCAGCCGGGTTCACAGCTGGGAGCTGTCAGCCAGTTGAGAGCCCTGAGCCTGCAACCTCCGTTCCAGCAAGCGCCGGACTGGCGGGCAGCTTCCTTGCTTTGCCGCCACTGTTGGAACGTGGGAGGAGAGGTGGCAGCCTCCTCCAGATCGGGGCAGCGGGTGCGCGGAGTCCCAGGTCTGCGCCCGGGACCCGCCCACCCCGGCGAGCCCGTGCCCGCCTCGCCTGCTGGCAAGGGGACCGGGACGCTCTCCGCGCCGCCAGCGGGTCCACTGGTGTCGGCAGCGGCCTCCGCGGCATCCGGCAGCTCTCCCTTGGTGGCAGCCTCCGCGGCGTCCGGGCAATCTTGTTCAGCGGCGGCGGCCTCTGCGGCGTCCAGGCACTCTCCCTCGGTGGTGGTGGCCTCCGCGGTGTCTGGGAGCTCCCCCTCGGCAGCGGTGGCTTCTGTGGTATCCAGGGAGTCATCCGGGTCCTCCTCCGTCCCGGAGACTGCATCCGGGGCGGTCTCAGAGATGCCGGTGGGCTTGGCCACGCCGGGGCTCCCGACATCACTCCCCTCCCCAGGGACGCCCCCTACCCGGCGACGGGCGTGGCTTGGCCATGTACCGGCAGTGGAAGGCCTGCATCAATTGGGGCGCATGAACATCTGCTGCATCTTCCCAGGATCACTCCTCCAGACCGTGACCTCACCAGTCAATGAGATACCAGAGGCGGCCTTGCCGGCGTCGGGAATCAAGGATCTCGGCTACTTCAAACTCCTCCTCCCCGTTGACTACAACCGGCGCCGGCAGCAGTTTCGAGCCGGTGTTGGGCCGCACCCCCGTGGCTGGCAGGAGCAGTGACCTGTGGAACACTGGGTGTATGCGCAGGGTGCGCGGGAGCTGCAATCGGTAGGCCACAGGGCTAACCTGACGAATGGGCCTACGTATCGGGTCTCCAGTTTGCGGTTGGGGCGGGAGGTTGAGAGGAAGCGGGTGGACAAACAGGCCCGATCCCCGACCCGCAGTGGGGCTCCCGGCTGGCGGTGCTGGTCCGCCGTCCGCTTGTACGCCTTCTTGGCCTGCTCGAGTTGCTCCCGCAGCAATCCCTGGAGTGCTCGCAGCTCCTGCAGCCACTGGTCCGCCGCTGGTACTGTGGACGGCGCACGGATGGGCAGGAACCATCTTGGATGGTACCCGTAATTTGCCAAGAATGGGGACTGCTGGGTCGAGGTGTGGACGGCATTGTTGTAAGCGAATTCTGCCAGTGGGAGGAGCTCAGCCCAGGAATCATGCTGGTAAAAACTGTAGCAGCAGAGATATTTTTCCAAGGTGGCGTTGGTATGCTCTGTCTGGCCATCCGACTGCGGATGGTGGGCCGTGGACAAGTGGGGTTTGATGTCCAACTGCTTCAGCAGGCATTGCCAATATGGTGGTGTGGCCTTGGGACGGCGGGAGCTCGGTAATGAAGTCCATCGACATGGTTTTCCAGGGCCCTGCAGGGGTTGGCAATGGCTGGAGCAGACCAGTGGGCTTCCCCGGCGGGTCCTTGGTGCGGCGACATACGAGGCATGAGCGTACATAGCGGTTCACGTCACCATGAACCCGGGGCCGCCAAAACTCCCGAGTCACCAGGTGCAGGGTTTTGAACAGGCCGAAATGTCCCGCCGGCCTCCCGTCGTGGCAGAGGTGTAACACATCTTCCCGGCAAGGCCCTGCAGGCACGAATAGCCGGCCCTGATGGTACAGCAACCCCCCCTGTTCAGACCACGGGGATGCGGGGTCCTCAGCTCGGAGCCTCCCTCGGAATGGCTCCCGGGTCTGAGACACTCGAACGCGCTCTGACAGAGTCGCCATGTCCACCGCCGCTGCAAAATTCTCGGGGCGCAGGATGGTAGACCGGATCTCCAGCTCGGAGGTCGTGGTGTACTCGGGCTTCCGGGACAAGGCGTCCATGCGCCGATTGTGGGCCCGCGGCACGTACTGTAGCCGGAAGTCGAAGTGGGAAAAGAACTGGGCCCATCGCATCTGCCGCAGGGTCAGCTTGCAGGCGGTTTGCAGATACTCCAGGTTTCGGTGGTCCGTCCGCACCTGGACTGGGTGGAGGGCACCCTCCAGGAGGTGTCGCCAAGCCTCGAACGCCACCTTGATGGCCAAGAGCTCTTTTTCCCAAATTGTATAGTTCCGCTTGGGAGGTGTTAGCTGCCGAGAGTGGTAGGCGCATGGCATGAGCTGGGCCTCCAGCCCGGACGGCTGCAGCAGGACTGCCCCGACCGCGACGTCCAAGGCGTCAGTTTCCAGCATGAATGGCCATTTGGGGTCTGGATGCGGCAGGATGGGCTTCGTCGTGAACAGGATCTTTAGCTGGTCGAACACCCACTGCGCCTCGGGGGTCCACTGGAAGGGTCCCTTGCCGCGAAGCACATGGGTAATGGGGGTTGCCAATGCTGCGTAGTCCAGGATGAACTTGCGATAAAAATTGGCGAACCCCAGGAAGCGCTGCACATCCTTGCGGCTCCCTGGGGCCTGCCAAGATACTATCGCCTCCACCTTGGCCGGGTCCATCTCTATCCCCCATTGAGACACTCGGTAGCACAAGAAGTCGACCTCCTGGAGGTCGAACGCACACTTCTCCAGTTTGGCATAGAGACATTGCTCCCCTAGCCGCTGCAGGACTGCGCACACGTGCGCCTCGTGAATGCGTTGGTTCAGGGAATAGACGAGGAAATCATCTAGGTAGATAATCACAAAGCGGTCCAAAAGATCTCGGAAGACATCGTTCACAAAATGTTGGAACACGGCCAAGGCGTTACACAAGCCGCAGGG
Organism: Ctenosaura bakeri; assembly: GCA_948474755.1. Taxonomy (NCBI): domain Eukaryota; kingdom Metazoa; phylum Chordata; class Lepidosauria; order Squamata; family Iguanidae; genus Ctenosaura; species Ctenosaura bakeri. The sequence continues at coordinate 19,850 of CAOLHI010000850.1, forward strand.
CATGACGGTATATTCGTAGTGCCCGTACCGGGTCTGGAACGCTGTCTTCCATTCATCTCCAGTCCGAATCCGCACCAGGTTGTAAGCCCCACGAAGGTCCAATTTCGTGAATATTGTTGCATGCTGCAGTTGCTCCAGTAGCTCTGGAATCAAGGGCAAGGGGTAGCGATTGCGGATGGTAATCCGGTTGAGGGTGCGGTAATCATTACAAAGACGGAGCTCGCCCGACTTCTTCCGAACAAACAGTATGGGCGCCCCCGCCGGTGAGGTCGACAGTCACACAAAGCCCCGGCGCAGGTTCTTCTCCAGAAATTCCCTCAGCTCCGGCTCCGAGAGCTCGTAAATCCGCCCCGCCGGAACAGGGGCGCCCGGGACCAGATCGATGGCACAGTCGTACACCCGGTGTGGTGGTAGGCAATCGGCCTCCTTTTGGTCAAACACATCCACGTAGTCCTGGTACTTCCGTGGTAGCTCTACCGAGGTTTCCGGTCCCGGAGTCTCCAACATGGCCAACAGCTTTTCCGGCCAGCAGTGCTCCTGGCAGAACTCGGAGGCGAACAGCACCTCGCGCTGTGACCAGGAGATGTGCAGGTCATGGCGCAAGAGGCATGGCATCCCCAGTACCACCAGGAAGTGGGGCACCGCTGATACCAGGAAGCTGATACACTCGAAGTGGCCCTGAATCTCCAGACCCACCTCCGCCGTCTGGTGGGTGATGGGCCCTAACCTCAGCAGCCGCCCATCGATGGTCTCCACCGGCCGAGGCTCAGACAGAGGCACCAATGGTATCTGGTGGTCCGTGGTGAACTGTATGTCCAGAAAGTTGCTGGACGCCCCGGAGTCGATCATGGCTCCTACGGGGATGGGTGGCACCCCGCCGAAACTCACCGCAGCGGCCACCAGGAGGGGATCCCACTTCCGCTCAGGTGCGCCCGCAGGACCTCCGCTGCCGGGCTCCCCCAGGCCTCATAGGCTCTCTAGACCTGGGGGTTGGCGTTTCCTGGCTTCCCTGCCGCGGCCGGCTTCGCTGGACACTCGTGGGCAAAGTGCCCCCCCAGGCTGCAGTACAAGCACAGGCCTGCTCGCCATTGTCGCTCTCTTTCCTCCGGGGACAAGCGCGGCTGCGCTCCTCCGAGCTGCATTGGCTCCTCTCCATCCGCCATGCCTGAGGGAGTACTGGCCCCCGACCGGCTGGACAGAGACTCCCGTGGCGTGGCTGCCCAGGTACGCCCGCCCCCGACCGGGCGCGAGCTGGGAGTAGCAGCGTGGCGGGCCTGTCTCTGCGCCTCCAGATGCCCATCGACCCGGAGGGCCTGCTTGATGAGCAGCTCCAAGGTATCAGGTGGAGGGCTACGCGCCAGCTCGTGCAAAATCTCCGCCGAGAGGCCGGCTCTAAACTGGTCTTGGAGGGCGGGGTCGTTGTAGGCCAAGTCCTGCGCCAGTAGATGGATGGTGGTTGTATATTCACGCACTCAGCCCCCCCTGCTGCAACTGGCAAAGCTGGTGGCTTGCCATCTCAGTCTGCACCAGGTCTCCCCAAACCGCCCAGAAGGCTTGCAGGAAGGCGGTCATGCTGTCCAGGATGCCGCTGTTCTGGCGGAGCAGGGGTGTGGCCCACTGGGCTGGCATACCAGATAGCAGGCTAATCATAAATGCCACCTGGGCCCGCTCATTGGGGAAGTCCTGGCCACGGACTTGTATATAGAGGCGACAGTTGGCCGCAAAAGTCTCTAGGTCCGAGGGCTCCCCCCTAAAGCGCTGCGGTACCGCTATGGGGATCTTTGGCGCAGGCTGGGGCCGGGTTGCCTGCAGCTGCCCCACCTGGAACTGCAGGTTCTGCAAGGCTTGGGAGAACTGGTCTACTTGGGCACGTAGCCCCTGGTCCTTCTGGGCCTCAGCTGCCAACTGGGCTCTCAAAGCCGCGTTCTCCCCCTCCATTCTGCTTGACCGTTTTGGACGGAGCAACAATCTGTCAGCGGCGGGCTGGGATCAAGCAGACGCGGGTCAAGCGGCTGGGGTCTGCCCGCGTTTATTTCTGCCAGCAGACAAAGGGTTACGCAAAACAGCCCTTAACTCAGGTTTCGCCTTAAACAATCAGCAGGCTTTAACAGAAAACAAAGAAGGGTTACTTCACCCGGGATGCTGGCAAGGGTCTTGGCTGGCTGGGTCTCTGGACGCGGTCACAAGCGGGCGGTGCCGGAACCGATGCGGGTGGGAGGCACACGGATCCTCCGGATCGGGGCCGTGGGTGGGCGGAGTCCCAGGTCTGCGCCCGGGACCCGCCTACCCCGGCGAGCCCGCGCTCACCTCGCCTGCTGGTGAGGGGACCGGGACGCTCTCCGCGCCGCCAGTGGGTCCACTGGTGTCGGCAGCGGTCTCCGCGGCGTCCGGGGGCTCTCCCTTGGCGGCGGCGGACTCCACAGCGTCCAGGTGCTCCCCCTCGGCGGTGGCGGCCTCCGTGGCGTCCAGGGAGTCATCCGGGTCCTCCTCCGCTCCAGAGACCGCATCTGAGGCGGCCTCAGAGACGCCAGCGGGCTTGGCCACGCCGGGGCTCCCAACAGGACCCTTCCAAAATTAAGGCCATACTTGGCTGGCCTGCGCCTAGAACTCTTAAACAACTGCAACAATTTTGGGGTTTTGGTAATTTTTACTAGAATTTTATTCAAGATTTTGCCACCCTTGTTCTACCCCTTACGAACTCATTGAGAAAACCCAAAGGACACTTACCCGGCAAAACCCACAAACTGTCTTGGTCTGCTGACTGCCAAACTGCTTTTGACACTCTGAAGAAAAAAATTCACCTCTGAGCCTTTGCTTCTCTTCCCTGATACCTCCAAGCCTTTTGTCATTCAGACTGACGCTTCTGATTTTGCGATGGCTGCAGTACTCCTCCAGCATGACGCTGACGGAGCTCTTAAACCCTGTGCCTTCATTTCCAAAAATTTTTCCTCTCAACAACTCAATTGGCCCATTTGGGAAAAAGAAGCTAAAGCTATTCATTTTGCTTTATCTACCTGGCGACATTTGCTTGAAGGCGCTCAAGTCCCCTTTGAAGTTTGGACTGATCACAGAAATTTGCAAGCATTGCAAGCTGCTAGAAAACTGTCGCCTAAACAAGCACGCTGGGCTGAGTTTTTCCAATGTTTCCGCTTCAAAATCTTATTCAAACCTGGCAAATCGAACACCCTTGCCGACCCACTCTCGCGTCTGCCTTGTCATAACCCCCTCCCGAATGCTGCCTCTGCTGAAAAGACTCTATTTCCATCTGACTCTATTGCTTCTCAAGTCAGCATCCGGTCGCTTGCTCAAGCCTGTCGTTCGGCTTCCTCCCTTTGCGATACAGCGTTACGAGACCACATCAAGCACTCAGCTCACAAAGATCCATGGCTTTCATCGCACAAAGAAAATATTTCCTGGGATACTGGGCTCCAACTTTATGGTTCCAAAATTTATGTACCCTCTGATGCACGCCCCACCATTTTACACCGTTGCCACGATTCCAAACCTGCTGGTCATTTCGAATTTCTCAAAACTTTGCATTCTATCCGTAAACTGTTCTGGTTGCCTGGCTTAAATTCTGCAGTTCAATCCTACATTAAGGAATGCGCAACTTGCAATGTCTGCAAATCCCCCACCTCCAAACAGCAAGGATTGCTGCAACCTCTTCCAGTACCCTCTCAACCTTGGTCTGTTATTGCTTGGGATTTTATAACTTCCCTCCCTTCTTCTGCTGGATACCATTGCATTTGGGTCATCACTGACCATTTCTCTAAACAATGTCATTTTTTCCACACAAAAAGATCCCAACAGCGGAAAAACTGGCTGACTTGTTTGTCCTCCATGTTTGGAGGCTTCATGGCTTGCCCTCCACCATTATCTCTGACCGTGACCCAGTTTTCACCTCCAAATTTTGGACCTTGCTTTTGAAATCGTTGGGCATCACTCAAAAACTCAGCACTGCCTATCATCCTCAAACTGATGGTCAATCTGAAAGGGTTAACCGCACGCTTGAACAATTCCTCCGCTGCTTTGTTTCTACTAACCAAAATGACTGGTCTTCCCTTTTGCCTTTCGCTGAATTTGCTATTAACTCTGCTCTGCATTTCTCCTCTGGTAAAACCCCATTCGAAATTGTCTATGGCTTCCTCCCGGCTCCTTTCCCCCCACTCTCCATCTCCTCCTCCTCCTCCCCCCATCTCTAACTGCGTGGGTAGAAAGGTGCTCTGGCGTTTGGCAATCTGCGTCCACTTCTCTGTCTGCTTCAAAAGCTTCCCAAAAACGTTTTGCAGACACTAAACTAATTCAAAACCCTTCTTATCTGCCAGGTGATCTTGTTTATCTGTCTGCTAAAAACATCACTTCTCCCTCCCCTTCTAAGAAGCTCTCTTCTAAATTTCTTGGCCCTTTCCCTGTCAAAACGCGCCATTAACAATGTCTCCTTTGAATTGTCTTTGCCCTCATCTCTTAAAGGGGTTCACCCTGTTTTTCATTCCAGTCTGCTCAAGCCGGCCCGTTCGCTGGATTCTTCGAAGACTGACTGTGTTGCCCCTCCACACTGATCATCTACAACATGCCTTATGTTATTCCTCGCTGTTTAAGTTTTTTTTCTTTCTTTTTCTTTCTTTTCATTTTCTTTGTTCTTGCATGTTTCTTTTGAAGGTGGGCAGGATGTAGGGATGGCCCTCCATAAATAGATAGGGGATTATGGGCTAGTGTGTATCTCTAATAGACACAGCTTCCGATTGCTTCTTAAACACAATATGGTGCAGGCATACATTCCTCCATTAGCTGTTCTCTAAACATCCATGGGGGTAGATAGTAACCATGGATACTTCTGGGACTTTATGACCTCTAGTGTAGGAATGTGCTTTCTCTTTCTCTTGTGTGAATCTGAACTGTTTAACTATAGAGTATTTTGGAACCTTGCTCACTCCTGTTCTTCGAAGTCAATGTTCACTGCTCTACAACTTTACAATAAATCTGCTATGCAAGTTTATTGTCCTTGTGTCTGAGTCTGATCCTGACAACTCCACTCCTCTTCTTCCTAAGCTTCCTTTCCTTTCTTCTCAGCTAGATTTTAAACCCCTTCCAGCCCATCAACTGCTTCGCCTCACTCCTTTTCCTCCCCATCCTCCAAGAGGAGGTTGAAAGGAGGATGGGCAGGAAGAGGCCTTGGGGAGGAGGTCAGTGGGTTGGCAAGGGACTTAAAATCTGGCTAAGGCACAGCGGTGGCAAGGTGGGGGAAAGGGATTAATGGGCTGGTGCTGTTGGCAGGACAGGAGACAGAGAGGAGTGGGGGCAGGGAGGAGTCTAAAAGCAGCTACAAACTTGTGAGCAATCACATCTGAAAAAGAGAAATCTCTGAATGCAGTGGGTGGACCGCACTACAAAATAGAATTTAACAAACTGAAGCAAACGTCCAGCAATATGCCACACTGCATTATTTATATTACAATCTTCGCACTGCCACTCAAAAGGAATTTCTCAAAAAGCTCTAAAGAGAAGATAGAGGACCACAATGGGAAGCCATAATAAAATTATACCATGTAAACTTGCCTTCCATTTCCAGTCCTTCAGCTCATCTCAAATTATGAGTTAATTTCTCAGGCAGTGCTATAGTCCAAATTCTGTCCACCCAACCATGAACTGATAAATTATTCTGTGTTTTCCACTGGTAGGAAATCTCCAAGTAGACACCAAGAAGTGAAAAAGAGATTAGTTATTTACATTGTAGTTTTGCATTGTTCTCCCAGAGAACTGACAGAAGGAATAGCACATTATGATACTGAATGTTCTGGCTTACTGTACTCCCTATTAACTGTATAACCACACTCCAGAATGTGATAATCCTGGATCAGGTTAACCAAAAGTGTTTGAGAGTACCCCTTTTACCATATTTCTTTCAGTACAATGGGAAGATATCCGGCATAAACATTGTTATCTTATCATTTTTAAGTGATATCTGTGCACAACTTTCAGTGTATATTCTTTGCTGCTGTAGAACACGGAATGAAATGGGACTGAAGACCAAGTTCCTGTTCTCTTGTATTGCATTGTATCTCCCAAGCATGTTTTGCTCCAGACGAAATGAATTTTATGACCAGTAAAATTTTGTAAAGTAAGGGAGCCCTTTATCTGAGATTCAGATTTTGTGCATACACATTCAAATTGTGTAAATGGTTTCAGAAGCTCATGGTGCCTGGAATTTATTTGAAGAAGTAAACGTGATAGCTCTGAATAAGGTGTTTTGTCCAGCACTACCATACTGTCGTTAATTTTTTTAAAAAAAATTTTTAATTTTTTTTTTTTTTTGGTATTTTCTACAATGCTGAATTATTTAATTTTTGGGGGGAAAAGTTTATATTATTTAAGTTTGGATTCCAGGCCTATTTCTATGTGGGTCTTTTGTGAATACTTCTTCAATTTGATGAAATATGCTCCCTGTTTCATCTGGAAATCATCAAAAAAGGAGAGAGAGAGAGAGAGAGACTGGGAATAACCAAGCCACCCCTTTTAGATTGTACATATTTTACTGAATTGAGAAATCTTAATTTCTTTGAACAGCCAATAAAATTTTCTATACACTTTTTATAGCTTTTGAATTACTTTAAAGGATAAAGGAAGCATGTGGACAAACAACAACAACAACAACAACCTTTAGGGAGGATAAACAATTTTTCTAGTGCCAATCTAGCTATCATGGAATGATTCACCAAGCAATGAAATTGTGTTTCATCTATGTACAAGAAAATGTATAGTTACTATATGCCAATTGTGACAAATCTTTTGTTATAAGGATTCCTAGAGATCTCTGGCTTGAGAATTGTAGTATTAGATTGGATTGCTTTTGTACTACAAGTTACGCTTTTATGGGTGGTTTTATACAAAACAATCTAGATTTGTTATGGCTAATTCATAAGCCAGAGTGTAGTTCAAAGTTGTTAAATATTTTTGTCAATGAATTAGTTACAAAATAGTAACTTATCATCTGCATACATACTAAACAGATGTTTGTCTGGGCCAAATTTGAATCCTGTAGTCTGTGTACCCTCTCTAAGGGCACTAGCCAACAGCTCTCTGGCTATTATAAAATGAAATGGAGACAAGGGACAGCCCTGTTGAGTACCTCTTAATAGACGGATTGGAAAGGAGTCTATTCTATTCTATTCTGTTCTATTAATATGGATAATAGCTCTTGCCTCTATGCAGAAATTTGGATCATTTCACAAGTTGTAGTCCAAAAACATGTATATAAACTTAATTTTAGCTTTTTTAAAAGATCAGATTCCAGCTATTGAACATTATAATGACATCTACATATAGCAATGACATTAATCTATTGTGTATCTTTACCTTTACCTGATGAACTATTGCATAACTTTATATGATGAATTATGTTAAGTCTTACACAGTCAGACATTGACTAAAGGGAATGGAACCAAACTGATCTGCAGATACATAGTTTGAGATGAATCAATTCAGTCTTTTATAAAGGTTTATTGTCTGCGTTTAGCATCAATATAGATCTGCATGTTCCCATGGTGCTCATCACTTCCAGGTTTCAATACCGCAATAATGCATGCCAAATTCCAGACTTCATTATAAAGGATAGTTAAGTGAGGAATTAGCCTAAATTGAATAAAAGATTTTTTGAATCTCCTGCTGTGTGTAACTTTTGGCTGTGTTGTGCTCCAGGGAAACTTGCCCATTGTCAGTAATGTGGATCTTCTTGAAAAGGGTAAAATCAGGACACTGGGACTTTATTAACTGTAGAACCCTCCATATTTTCATAGGTGAACCTCATCCATTGATATAGTACTGTTATGCTATCAAGAGCAAACTGAATTGTTAACTGAGACTTCCCTGGTAAAATTATCCTTTTTAGACCAAAACGTTGCTTGAAGGATCTACAAACTTACCTGCTAGGTGCAAATCTTGAACGACAAACATAAAAACAATCATTATAAAAACCAGAATAATCTACCTTAAGTAAGATAAATTCTCTGAATTGTTGGAGGCTCTAATGCCAAGGACATCATTTGGCTACCCATTGGGGGGATTGGTGAGGAAACTGGTCAGATAGATTGAGATAGGAGACTTCTTTCAAAGCTGAAGGAAGCCCACTTTTAGAAAACAGCAGGGTATTCACGTCTAGACAATTCTTCTTTTCTTCCTAGTTGAAGCTAGTTCCCACTGAGGTGCTTGATCTCTACTGTTACTTCTGTCACAGAGCTTTTTTGTAGCTTCCTCTTCAAATTCTCCAGGTAGAAGTATACCAGAGCTGCACATAATAACCCTGCTTGAGATACCAAAGATGCTATCATGGTGCCTTCATTCTTGTCTACTATATAAAAGTTAAAATTTGTGAGTGAGTTTATCAGGTAGGAGAAGACCTCATATGATTGGTTGCGTGAGGTGAGAAGACCTCATAGGATTGGCTGGCTGTGAAGATTCTATGGAATCCTGGGGTTGGCAGTTCAGGGAGGGGCCTTTAGAATACTCAGCCAGAGAGCTCTTGGGCCTCAGCCCAATTACTATGGAGATGAAGTCCAGTAGCAAAAAGAAGGGCAGTGTATTCCCTCAGAAATCAAACCTCTGTTATGTTAACAACTCTGAATACAGATTGGATTGGAGAATATGAGGATAAATTACAGGTACTGGAATACTGCTCTGCACTGCTATGGAGACCAGGCCTAGCAGCAAAGAGGAGGACAGCGTACTCCCTCAGGAACCCAATCTCTGTATATTAACAACTCTGAAGACAGACTGGATTGGGGAATGTAGGGAAAAGTTACAGGTATTGAAATAGGCCAGTTGCTATGGAGATGAGGGCTAGCAGTGAGGAGGAGGACAGTGTACTCCCTCAGGATCCCAAATTGTGTATGTAAATAACTCTGAATACAGACTGCATTGGGAAATATGGGGAAAAGTTACAGATACTGGAGAGGACAGGTTGCTGAGTTCCTAAGAAGAAAATAAGATCCAGGGCAATGCCAGGTAAATATGCCAGTATACTATAATCTCGAAGGGAAACCTCCATTGGTAGTGGATCCCTTCTTTACTGAGTGGCTTTGTGAGAAGGCAAAAGGTTCTGTGGTGTTTAAGCATACTGGGGGAGACATCTTCAAACACTTGTGCTGTCAAACTGTCATCTCAACATGCTCCATAACATACTTCATGATGATGAAGGCTTGTTGATTATGTTATATTTTCTAATACTCTGTGCAACAAGCACGCTGTAGGAGGTAGTCACTGCTGTATGTATGTATTGGAGTTTAATTGGCAATATTTGCTCTCATGTTATGATGTCTTGTCTTTTGCTGTATGATTTGCCTGTCCATGCCATATATAGCAGGTCCTGTCATGTATTAAGCAGGTCTAGTTAGTAATTGCTGTTAGTCATGTTTACTGGGGTTATTATGTACCTTGCTTGACTGCATCCATATTATGTTATGTGCATGTATCACTGCTTGCATAGAAAGTAGGACATGTGTTTTGGATTGCTGTATTGTATAAGGAAGCTGGACGGTTTTAATCCTGTATGCTGCATGTATATGACTTACACTTATTCATGGAAAACACTGAGGTGAAAGGATGATAGGATATGAACTGTTATGTGAGGAGACTGGGTTGTACAGGATGATGGGATAAGCTTAAGGCAATAAATAGATGATGCTTATGAAGATGCTTATGTTCACATGGTTTCAGAGTGTTTACCCTGGGAAGGGCATTCAGTGCTTTCAAACTTCTTATTTTATGAGGATACCATGCAGCTGGCACAATTAGGTGTCTAACTGTGGTCTCTTTTGTTCAATTGGAATTTAATTATAGGATCTAGCACATATCTTCCATGGTTAGATATAAATTTGAGCAGATGCAGCCAAGTCGGTTTATAACCAGATATTCCCAATGTTCTCTTTTCCTGCAGGGATGTTGCAGAAGTCCACATTAAACCTTTGATTCCTGTTCTCTTAATCTTCCATTCTACTCCTGACTAAATCAGAGCAGTGTTATAGCTGAGAAAGGCCCTTTCTGCACCTTACCTGTTCCTGGCAACGTCCTGGGGGAATCCCAGCAGTGGCTTTCCTGGAAGGGGGGCATAACAGGATCGCTCCCCTCTGCACTGTCAACTCCAGGATACAGGAAGCGCGATGGCCCCACCATTTCCTCCCACAGCACAACTGAGTGCTGTTTTAGCCTGTGCCGGGGTAGGAAGCACAGCCACTGAGCTTCTGGACCCTCCTCACACCAAGTAAGTGTGGGATAGTGGTGCAATCACAGGTCATTGAGAGGGAAAACCTATCAATAATTTACTCTGTGATTGTACCACCTGGGGATGGGAGAAGGATGGGACAGCGATGATATCATGCAGAACCATTGTTATGGTCCCATCCTTCTCCTGTCCCTATGGCAGGTTGCGAGTGTGGAGTGGAAAGAGCTACAGTTGGTTTTCATGCTTTAGAATTAAGTCCAGTGCTTCAGATGTGGTATTTTCTAATTTAATGATACTGGCTGTTAGGTTGTTAAATTTGCAGCTCAGCAGATTGTTCATTCTCTTTTTAAAATCTGCCCATTCCTCTTTAAGGTGCTCACAAAGATGGCTGTCAATGGTAGGTTCTACTGTTCTTGCCACAGGCCTGCCATTTCATGCAACTCTACATGCAACTTCTTCACCCGGATAGAAGTTCAGCATCAGGGAACTCTTTTGGCTGAAATTCGCTCATAAGCATGCAATTTGCACTCCCAGACACTGTCTGACTCATCCCCCTAGCCCAACGGTTCTTAACGTGGAGTCTGGGGGAACCCTTGCAGGGGACCCCTGGAGGGTCTGTGGAGCCCTTGCAGGGGAACCATGAGCCCTGCTTCTGGACAGCAAAAGCAGTGCAACAACAGGGACATAGCAACAGGGGAGTGCCAGTGCCAAAACTGCTCCCTTGTTTGCAAACAAGGAAAAAGCCTGCTACTGTGTTCCTTTTGTCCATAACATGGCAGCAGGGGGTAAGGGGAGTTAGGGACATGGTGGCAGACATGTGCACTCTCAAACTGCTCCCTCATTTGCAGATGAGGGAGTGACTTGGGCATGCACACACACACACACTCTGCTGCCACATACACACTCTCCTGCTGCATCCCTAATGAAAGGGACACAGTGACAGGCATGTGTACACACCTAAATTGCTCCCTTGTTTGCAAATGGGGAATCAGTTTCAGCACCTGCACCACCACTGCCATGCTCCTGACCAAAGGGACATGGTGGCAGGCTTCTGCGCACATCCAAACTGTGACTCTGCAGATCAGAGGTTGGATCCCCCCTCAGGTGTGGAAACTCACTGGGTGACTTAAGGCAATGCACATTCTTTCAGCCTCAGAGAAAGCCAGCAGCAACAAATCTTGCCAACAAAGCACCTAGGATATCATTGCCTTAGTGTTGCCATAAGTCAGTTTTCAGAGACATGATGGCTAGAAAGAACTATCTCCTGTCAGTCGCACTTTGTTGTTGTAAGCCTTTGAGTCACTTCTGACTTATGGCAACCCTAAGGTGAATCTACCATGGTTTTTATTTGGAGGGAGGGCAAGATTTGTTCAGAGGGGGTTTGCCTTTGTCCTTCTCTGACACTGAGAGAATGTGATTTGCCCAAGGTCACCCAGTGTCTAAGCAGGGATTCAAATCCTTATCTCCAGAAGCCTTAAATAAATAAATAAATAAATAATATTTAAATAAATATTTGATTATTTAAATCTTGAATTAAGTCTTGGGAGTCCTCAGAAACAGATTATATTTACAGGGGGTCCCTGGTAAAGAAAAAGTTAAGAACCACTGCCCTAGCATAAATTAACTTTAAATGTTAAATTTATACTCATAATGTTGTAAGTAAATGTAGAATATCATGGGTATTTCTTGGAGTGAGATGATTAAACAGCTTTTTTGACTTGCATCAAGCCATTCCCACATACATCTGACCTCAGTCTGTTATAGTTTAGCAGCCTCATCAATGAGTCAGAAATTATACTTATATTGTAGAAGATACAAAAACAGATGACCTGCAATGTGTTGAAAATAAAATTAGAATTAAAATCTGTGAATTGAAGAAAAGGCTCCAGATATCAAGACTATGGCCATTTCTGCATGACGACGTCCTCATGAGCTGTCCTGTGGCAATTCTGGCAGGGAAAGGAGCGCTACAGGAACACCCCCCTCCACACCTACCTGCTCCCTGCAGAAGGGAGTGTGATGGCTCCCCCTTCCTTCTGCAGTGTAGCTGGGCACGTTCCCATGCTGTACTACGGAAGGACGTATTGCCATCATGCTTCCCTGCCCTTCCGCATGACAGTAAGTACAGGAGTTCTCTGTGATCATAGGCGTAGAGTACCGCATGAGTGCAATGCTTGGGGATGAAATGGAAGCATGCCAGTGACGACAGCATGTGGAATCACAAGCAGCTGACTGCTGCCATCCTGACCAAAAAGCGGCACAGTCCTGCCATGCAGATATGGTCCATATGTCAAACCTGACCTCCTGTGATGCCCAAAGAAACATTCAGAGAAGGAAGAGACATCAGCTACTCCACTGGGGTGGGGGTTAAACATCTCTTTTGAACCTGAGAACACATTAATTTATCTTCTTCAGACTTCAAGTCCTCAGTAGTATCTTCTGTTCCTCTGCCTTGTGTAAGGCAGGGGCTACAGAATAAGACAAAACATATCAAGGATGCATGGCCAAGGACAGAACAGGCTCTTTGCCAAGGTAACAACCCACCACTACCTGCTGTAATGAGGGAAAACTATACCCAACAAAGTTCACTGTTAGCATTCTGGTGTCCTGCTAAAGTCTGTATCCTGGAAAGGCAAAATGCATTCTCTTGAATTTGACATTACTTTGACTTTGATCCTGTTTATTGTGACTTTATCTGATAGGTTCTCCCAAAAGAAACTGCACAGGCCTGCCTCATTTAACAAAGCCTCTGACAAATAAGTTCCTTTTTACAAAGTCTTTTTACAGCCATCTAATCCATGCATTTCTTCCTTGTCCTCTGCCCTAGCTGGGAGTTTTGTGGCAGCATTTGTTACCATGGTTATGCTATGTCTGGTCAGAGCACTAGATATCTCTTGATATCAAACTTATTTGGCCTCTAGTTGACCTTTCTCTGCCACCCTACTCCACATGTTTGCAAGGGCCATCGGACAAGCACGTAATAGGCGCGGCCGTTAATGGTTGTACATTCCAAACCTCATTCAGGCAGGCAACTTAATGCCTCTCCGATGCTTCAGGGACCATTCCTTCTTGCAAACTCGCCTTGCTCAGCGCGACTTTACACAAAGACGCCCGGCTGAGTGCCAAGCCAATCCTTTATGTTGGGCCATTTGCATACTGGCCATATTATTGTCATCCAGCGCTAAGCTCATCATGTAAAACCTGACCTTTTCCAACGCTCTTGTCTTGCTCCAAATTCCCTTTGTTCTCACTGAGCATGGCATGGCCTGTAGGTAAAATCAACCCTATAAAAGGTCTCCAATTCCGAGCCTTCCTTGGATCACCTTGGACTTCCATCTAGCCTTGCTGCTGCTCTGTCCAATGACGCTTTCCCCTCAGTTCCCAATAACTGAGTCTGAACTGCTTGGATCACTCCTGAGTTTCATCCAGCCTTGCTGTCAGTTTGTCCAGAGAGCTCCCCTCAGCAAAACGCACTGAGCTTTCTTCCCTGTAATTCCCGTTCTCTCGAGGACTACGAGAAAAGGTGTCGTATTACCCATTCCCTCGAAACTCTCCATTTCTATTTCTCAGCTAGTTAGTGTATGTCGTGTCTTCTGTGTTGTTTGTTCCCAATAAAAATATTATTTGTTGCATTAGGACTTGTCTAACCGCTCTCTGACCTGACACTGTAGACACAGGGTTAAAAGATCCCAGCTAAAGTTGCCCTGCCTCTTGTTAGCTTAGGAGAGTGCTCGAGTCTAATTTCCCCCATCTTGTGTTTTCATTTGGTAATTTGGGCACCCCTCCCGGGACCCTCAACATACAGGGTAACACATTGGCATTGGGAGAAAGGTGAAGGAAGGCTGGAGAAACACTGATCTTTGGTCAGGTTGCCATAGTATGTCTGCAGTAAACAATGCAATTAACCTTAGGCTGGGAAAGAATGGAATTCTACTCTAGCTGATCCTACTCTAGCCATGTGTATGTGCATACAACACACAAGGCAAACAACAGCTACCTCCGGAATCCCTTGTTGAGATATGCAAACAACCAGAGAGCAAACTGAGAAGCCAAATAAGCCTGCCTCACCAGCTCCTCAAGCAGATTAAAAGCATAGATCTGTGAGTCTGGCCAAGAAAACAGAAATCATAAGAACAGTAGAAGTTGGTAAAAGAAAAAGTAATCCTGGATGCTTTTTGGAAAAAAGCATTCAAGCCATCTCCAGCCATCTTCAAAATGTTTTTCTTTATTTATGCAAGCTTTACCTAACCTGGTTGTTTGTTTTCCATGTGCATATTGTTAATTCTGAAAAAGTAAAGCAAGTAAAGTAAATAATAAAAACTAATAAAATAAAATAAATTAAAAAGTCTGTTGAAACATGCTGAACTGTTCTTCTTTTTTGTGGTGTAGGAACCTATCCCTATTCCTGTCACTGGTACCAAATTTTCTGTTTAAGAAATAATGCCCAGGAACACATCTACTTCATTAACTGAGGTATATCCATACAAGAACAAATCTTAAATAAATATTCTAGCACTTTCTCTGTGAGACCCCAAACCCAGAGAAGCAGAATACCAAAACAATAACAGCAATATAAGTGAATACTAATATGACCACATCCAGGAAGATGTTGCTATCTCTAACATTATAGAAAGTAGCCCTTAGACACTGCTTTCTCCCATTTCTGGTTGTCATGTAGACTGTGAATAGTCTATTAATAAAATAATATGAATCTTAATACGACATGTGTTGGCCACAGCGCTAGGACAGGGACAAGATGAGGGACTTCTATTAAGAATGTGTGGTGACCAACAGTGGAGTAAGCTAGAATCTTGCATCCTATAGGCACTTGGCTCCCTCAGAATATTATTCTTTAATAAAAATAAACAAAATGGAAAGCAGATGAGAGCACCCCCCACTCAAAACTACACACTCTAATGAAGCAATTTCCTGTATCACAGGAATGCCATTTTTCTTGTACCAACTACTCAAAATACAAAAATTAGGCAATCTGGGGCATGCCACAGTTTCATGCATTGATACTATCTATGAGGTATGTAGAATGAATTCCACTCTATTCACATGCTACTAAAATGCTCCAAGTTCTTACAGGATTCCACTGGTTTTCTGAGGAAGAACAGATTGCTTACCTGTAACTGTGGTTCTTCGAGTGGTTATCTGTGCCCTCACACAAGGGAAATCTTCGCACATGCGCAGTAGCTTTTTGGAAAGCTCCAGGGCAGAGCAGCTTGGTGGGAACCCCTCCCCCATCCGGTACTCAGCATGCTCAGTCCAGCCATGCTAATGGTCTCTCCTCAGTTTCGAAGTCCACTGAAGAAAGAACTGAAAGAGGGGAGGCTGGGTGCGTGTGTGTGAGGGCACAGATGACCACATGAAGAACCACAGTTACAGGTAAGCAACCTCTTCTTCTTCTTCATGGTCTCTGTGCCTCACACAATGGGAGACTGAGTAGCTTACCATTGGATGGCGGGTCAGGTCCTAGAGGATAGAAGACAGCACCTCATGGCCGAAGCAAGCATCACAGTGGGCCCTACAGTCCAGGCGGTAGTGGCGGATGAAGGTCAAAGGCCGCGACCCTGTAGCCACATGGCAAAGCTCCTGTAGGTCAACTCCCCTGAGAAGGGCTGCTGAGGAGCCCATCGTCCTGGTAGAATGGGTCTGAAGCAAAGTCAGGGGAGGGTGCCTGGCAAGTTCACAGGCAAGGTGAATTGTCTGGGCAACCCATTTGGAAAACTGTTGAGAGGAGACTTTATGACCTTTCCGACGCCCACCGTAGCACACAAAACGGTGTGGGGGGGTCTGATGGAAGACGGAGATCCGTTGAAGGTAAAAGGCAAGCGCACGGTGCACGTCGAGCGAGTGAAGAGAGCGCTCAAGAGACGATGCAGGGTTTGGATAGGAAGTAAGTAGAATCAAGTCTTGATTTATATGGAAATCGGAGACTACTTTAGGAAGAAAAGAAAGATCAAGACGGAGGACCATTTTGTCCCAGTGGAACACCAGGAACGATTTATCACAATGCAATGCAGTCAGTTCTTCTGCCCATCTGACTGAAGTGATGGCAACCAAGAACGCCGTCTTCATAGTGAGAAGAAGGTCAACAGATGCAGCCATCGGTTCAAAGGGATGGTACATGAGTTGGGACAGGACAAGCAACAGTGACCATGGAGGAAGCAGTGGAGTGACAGGAGGATACAGGTGTTGCAGGCCCTTGAGGAATTGCTTCACTGTAGCGTTCTGGAAAAGGGCAGAAAAAGGAGAACCCTGTGGCTAATAGGCCACAATTGTGGAGAGATAAACTCTCAGGGAGGAGAAGGCGAGGCCCTGATCCCATAGAGCCAGGAGGAAGTGAAGCATTGTGGACAGGGAGGTAGGAGAAGCAGGCTCATCACGGGAGATGGCAAAGGCCACAAACTTCTTCCATTTATACTCGTAGGACCTAGAAGTTGATTCTTTCCTTGCAGCTGTGAGAACAGCTTGGATAGCAGGAGAGTCTAGAGTGTTATCCTCCAAGCATGCAGGCGGAGAAGAGGGAGGTCCAGGTGCAGTACCCAACCTCCCGAATGAGAGAGGAGGTCCGGTGCATTCTGGAGCCTCATGCTGTGGCCCCATGCCATAGCCAGGAGGGGGCCGAACCAGTGCTGCCTCAGCCAGAAGGGAGCAACAAGGATGGCGTCTGCCTTGTCTATCGCGATTTTTGCCACTACTCTGTCACGCCCAAAATATAGCAAAGATTGCTTCCACAGCTTTGGAAGCGTACCCAGCAGCAGAGAATAGCTTAGCAGCAATGCACTGTAGCCAGGAAAAACTCACCCACACCAATTGTTTTCTTCCATCCATCAAGGAGGCAATTTATTCTTGAGTTATAATGTGTACATATTTACAAGAATCTCCAGAAGGCGTTCTAGCATCCCTCTGCTTGCTCTTTCTGACAGAGCCTCCGGCGTACACGTCAGGCACCATGTGCACTTGTTGGCTAAAACCCAGCTACATTTATACTCACACTAGCTGATGCAATCCTGCCAACCTTTGCATTCTCCCCATATCTGATGCAACCTTCTCCCCTGGTTGCTCATCAGCATGACTGAGCATGACTCAGCTAGAGTCACATGGCTCCCCACAGGTGCACTTAACAACCCACATCACAAAGTATTTTCTACAGGTTTGGTCCAACCTTTTCTTGACAAGTCCGCTCCAAAATACTTTTGATGTGCAAACCCAGTACTTTATTCCAAACCAATATACCCCTCCAGCCCCAATTCTCACAACATCTGGTCGTGCTTTCTGGCTGGTAGTGGTTTCATGAGAAAGTCTGCTGTGTTATTCTCAGACTTGCAGTACTGTAACCTAATTAGTCCCTCCTGCACTAACTGTCTTACATTCTGATACCTCACTGCCAAGTACTTACTTTTGTTCTTTAGGTTTTCCATCTCTGCCATGGCTATACAAGCTTGTGAATTCTCATTCACAGTAATCGGGGTTTTACAGTCTTCCCCAACGTCCTCTAGCAACTGTCTGATCCGCTGTAGCTCTCCTGCTACCTCTGACAGTGCAGCAAACTCTGCTTCTGTTGTGCTCGGTGCCACACAATTTTGTTTTCTAGATCTCCATGTGATCAGACTGTCAGCGTACTTAATTACTAGACCTGCAACAGACTTCTTGTCCACCTCTGAAGCAAATGAGCTGTCTACATGACACTCCATGCCTGCTTCACTGCCTTCCACCTCTGGTCCCCTTTAAGTACCTTACCACTCTTTTGAGTGCAGTCCAATCTACCATTCTAGGCTTTGCAACTCTCCTGTTTAGTAAGCTTACAGCATAACCAATGTCTTGTCGTGTAAGATTGGCTACATACAACAAGCTACCTACAACTGAATGCTACAGATCAGGTTTATCAAATAACTGCTCAGACTCCAGCTTTGGATAGTCTACAGTCATGGGTGCATTTGTAATTTTGGCAAATTCAAGACCACATTTCTGCACAACTTGGTCTATCTTCCTTTTCTGGCTAAGATACACCGTGCCATCCTATGTTCTGTCTACTTCTACACCAATGTACTCCTTGAGGCAACCTAAGTCTTTTACCTTGAACTTCTTCTCAAGCTGTCTCTGTACATTCTGTATCACTTCCTAGTCTTCACAGCTTTCTGGCTCCTCTCCAACAACCAAGCAAGCTCTGGCTTCCTGAATCACAAACCTCTCAGGGGCTTTTCCTACTCTTTTAAACCTCCTAGGAATGATGGTCTCAAACCTGGACAGGCCATCATCACTACTAGACCCTTTAGTCACTCTGTCCACTTCTGGCTCCCTTTTTACCGGAGCCCTTGGTGATGAAGTGTCATCAGTTGTGAATGTATCAGGTGAACTGTCTGGTGGCTCCTTGAGTGTATGTGATGTCAGATGGTCCCGCCCCTCTATTCCCGGGGCTTTCACCCTGCTCTAGCTCTAGTGGCTGTATGAACACTTCCTGGTTGCAATGCAACTCCTCCCAGCCACTAATTGTCTCAAAATTGGTGCTTCTTGAGAACAAGAGCTTACCATGTCCCAGATAAAATTTATACTTGTTTCCCAGATAGCCCACAAACCTCAGCCTCCTCCACTTGGCCCGCCCTTTGAGTGTCAGCTGACTGGGAACTAGAACATTTGTGAACTGGCCAAACACTCTCAAATACTTCAGAGTAGGTGTATGTCCATATAACATGAAGTAAGGTGTTTGCTTAACACTGGCATACTACATCCTGTTAATGACATGATTGGCAGCAAGAACTACCTCTGCCCACAATCTGGGAGGCGATTTAGAGTCTAGCACCATGCTATCTTTCATCTGTTGCAACACTCCAATTCTGTGCTCCGCCAGCCCATTCTCTGCTGGTGTGTATGGATTGGTGGTTTTATGCTGTATGCCTTTCCTTCTGAGCCAACTCTGACCATGTTTAAATATTTGAAGGGATGCCATGCAGAGGAGGAGAGGGTTTGTTTTCTGCTGCTCCACAGACCAGGATAAGGAGCAATGGATTCAAGCTGCAGGAAAGGAGATTCCACCTGAACCTCAGGAAGAACTTCCTGACGATCAGGGCTGTCCGACAGTGGAATATGCTGCCTTGTAGTGGAGTCTCCTTTGGAGGTTTTTAAGTAGAAGCTGGATGGCCATCTGTCGGGAGTGCTTTGAGGGTGTTCCTGATGGCAGGGGTTGGACTGGATGGCCCGTGTGGTCTTTTCCAACTCTACATTTCTATGATTTTGCATTACAAAACTTGCCACCATGGTCCATACTGAGGCATGAGACTTTGTGGGGAAATTGCCTCTCCACCATGCTTACCCAGTCTCTAAATTTCTCAAAGGCCTCATCTTTTGTTTTCAATAGGAACACATACCCATACCTGGTGTGCCTATCCACAATCACAAAGATATGCCCGGACTGTCCCTCACTCTCAGGAAAAGGTCCTGCCAAGTCAGCATGTACCACTTGGAAGGGCCTCTAGATGGCGATCTTGCCCTCCTTTGGCACAGGAAAGGATTTTACTTTTGCTTTCTTGCAGACTGAACAGTCAAGAAATTTGGCACATATTTTGACTTTAAGGTCTGGATACACCCTTGCCAATTGTTCCAGCCCTCCAAAATTTGCATGACCCATTACCCGATGCAGATGATGGTAACAACTGTCATGTAGGGGGACGCTGGCAATAACACTGGATGTTTGGGAACCCTTGGCATTTGGCAACATCAAATATAGTCTGGTCTGCTTCACAACCTTAGCACAGACTCTCCCACTATAGCTTATCATGCAGTTATTCCTCCTGAACAATAATTCATACCCCTCATCCGTTAGGCATGACACACTAAGTATACAATGTTCTAAACCTTTTGCACACAACACATTTTCAAACATTTTCCCCAGACAGGGAACAAATGCAGACCCGAAGTAGGACACTTGAGAGTGACCTCCGTCAACCATGCTAACAGAGCGCATAGGGGCTCTTCTACCATTCCTCAGCAGGCTCCTGCTATTCACCATATGATGGGTGGCTCCACTGTCAAGCAGCTAGTTACGACAGACTGCTCCTTCAGTTGCAGCTGCGACAACACAGGTGCTGGCTTTCTTCCTCTGCACTCTAGGCCTCTTCTTGTCCTTGTCCCCGGACAACGTGGCTTTACAGTCCCTTTTGATATGCCCCTGCTTGGTGCACTTGAAACACCGCCTGGCAACGCTGCACTCTGCAGTTTCCTCCCCCTCCCGTGAAGGCTTTTGCCGGCTGTTCTCTGCTTTCCTCTCAGAAGCACGCTTTAAATCATCCTGGGCTGTAAAAGCTCGTCTGTCACACTCCTCCAGCATGACATGACTAAATCAAGGGTTAAGTCTCTTTCCCTCAAATCTTGCAGGCTATACTGAATAAAATCCCACTCTTTACTCAAGCTGCTTAGGAGGATATAACATTTTTGAGCCTCATCAAAGCCAATACCTCTGTCAGCTAACCTGAGAACAAAGACTTCATGGTATCCAGGTGGGCTTTCACGTCTCCCCCTTCTTCCAGCATCGTGTGGTAGAGCTTCCTCGTCCACAGCATTTTGGAGAGACAGGAAACCCACTGATGAATTCTCCTCAGCGCATCCCATACATCAGCTGCGGTCGGTTTACCATGCACGTGGATGAGCTGGCTTGGCTCCAGGCTCAGGATCATGGTTGCTCTGGCACGCTGATCTGCTGCTCTCTCAGCTGCATCTTTAGGTGGGTGCTCCACCACAGCCCATAAATTTTCCCTGAGAAGCAAACTCTGGATCATAAGACTCCACATTTGATAGTTACTGTCAGTCAGCTTCTTGAACCCTAGCGCCATGGACATAATGGCTGCCATTCTGCTTACTCAAAAAACGAGAATAAAAACAAACACTCTGGCAGCTCTGCCTGAATTTACAACTTGGAAGATCTTGTGGGTGTAGAAACAAAAACAAAATGCTGGCCAGGCAAAACAAAACAGCTGCTTAACTCTGCTGCAGAACAAATCTTCCCACATGGCCTTTAACTCCTCAGCACACCGGAGCTGTTCCAGCCGAGGCTCTGAGCCATCTGATAGGCTGTCTGCCACAAAACCAACAGGGTTAACTGGTCCAAACTGGTTAAAGCTGACCAGAACTGGGCAGGACTGGGCAAGACTGGGCTAAACTGGGCCCATAACCAAATGTCACGCCCAAGATATTGCAGAGATTGGTCCCACAGCTTTGGACGCGTGCCCAGCAGCAGATAATAATTTAGCAGCAGTGCAGTGTAGCCAGGAAAAACTCACCCACGCCCATTGTTTTCTTCCATCAAGGAAGGCAATTTATTCTTGACTTATAATGCGTACATATTTACAAGAACCTCCAGAAGGCATTCCAGCACCCCCCTGCTTGCTCTTTCTGACAGAGCCTCCGGCATACACGTCAGGCACCATGTGCACTTGTTGGCTAAAACCCAGCTACATTTATACTCACACTAGCTGATGCAATCCTGCCAACCTTTGCATTCTCTCCATACCTGATGCAACCTTCTCCCCTGGTTGCTCATCAGCATGACTCAGCCAGAGTCACATGACTCCCCACAGGTGCACTTAACAACCCACATCACAAAGTATTTTCTACAGGTTTGGTCCAACCTTTTCTTGACACACTCGACGTAGGAGAGGAAATAGTGGAGAGACGTAAAGGAATTCTCTGTTCTAAGGAAACTGGAACACATTGTCAAGAGAGCCGGGGCCCAGTCCGACTCCCGAGCAATAACAGGGACACTTTCTGTTGCAATTGGTCACAAAGAGATCGACGGTTGGAGTGCCGCATTGGGACACTATCCGCCAGAAGGCAGCATCGGACAGGGACCATTCATGATGACAAGCTGTGTCCCTGCTCAGCGTGTCCACTGTCACATTGTCCTGCCCTGCGAGGTGGACCGCTACGGGGTGTATCTGTAGTGGAATGTACCAGTACCAGATGCGTAGAGCCAGATGGAACAGAGTGGAAGAATGAGTGCCTCCTTTCTGGTTTATGTAACAGACAGCTGTCGTATTATCTGATAGGATCTGGATGGTCAGTCTGACAACGAGGTTTCAAAAAGCCCAAAGTAGCTCCAACGTGTTGACATGAAGACACAACTCCAGGCCAGCCCAGTGGCCTTGAACTGCACAACCATGACAGTGAGCTCCCCAGCCCAGGAGATACGTGTCGGTCATGATAGTGAGAGTTGCACAGGGCTACCGAAATGGCATCCCCGATAAGAGATGGCTTGGGAACAGACACCAATGAAGTGAGTGCCGCACCGGATGAGGCACCTAAAGAACACAACGTTGATTGTTGAGGAGAGGGTCAAAACATCGGAGAAACCAATGCTGGAGAGGGCAAACGTGAAGGTGGGAGGAATAGGTGACCATCATCATTGCAGCCATGTGGCCTAGGAGCTGCTGAATGTTGTGGGCGGAAATGGATGGATTGCGCAGGATGGCAGCCATAGCCTGTCACAGAGTCCGTGCATGCCTCAGAGGTAAGAAGGCCCTGGCTCGAGTGGCGTCGAGGGTAGCCCCAATGAAATCTAGGGCGCGCAAGGGCTCGAGGTGGGATTTCTTGTGGTTTATTCTGAGTCTCAGATTGGAAAAGAGGGAGAGGACAATATGGATGTCCTCATATAGCTTTTGTTTGCAGGATGCCACCAGGAACCAGTCGTCCAAATAGGGGTAGACCAGAACATTCTTTATGCGGAGGTAAGACACCACAGGGGCTAGGCACTTTGTGAAGATCTGGAGGAGGTGGAGAGGCCAAAGGGAAGAACCTTGTATTGGTAGCAGAGGCTGTTGATCGTAAAGCGGAGGTACCTCCTGTGTTGTGCGTGAATGGAAATGTGGAAGTAGGCGTCCTATAGATCAATGGACGCGAACCAGTCCCAGCACCTCCAAAAAAGGTAGAATCGAGGACAAGGTGACCTCAATTCTACCTTCTAACTTCCAGGGGGCAATGAAGGAGTTCATCCCCCTGAGGTCCAGAATGGGTCGGAGCATGCCATCCGATTTGGGTACTGTGAAGTACCTGGAGAAGAAGCCCGTGGATTTTGCTGCAGGTGGAAGTTGCTCTATGGCCCCTTTGAGAAGGAGGGTCTCTACCTCTTCAAGGAGGGTCGGGCTGGCAGGGGTAGAATAGAAGACGCTGAGAGGAGTACTTTGAAAATCGATGGTTTAACCAAGACGAACTATGGTCAAAACCCATGAGTCCAAAATGATGCTGCACCAGATGTTGAGGTGGCGGGCCAGTCCTGTGGTTCTGGCAAGGCAATTGGGCAAGTGGAAGAGGAGCAGAGGTGGCAACCTGCAACGGGAGTCAAAAACGAGATTTGGCAGTCAAGGAGGATTTTTTGGAAGATGGTTGGTGACCTCTAAAGGAATGGTGGGAAGAGGCCGGTAGGGATGATTGCAGAGATGAGCGGTGAGGAGAGCGTGACCTGTAAGAGTACGAAGGGCACCTCCAGGAAGAATGTGATGCAGTTGGCCTTCTAGACTGGGCCGAGGGGTGAAAGCCCATCCATTTAGCTGTCAGATGAGCTTTCACAAGTTGGTCCATTGCCTCATCTGTAGTGGCATGGAACAGCCCTTGGCCATCAAAGGGCAGGTCCTCAATACACTTTCAGCTATCCTTGGTTAAACCGGCGGACTGGAGCCAAGCGAAACGGCGGAGAGCAATTGCACCGACCATCATGTGCACTGCACCCTCAACAGCATGTCGAGAGGACAAAATCTCTTGATTTGAAAGGGCCACAGACTTGTTAAAATATTGAACAGCAGTGGCCCTGTGATTGTCTGGCAAGTGGGAGAGAAGGAGAAAGAATCAATCCCAGATGTTGCGTTGATACACCACCAGGCAAGCTTGAGTATTGATGATCCTGGCGATCAACAAAGAAGCAGAATAGAAGCGATGGCCAAAGACATCTAAATGGCAGCCCTCACAATCATGCGGGGTCATATGAGCCCTTTTGCCCCCTTTAGTTTGGGATGACTCAACAAAAACCAAATGTGGAGTCAGATGATTGAAGATGAAATCAACGTCTTTCTTCTGGGTGCGGTAGAGATGCTCCAGACACTGAGGGATTGGCTGAAGCGAAGCCGGCTGAGCCCAAGGATGCTTCAAAACCTCCTGCAGGGCGGGCAGAAATGGAATTGGAGCCGTTGACAGGGGGCGAGTATTGACATAGTGGAAGACCAGGTCCTATACAGTAGAAGGTCCAGAGATGTCGAGGCCCAAGGCAGTGGCCATGTGGACTAAGATGTCCAAGAACTGATTGCGAAGTCCTCAGGAGTGGAATCAGGGGACAGGTCTCCAAACGCTAGAGGTGGTGAGGTGTGAGATTGTGGTGTGGAATCCATAGAATCACCGTCAGAATCATAAGAACCAGAAGAAGGAGACAATGAGCGAAGGGATTGAGAACGACGATGTCGGACTGGTCCTGTTGCAGGAAGAACAGCAGATGGAGCAGAAGCCTGTAGAACAGTAGGGGCCAGTAGCGAGACTGGAATTTGCACCTGTGCCAAGGCCGGGGTGGAAATTGGTACCGAAGTCAATGCTGACAAAATGGGTAGTACGGTTGGGATTGGTGCAACAACAGACTGTGTTGACAATGAAGCTGACAGAGATTTGGCAGAGTAGACGCAGGTAGAGTATCTGGCGGAGGCCATGACACCATGGCTGTCACCCGAAGAGAAGTTGAAACGGCCCGACGATGAGGTGATGGGTCTCGTGACCGGTGGCGAGAGTGAGTGGCAGTAGTAGGTGGATCAGGACCGAGAATGGGATCTGGAGTGGTCATAATGAGGGGAATGCCGGTAACGAGATCCTGAATCATAGAATCATAGAATCATAGAAATTCAGAGTTGGAAGAGACCACACAGGCCATCCAGTCCAACCCCCTGCCATGCAGGAACACCCTCAGATCAATCCCGACAGATGGCGATCAAGCCTCTGCTTAAAAACCTCCAAGGAAGGAGACTCCACTACACTCCGAGGCAGCAGATTCCACTGCCGGACAGCCCTGACTGTCAGGAAGTTCTTCCTGAGGTTCAGGTGGAATCTCCTTTCCTGCAGCTTGAATCCATTGCTCCTTGTCCTGGTCTCTGGAGCAGCAGAAAACAAGTCCCCTCCTTCCTCTACGTGGCATCCCTTCAAATATTTAAACATGGCTATCATGTTCCCTCTTAACCTCCTCTTCTGCAGACTAAACATACCCAGCTCTCTAAGTCTATCCTCATAGGGCATGGCTTCCAGGCCTCTCACCATTTTGGTCGCCCTCCTCTGGACTTGCTCTAGCTTGTCAATATCCTTCTTGAATTGGGGTGCCCAGAACTGGACACAGTATTCAAGATGGGGTCTAACCAAAGCAGAGTAGAGTGGTACCAGTACCTCCCTCGATCTAGACACCATACTCCTATTGATGCAGCCGAGAATTGCATTGGCTTTCTTGGCTGCCGCATCACACTGCTGACTCATGTTCAGCTTGTGGTCTATGAAGACTCCTAGATCCCTTTCACACGTACTGCTATCCAGCCACGTGTCCCCCATCCTATATTTGTGGATTCCATTATTTCTGCCTAAGTGTAGGACCTTACATTTCTCTCTGTTGAATTTCATTTTGTTCGCCCTGGCCCAGCTCTCCAATCTATCCAGGTCATTTTGAATTTTGATCCTGTCCTCTGGCGTATTAGCAATCCCTCCCAATTTGGTGTCATCTGCAAATTTGATGAGCATGCCCTTTATTCCTTCATCCAAGTCATTGATAAAAATATTGAACAGCACTGGGCCTAGGACAGAACCCTGTGGCACCCCGCTAGTCACTTCTCTCCAGGACGAAAGCAGCCATTCGTGATCACCCTTTGGGTTCGGCCGGTTAACCAATTACAAATCCAACTAACGGTAGCCCTGTCCAGCCCACATTTTACTAGCTTCATTGCAAGAATGTCATGGGGAACTTTGTCAAAGGCCTTACTGAAATCGAGATATGCTACATCCACAGCACTCCCTTCATCTATCAAGCTAGTAACTCTATCATAAAAAGAGATAAGATTAGTCTGGCATGACTTATTTTTGAGAAATCCATGTTGACTTCTCGTGATTACCGTGTTGCTTTCTAAATGATTAGAAAGTGACTGCTTAATGATCTGCTCCAGGATCTTTCCGGGTACTGATGTCAGGCTGACTGGCGATAATTATTTGGGTCCTCTTTTTTTCCCCTCTTGAAGATGGGGATAACATTTGCTCTCTTCCAATCTGCTGGAACTTCTCCTGTCCTCCAAGATTTCTCAAAAATTATAGCAAGCGGTTCCGAAATGACCTCTGCCAGCTCTTTTAATATCCTAGGATGCAATTCATCTGGCCCTGGAGACTTGAATTCATCCAATGCGCCCAGGTATTCCTGTACCACCTCTCTACTTATTATGTGCCTCATTTCCTCTGCTTCCTCCCCTGCTCCCCAACCGGAAGGTTGAGTGCTTGTATCCTTCTGGGAAAATACGGAGGCAAAGAAGGTGTTAAGTAGTTTTGCCTTTTCTCTCCCCCCTGTGGGTAATTCGCCATCTTGTCTGCGTAGCGACCCTACTGTCTCCTTTTTCCTTTTGCTGCGGACATATTTAAAAAAACCCTTTTTATTGTTTTTAATGTCTCTGGCCAGCCTAAGCTCATTCTGTGCTTTAGCCTTTCTGACTTCCTCCCTACATCTCCTAGCTACTTGCTTAAATTCTTCTTTGGTTTTTTCCCCCTTCTTCCATTTCCTATACATGTTTCTCTTAACTCTTAGCTCAGCTAAGGGGGGACCGCGATGGAGAGTGTGAACGTCGAGGGCAGTAAGGAGACCAATGATGAACATCAGGATGGTACCGATCACAGTAGGCCAGCAAGTAAGAGTGGTAGGAGCTGGGCTGCTCTCTCCAAAGATGTTTGTGGCTGTGCCTGGCAATATAAGAGGCCGAGGAAAAGGGTGAATCCACCCTCGCCAGCAAAGGCTAATAAGTGGTGCGATGTTGGTAGTCCTGACGACGTGGGTATCTACCCTGTTCACTATGTCCCGGACAGCGAGCCACACTAAGCTGTGGTCGGTCTTGGGAAACAGCCTGAGGAGCATCTGAAGCAGGCGGATGGTTGATCTCGGGACAGCCAGGAGAGAGAGTAGGAGCCATCTGAGTTAGCAGGCAGCCATCTCCAGTTTGGCCAGAGGTCACAGCCAAGGAAGCCACCAAGTCAGAAACCAGAGCCACAGTAGCTGGGACTGACAGTACCATGAGCTGAGTAGCGTCCCGTACCAGTGAAAGGGCAGGAGCATTCTCCTCCTTGATGCTGGATGTCGCAGGCTGCATTGGCAGAGGAGTCGGTAAGGGACCAAGAGAGGCATGTTGAGTAGCTGACAGATGGGTAGCAGGAGAAGGAAAGCGGTGCTTCTCTTTCTCCTTTTCTTCATTTACGTGTTGGAGGAAACAGAAGAATGGTGCGACGAGGTGCGTTTACGTTCTGTCAAGGTAGGGACCTTGCGAGTTTGTTGCGAGGTTGAAATGGCATCTCCAGAGGCTTGGACAGTAGGCATCTTGGAGAGCTTTGGAATCTTAGGCAGAGACAAAATCGGCAGCAAGGTCGACAAGGATGCCATCAGTACTGGTACTGAGGCTGTTGATACCAAAGCAGTGGACACCACCGATAACTTCAGGGCCAAAGTAGAGGATGTCGTGGCAGGCACTGATACCGACATGGTGGACAGAGTGGTATTCGAAGAAGCCTGCTCCTTAATATGAAGGGCCTGCTCCCAACAGTAGGATTTCAACCAAGAAGCTCTATTCTTAAGAGTCTGTGAGGTGAAGTCTTTACAAATAGAGCAGGCCCTAACATTATGGCCCTCCCCGAGGCAGAACAAACACTTGGGGTGGGTGTCCGAAAGAGAGACCTTACGGCCACAAGACACACACAACTTAAAGAAAGAAGACATAAGAAGGGGGAAGAGTTCTTACAGTTTTGTTGTAAAAGACAAGAAAAAACGAACGAAAGATGAAGAAAAAAGGCCAAGAATCGAGGAACTGCTTGGCAAGGAAGCCTTCCGAACTGCTAACAGGTCGGCGGACAAAAAGAAACTGAGGAGAGACCGTTAGCTTGGCGGGACTGAGCTTGCTCAGTACTGGATGTGGGAGGGCTTCCTGCCAAGCTGCTCAGCTCTGGAATCATAGAATCATAGAATCATAGAAATCTAGAGTTGGAAGAGACCACACAGGCCATCCAGTCCAACCCCCTGCCATGCAGGAACACCATCAAAGCAATTGTCAACGCCGAGGCCTGGCAGGCAGCCAAAGAGCCAGCTAACAGTTCTTAACACAGATAAGGCAGACAGGCAGTAAATCAACGGATTTTAAGGCACCAACAAAACAACGAGCTTCTTGCAGCTAGCAGCTTCTCTGGCTGTTACATCACAGGCAGGCAGAGCAGCAAAACAACAAACAGAGTCCCCATACCACAGAGTCGGGCAGCGTTCCAAGAAGTAAGCCAAGGATACACGAACGGCCAGCAGGCACAGCCAAGATGGACGGTTGTGAGCCGACAATGACCCACGGCTGAGTGAGTGTCTTTATAGGCAGGCCCTTCCCCCAGGTGCTATCTCAGCTGGAGTCTGATTGCCTGGCGTTTCCTACTTAAACGCTCTGACCTTCTGAGAGCACTCTTTTGCTCCCGAAGCTGCTGGTAAGTAGGCACCTGCTCTTGAGCCTCACCGTCTGACCCTCCTTCTTCTGGTTGGGCTGGATTTTGGGCTGGGTCTTGGGTTGGGGCTGGGGCTATGTCCAGGGCAGCCTCTGGGCTGGGCTCTATGGCTTTGAAGTCCTCTGCTTCAGACTCAGAGCTTGAATCCTGGAGTGCCAGGGTCCCAACAGCAATCCCGACAGATGGCCATCAAGCGTCTGCTTAAAAACCTCCAAGGAAGGAGACTCCACTACACTCCGAGGCAGCTTATTCCACTGCCGGACAGCCCTGACTGTCAGGAAGTTCTTCCTGAGGTTCAGGTGGAATCTCCTTTCCTGCAGCTTGAATCCATTGCTCCTTGTCCCGGTCTCTGGAGCAGCAGAAAACAAGCCCCCTCCTTCCTCTATGTGGCATCCCTTCAAATATTTAAACATGGCTATCATGTCCCCTCTTAACCTTCTCTTCCGCAGACTAAACCTTGCCAAGAAAGCTTTCCAAAAAGCTACTGCGCATGCGCAACGATTCCCATTGTGTGAGGCACAGAGACGACAAAGAAGAAACCACAATTTCGTACCAATCTCCCAGAAAATACCATCCTAGGTTCCATGAAAGTGGAGACCTTTTATACCAATACCACACACAGAAGTGGGCTACAAAGCCATCAGGAAATTGCATTCCAGATAGTCCCACAACAGATCTGGTGAACAAACTCTGCCACTATGTACTCACCCAAAATTGTCATCAATGTTACTGTCACAGGCTCCAGAATATACCAACATGGTTGATCTAGAACAGCAGTCGCCAGCCTTTTGGACCTCATGGACCACTAAATTCACAATTTTGAATCCCGTGGGACACTAACGTGAATTTTTTAATTTTTTAATTGTTTAATTATAACAAAATTATTTACACCAACTTTAATCATCAACTAGATATTATAGGCATAAATCAAAATACCAATTGATTCATATTCTGATATTTACAGAGAAAAATAGCCCCTGTTCGCAACACAGTTCAGATCTCTGCTTAGACATGGAAACCCGCTGAGTAACCCTGGGCAAGTAACATTCTCTCAGCCTCAGAAACAGACACTGGCAAACTGCCTCTGAGGAAATCTTTCCAAGAAAACTCGCTGAACACTAAATATATTATTAGGATAGATATTTTGAATGAATTGACATAGTGGCTAAGGAACGAACTGCTATTTTGATTTGTTTTTCTCGTACCTGAATGATGAACTAAGAGGTGTCTGTAAATATCAGAATATGAATCAATTGGTACTTTGATTTATCTCTATAATACCTAGTTGATGATTAAAGTTGGTTGTAAATAATTTTGTTATAATTAAACAAGTGCATTTCATATTAATAACATGGAAATTTTATGATCATTATTTTATAGATGGTTTTACCTTTTTAAAAAAATTCATGTAAGTGGTCCACAGGATTCAAAATTGTGAGTTTAGTGGTCCATGAGGTCTGAAAGGTTGGCGAATCCTGGCTTAAACTAAACTTAGGCTGGATCCAACCTAGTCTCCTCCTTAAAAAATTAAACAGGTTATCAAGGATAGCACGAATCACTGATATTGTCATGTCTTGGAAAACGTGCCCTCACAGAATACACTTTGATTCAATCAGAAACTTTTATTGGGAACAAGCAAGACTATCGTATATTGGATGGTTACAGGTTTAATACCTTGTCATACAAATTTAGGTGCATGGCAATGATTGGTGAAAATCTTCAATGTCACATCACTCCCACCAGAACCAGATTTTCCCAGACCCTTCCAATATTTACATATCTTTCATCTGGGGAGCCAGGACAAGTTTCTGTATTCTTTTTTTTACATAATTATTTTTATTATTGTTTTACACACAAGAAAAGAAAGAAAAAAGCAAAGAGCGTATACAAGATAAAGAAAGCAAACTAACCAGAACCTAAATAACATATAAACTAATAACATGTAACATAACATAGACAATATAATATACAACATATACCACATTAACTATATGTACAAGGTAAACTTTTTACACAGTAGACTTCCTCCTCTAATGAAGTGACAGCTAGTAAACAAACATTCATAACCCCTCTTGATCTTTTTTCATGGCTGTTCATACTCAAAAATAGTCTGCTAAATTCTATAATATATAATATATATAATATATAAGATTCTATTTATGCCTATAAACAACATCCCAAGCATACCAACAAGTCTCTAATTATCTCAGATCTTAAGACATAGGGGAAGCATTATATTAAATCCAAATTCAACATTGTTGTGGGTCTAGCATATATTAATACAGTCCATGGCATTCCTATTTCCTATATCTTTTATACACTAGTACCTCCTGTTCGGAAAAGTTAACTCATTAGGGCCAACTTTAACCTTTGCTATCACTGCTCACATTATTCCTTACATATCACAAAAATGGTTGTCATGATTTATAAAATTTGTTGTTGGGTTCATCTTTCAACATGTAACTGAGCTTATCCATTTCAGCCATCTCCATCAATTTTTCCAGCCACTCTTCTGATGGGATGGAAACCTTATGCCAAGGCCTGGCAAGCACAATCCTTGCTGTTATAAGCATATACCCATACCAGTCTTTCAACTTCTCTTTCTATTTTCATATCCAAATTAAATATTCCCAGGAGAAAGAATTCTGGTTGTCTTTCAATCTCAAATCTTCAAAATTTTTAGATTTTAGCACAAATCATGAACCAGAATCTTTTCTCTCTATCGCATCCCCATCATCGGTGGAAAAAAGTGCCTTTTACTTTATCACATTTCCAACATTCTGCCTTGGCATTTTTAGACATTCTAGCGATTCTAGCTGGTTGGAAGTTAACACCTAAACATCATCTGCATTACAGTCTCTTGCAGACTATATGACCTTGTGAAGTTTGTAGTCCTCTTCCATGTTCCATCCCATTCTTCAAAGTTAATACTGTGCCCTACTTCTCTGGCCCATTTAATCGTATATTCTTTGACAGCTTCACCAGCTAGATCAAGCTGCAAGAGCAGTTGGTATATTCTTGATAGTAAGCGTTTATCACTTCTTGTTAGAGCAGACTCAAAGCTCGCCTTCTTTAAGTCAATTTCTCTTCTATATCTTTTAAAAATCTTTCCTTGATTTGCAAGTACGGGAACCACTGAATTTGAATCCCTTCTTGCTGCAGTTGCTGATGTTCTTTCAATTGTATAGTCTCACATGAATAATGAAATAAATTCTTGTATGTAACCCAATCAGTTTCTCTTCTCAGACTTTTTATAGAAAGTGTTTCTGCTGAGACAACCCAGGCTGGTAATTTTGGACATAACTGCTCTTTGTACTTTACCCACACTTTGTATAAAGATTTATGAATCAGATGGTTATTAAATGACTTCTACACTGTTGCTCTGTGATACCACAAATATGCATGCCATCCAATGTGCAGGTCATGTCCTTCTAAGGCTAATAGCCTTCAATTTTCTAATGTGATCCAAGGTTTCATTCAGGCCAGATAACTGGCCTCATAATACATTTGGATGTTAGGTAACGCAAATCCTCTTTTCGTTCTCATATGGGTCATAAGTTTCCATTTCACTCTCGGCTTCTTCTCTTTCTGTAAAAAATCTGTTAAATCTCTAATACACTATATAAACCACTTGGTGGAATAAACACTGTCATCAACTAATACAAAAAATGGAATTTTGGGAGGACACTCATCTTAATTAAAGACATTCTTCCCATTAGGGATAGGTCCAACCTTTTCCATATCATAATTGTCACAAATCTGCTTCCACAAAACCAGACAGTTATTTTGAAACAATTGATTATTTTTATTGGAAATTGAAATTCCCAAATATTTCACTTCATTCACATGTTGAATTCCAGATATTTTTCCAAGTAACTCTTTTTCTTTCTGATCCAAATTCTTTGCAAGTATTTTAGTCTTTGCTTTATTGATCTTAAATCCTGCCAAATTTGGTCAGTAATTCATTTAACTTAGCCATCTGCGGTAGGAGATCCTCCAAAAATAATACAACATCATCTGCAAAGGCTTTATATTTATAATGATCTTTACCAAACTTTACACCTCGAATGTCTTCTTGATGTTGTATATCTTCTGAGCAAAACCTCTAACACCAGGATAAACAATAGAGGTGATAATGGGCAACCTTGCTTTGTTCCTTTTTCTATCTGGATGCTTTCTGTTTTGTTTGAATTAATGATCAAATGGGCGGTCTGTTCAGAATAGATCAATTTAACCCAATATGTAAATGCATCACTAAAGTCCAGTATTTCTAAAACATTGAAAAGAAAGCCCCATTTGACATTATCAAAAGCCTTTTTGTGTCCAAAAACATTAAGGTACCTTTTTTTTCATTATGGATATTATAGTATTCCAAAATATTCCATGTGGTCCTCAAATTCTCTCTCATCTGATGTCCTGGAATAAAACCATTTTGATCCTCACTAATATAATTCAGAAGGATCTTCTTTAATCGATGCACTAAGATAGATGCTAAAATCTTGTAATTGTCGTTAAGAAGAGAGATTGGTCTAAAGTCTTTTGCTGTAGGATCTTCTGCCTCTGTCTTTGGGATCAAGGTGATATTCGCTTCTTTCCAAGTTTTTGGTATTTGGCCTGACTCTAAAACTTCAGTCAGGATCCTTTGCATAGGTTTCAATAACTGATCTTTAAAACATTTATAATATTTAGCAGAGAGTCCATCTGGGCCAGGTGCTTTATTTACTTTAGACCTTTCAATAGCTTCTTTAATTTCCCCTAAGGAGAATGGGTTATTCAACAGTTTTTTATGTTCCTCCTCAATTTTGGGTAAATCTTGGGAAAGTAAATACAGTCAGCCCTCCACATTTGCAGGTTTCACTTTTGCGGACTTGATTATTCATGGATTATTTGCTGTCACCTCTCCTGCCTCCCTATGCCATTTTTTTAATAGGACTGCAAGCCTTGTGAGACTGAGAAACTACTAACAAGGCCTGCAAGTCCCTATTAAAAATGGTGTGGGGCACCAGTGGAAGTGGCTGTAAGCCCCACCAGTCACCCACTTCTGCCTTATGAAGGAACCCTGATGGCTCAAAGGAATCCATGGTGGGTTGAATATGGTGATCATACTTTTTTGTGTGTGAAATACGATTTGGGAGGGTCTAGAGTTACTCATGGCTTTTCCACATTCATGGGGGTCCTGTGACCCTAACCTTAGCGAATGTGGAGGGATGACTGTACTCTTCTTTTTTTTATCATCTACTGTACCCCAAAGACCATACAAATTTTGGAATTAATTAAACAAAATTCTCTGTATTTCCTTCTTTTCTGTAATTATTCAATCTCCTTCTTTAATGTGCTTAATTGTTCATTTTCTCTCTTCTTTTCAAATCTTATAAGCCAACCAACAGCCTGGTGTGTTTGCATTTTCAAAGTAATTCTGTTTTGTAAATTTCAGTTTCTTCTCCATTTCTTCCACGTCATCAAAGACAGTTGCTTTTGCAAAATCATTAAGATTTTATGATGCTCTGTGTTCTTTGGTTCCAACTTTCTTTTGTTTCTTTTTCCATTCTGCTGACTTCTGGATAAAAATTCCTCTGATTACAGCTTTAAACCCATCCCATGCCACTGAGGTATTCACTTCTTGATCTAAATTATTCTTGAAAAAGTCTTCTGATTCCCTCTTACAATCTCTTCTTGATGTAAAATATTTTCATTCAGTCTCCAATTCTTCTAGTTACTCCAAATTTTAACTAAATCTTCATCGAGGTATGGTCATTGAAAGTCTTTGGCTGCTATCTTAAGAACATTTAATAAAGTGTTAGAGATCCAGATCATGTCAATCCTTGACCAGGAATTATGATGGTTAGAAAAGAAGGAAAAATCTTTCACATCAGGATGTTTAAATCTCCATGTATCTTCCAATTGCAATTCTTCAATCAGCTGAAAAAATTCTATTGGGAGCTTCCTGTGGCTTTTTGACGTTGATTGTACTCTTCTGTCCCCAATCTTGGGTCTGCCACCCCACTAAAGTCACCCAAAAAACCAAAAATTATAATATGAGAGATTTTCCATAGCTTCTTTAAGGTCATCGTAAAATTTCTTATTCCTGTTACACGGGACATAAGTTGCGACCAGCAGGAGTATAAATCCTCCTATCATGACTTCTATTTCCAGGAATCTTCCAATTGCATCATTAAAGATTAGTATACGAGATAGATGAGATTAAACAAAGCCACTCCTTATCTTTTAACTGTTGCCACAGAAATGAACACCTCTTCCAGACTTCAAGATAACAATAGTTTTCCATCTTTCATTTCAATATGAGTTTCTTGTAGGCAACAAACCTCCAAATTAATTTTTTTAAGTGGTGAAAGCTGTTCTTCTTTTTCACTTTCAAATTCAGCTGATTTACATTCCACGTCAATATAGAGTGACTCATTTTTTCTTTGACTCTAGCAACATCAGGTCATCAATGTCTAAATCAATAAGTCTACTATCTGTACCTTTTTGATCTTTCCTTGGTGCATTATCTGTCAGCTTTGTTTGCTCATCTTTTCCTTGCTCGGTAGCCACTAACTTATTTGCTGATTTGCCACTTTTGCCTCTCGGTTGCGTATCTGGTCTAACCGGCAACAAGATGGGCCTCCTCAGTCTTGCTCCATATCACTTAGAAAATCTTGTGCTTCCTCAAATCGAGTTTAGACAGAACCTCTGGTCATCATAATTCAAAATAATTCCTTCCAGACAGTCCCACCTAAATGGTATTTGATTGGCCTTCAGCTTAGAAACTAGGAAGTCGTAGTCTTTCCTCTTTCTCAAAATTCTGGTAGGAATTTCATGCAGGACTGTCAGTTGTTTCCCTTAATCTACTAATGGGGATTTATTGTGTTCTTTCATTATTTTGTCCTTAGTCAATCTTTTGGTGAACTGGACTACGACATCTCTAGGTAACTTCTTTTTCTTAGCCACAGCTGATTGGACCCTATAAACAATAGCAATCTTATTTTCTAGGACAACTTCTTCCATATCCACAAATTCTGCAAAGATAACAATTCTCTCTTTAATATTCTCATTATTAACTTCTTCTATACCTCGGATCTGACTTCATGAGTCCATCTGCTTTTGTTCCATTAGAGCAAGTCTGTCTAGTTGTCTCTCAATATCCACTGAGGACGATTCTGTTTTTTTGCTTTAAATCTTGGAGCTCTTTTTTATTCAAATCAATATCCTTCCTGTTAAGCACCATATCTTCTTTCACTTGATTTAAGGTGTCTTGCAGGTCTAACACCTGAGATTTTAATACAGACAAATCCTGACTAATCTCTTTCAAATAAGATCTCATTTCTTCCATAAATCTTCTGTGGTACTCAGGAGGTTTGTCAACAAAGTCTCTTCTTCATTGGCAATCATTCCCACAAATTTCCCCAGATCTCATTTTGTGCATAGTATCAACCCAAAAAATCAAGTTACAAAAACAGAAAAGCAGATACACTAAATGTGCACAATTCTTAAGAGACTTAAGATAGCTTATTAGATCAGAATAATAAATTCTTTTAATTTTCCCAAAGAGAAAAGGCAGGTTATAACTTCAAATTAAAATATTCACTCTATAAAAGATATTCACCTTGCCCCTTATTACCAATATCAAATATACATACATACATACATATATATATATATATATATATATATATATTAGCTAATATTAAACATAAAGACACTCTGTATTGAGAACCACAAATCAACATCCAAATGAACTCATTAATATACACACTTTCCCAGTTTGCCTAACCTTCATATTGCCAGCTTTTTTCTTTCTTGGCTGACCTTGCAACAGCTGTGCAACATCAGAGCCTTAATGACCTTGGAAACACCAGTCACTCTTCTTGCCGTTTCTCTTCCCATAACACCTTCCGCTAGTTTCACATTCCACCCTTCTGATCTTACCCTCTCCTTGTCAGATGCCCAGTGACATCAAACATTGCAGCGATTCCCCTTTTGGCACCTCAGTTTCGTTTGAACCTACAACCAGATACATAGTTGCAAAAAGCAATTGGCAATTGCTACATTGTGGCGCTAGCAACCTATACTTCCCCTTTCATCTATTAGCCTTGATTATAACAGATACTCTTGCCCAGCTACCATGCTATGACTGGAACTGTGCCTCTTGACAGCTCTAATGGAAGAATTTATTGGTGATGTATGAATGTAGCAGATGTTTCATACAAATTTCATCTTCCATCCTATCTGCAATGAGAGCCTCTACATCATGGTGGGATGGACCCTATGGTGACCTCATATTCCCTAAGTGCATCGATTTTATTCCTTGTCCTAGTGGGGACAATGAAAGATTTGGCTGAAAGTAGGAGCTCATATAAGCTGACCAAGTATCTAAACAAAGATGCATCTTCTCATTTGGGAGATTCGGGACCTGAAAAAGGGAAGCAACTACAGCAAAATCTTGCCTCTCCCCCTCTCAAGGCTAGGCTGAAAAAAGTGGGAAGCTCACTTATTTCCCACAGGAGAGAGGTTGTCTTCTCCTCCTTTCTCCTGGAAGGCTGTGCCTAGGAGAAGAGTTTACTCAGGCCTAGTTGTAATGGTAACCTATATCCATGACTGCCGTAGGCTGTGAATCATGCAGGTACACTGGAATCTTGTTTTATAGCATTTCTCATGGCCACGATGCATGTGCTGGCAGCAATACACTCACAGTATGAAAAAAAAAATCTTTAAACAAGGGGTAGACAAGTGCCAGGTGCTGGGGAGACACATTGACACTGCAGGATTTCAGAAAGCTTCCTGTCATGTTCTCTCTCCAATTTCAACTCATACACTTTTTAAAATAAAAACACTCTCATACCTCATAAGGAGGAGGTGGAGGAAAAGTATCTATGATAGCTATGTTTACATGTTTGAAGAGATATCATAGGGAAGATGGAGCAAGCTTGTTTTCTGCTGGTCCAAGAATTAAGATGTAAAGCAATGGCTTCAAGCTTCAGGAAAAGAGATTCCATCTAAACATTAGGAAGAATTTCATGGTAAGAGCAGTTCAACAGTGGAAACTGTTGACTCAGAGTATGGTGGGGTCTCCTTCTTTGGAGGCTTTTAAACAGAGGCTGGATGGCCAAACTGTGAGAAATGCATTGATTGTGTATTCCTGCATGGCAGGGGTTACAGTTGACGGCCCTTGTGGTCTCTTCCACCTCTATGGTTTTATGAAAAGTGCACAGTGGCACAGAAGAGCCCCATCCTAACAAAGACACAGTCTTCCTTCCTGCAAAGACACAGAGAAGAAAAATGTGAAGACTAAAATGACAACTATGTCTTTCTTCTCTACATCTGAGGAGGCTCTGCCTTTTGTTTCAAGCATAGCACCCAATAGCATCTTCCTGCTTCAGGGAAAACTGAAGTCACTTACAGATGAAAGCCAGCAGTTCTCCTTGAAGCAGGAAGTTGATTCTCAGCACTACATTGAGAGAAAAGGCAAATTCCTTTTGACAAGAGATTTATCTACATCTTTCTTGGGGAGGGTGTTGTTTAGTGCTTGTTTGCTGGAAGAAGAGTCTTTTCTGGGAGGGAGCTCTTTTCTGTCTTGTTGTGGCCACAGTGTATTCTTTATGACTGTCCTCTTCTTCCTCTCCATAATTAAGCCTCAGACAGCTCCCATAATGGTTTGCCACCGAACTGCAGTGGCAAACTTTAAAAATTGTGACACTAAATTCAGTAGTGCCTTTGTCTATTTCTTGAAGTTTTTGGGGAGACTTAGGGAGCTATAAAAAAGGACTAGGGGTCATATTTTTCCTATATTTCCCTACTGAAAACAGGATTTTATGTCCTGGTCCCTGACTGTATATGTCGATGTTCCATCCTTTAGTGTAAAGGGCATTATAAATAACCATTGTTGTTGTTGTGATGATGATGATGTGAGTGCAAATCTGACATAAAAATGATAATATTCAAAAACCTGTGGGAGAAGAGTTAACCTACCTAAGACACTGTCTTGACTTAATGCCATTTTGGTACAAAGCAATCTCGAAGACAGATAATAGTGACAGGGATATAAATACAGTGATAAGGATATAAATCCTCATTTGTTTCATTCTTGCATGTGAGAATGAAAAAAACACATTTTTCTTTTCATCTGTGAGATATTTTCTGTTAAATCTTAAGAATGTTTTTGCATTTAAAAGAATGAAATCTGTGCAAATCAAGCAGCTAAATTACAATAGTTGCCATCTAGAATACCTTCAGAAATTAAAAACACTGTATACATTGTACCTTTTTTCATTGTCATTATGGCACAGTCTTTCTGTGTCTACTTTCTGTGGATG
Source organism: Ctenosaura bakeri (assembly GCA_948474755.1). Taxonomy (NCBI): domain Eukaryota; kingdom Metazoa; phylum Chordata; class Lepidosauria; order Squamata; family Iguanidae; genus Ctenosaura; species Ctenosaura bakeri. The sequence continues at coordinate 59,105 of CAOLHI010000850.1, forward strand.
CTTTGGTTCAGAAAAGGGAAAAGGCACTAGTTTTGCACAATTAATCTTTGCACATATCAAAGAAACCCTGATGAAAAATAATGCTCATTGTTTTGTTCTTGTTCTGAATGTAAGAAATTTCAGGGGGTTAAGGTTGTACGGATATGTAGAGATACTCTATCTCATCAAGAATGTGTAATTGAGCAGGATCTTATCACATCCCTACTGTTAAGTTGCAGTTACCACAAACCAGAAGACTATTGACAGAAGCTTGAATCAGGATAAAGGTTTCTTATTACATTACATATATTTATTGGCTTACATAATGCTATAATTTTCGTGTTATCAGTAAGAGGTTTCTGAGTGTCTACTACTCATAGTGTAATTGTCACTTTCAGACTTTCTGCAATTGATTTTCCTCTGATCCCATTGTCTACCATTCCACCCTCAACTATGCATTCTGTATATATACTTGACATTCTGGACAATACTCCATGTAATTAATGAATTACATGACTGTCCACAAAAGCTCATGCTATAATAAATTTGCTAATGTTCAAAGTGCCATAGTTTGGTTTAATCCTTTCACTAGACAACCCAAAAATTTATTGCTTAGCAAATCATTTCTCTTTGCTTCTGTCTTCACAATTCTGCTACTTTTCATAATCACTCTGCCTAACTTTCATTACAGTACTTCCCACTGATGCAAAAACTTCTGCATCCTTTTAATGACTCCTTCCTTGTTTTCCTGAATCATATAGACAAATGGATGAACATATAAACAGAATTACATACAGAGCAGACTAGATATCTGGGTTCATTACCTGTGAGACTGTGATGCCACATTTCTTGGCTAGTTCCTCTTTGGCTTCCTCACTGGGGTAAGGGTTGCTGAGATGGGAATAGAAATATTCATTGAGGATTTCTGTAGCCTGCTTGTTGAAATTTCTTCTTTTCCGCCTGGGAAGAAAAAAAATGAAGAATAATTATCATCAGTGACACAGGAGCACTATTTTTTAATTGGAGAGTTCATCGTTACCAAAAACATATCAGCTATGCATGCCAATAGTCAATCAAACTGAATTGCACTGAAGACAAGAAAAATACTTCTCCATACTTTTGAGACCTTGTCATGTGATTCAAATCCATTTGATCATATGAAACACATAATTTCACAAAACTAAGATTTTTCTTCAAAATTACCTCAAAAGTCACTTTTCAGGGCAACATCTGAAGGTAATTTTTACTCCTCATATGCAGTGGCTATTTATCTATCTGGGATAAAGCTCACCGTGCATCAAGAAATCGGGACCTCAGGATCATGACGGCTTCACATGTGCTTTGTTTGAGTTGCATCTGGATGGAGCTGAACTTGCGGTGGATGATGCTCACCATCCGTTCTATCTCCTTGGGTGAGATAGGCCGGGTTCTACTCTGCTCCCGCAGCAGGTTCATCACATGGGTGGTGAACTCATTACATGCCTGGGACAACAAGAGAAAGAGCAAGGAGAACCCTTAGGACCATAGGAGTCACTGGCTGGTTTACAGGATGCTGTAGCTCTAGGATGGGTAAAACTTCTCCTTTACTACTTCTTTGCTGCCCCATAGGTATCCACAGAAATTTTAAATAACATTTCAGATATTTTCATTATAGGAACCACCATTATCACCCAGATAGACACTGGAATGTACATCCAAGTGCAGTTATCCTTTCTGCAGAGTTTGGAACAACAGTTTTCAAAATTAATTGAACAAAGCCATAAAAGAGCCAATGTGGTACAGCAGTTTGAGCACTGGACTATGAACCTGGAGAATGGGGTTCAATTCCCCACTTGGCCATGGAAACCCACTAGGTGACCTTGGATGCATCATACTCAGTCCGAGAAAACCCCATGTGTCATGTACAGGGATAACTCAAGTCCCAAAAACTAGGCTTGGAAGTTTGCAAAAAGCTTTATTCAGAAACAGTAGAACAACAGCAGCACATTCTGGCAATTGCTAAGACTTACAGCCTATAGAATTCACAATGGCCCTTTCTGCAACTCACCTTTTCTTGGCGCTGGGGTGCGGGGATCGTGCAAGCAACCTCCAGAGAGAGGCTATTGCATCCCGGTTCCTTCAGCTCCGCAGCTGCCAGCTGCTTGTGCAAGAGCCCCACCTCTTCCTTTCGCAGTGCAGCCTGGGAGTTTCCCAGGCTGCACTGAGGCAGGAAGCACGAGTGCTGCAGCTCTAGAGCTCAGCATGCACAGCAAGTGTGCGCGAGGCCCTGGAGCGATGCACAATTGCACACCATTTTCGGCTTAAAACCGAAAATGAAAAAGTGCGCAAGCAGCGCCTGCCAGACCCTGGAGCATCGCACAATTGTGTGTCGTGTGGACTGCTCCTCATATTCACGCAACGCTCGAGGGGCCCTTTCGCATGGCAAATGCGGTGCGAAAAGGGCCAAGGTCTTAAAAGCAGTAACATTACAAATTTGCATGTGTAAGCTACCTATTTATCAGCTAATTTAATAACTCTTTTCCCAGGCTCAGTTTCTGCCCACCAGTGGTCTGGCCTTGTATCTGCCTTTCTACTCTCTCTTATAAGCATTTGTTAGAATTACATTCCATTTTTCCCAAGTCACTGTTTTCTCATTCATTTCCCATCAGCTCCTTCCAGATCCTTTGTTCCAAGCATTACATGAACCAAAGAGCAAAGCCCATGGCAAAAACATTGCATTATATTGCATAGCAAATTACATTTCATTACATAACATCAAACATCAAAGCACTATATGGCATTAGAATGCACGGCAGGGAAAGTAAAACTGACTTGACACTGCCATAGGTTCCCCTTAAGGCCACCATAAGTCAGAAGTGACTTGAAGGCACACAACAGCAACAACAAACATTTTAAACCTGAAATTAATTAATTTATATCAACACTAAAAATAGAAATAGTGTAATTTGGTAAATTGCAATTACTTAACTTTTTACTGAATCCCACAGGATTTATAGAGAATGGCATGGCAGTTTTCACTATTGACTCTAGGGTCACATTTTGACTTTGGCTCCTCAAAAGGGCTCTTTTGGTCTTTTACAGTTGGCTTCTTCCAATGTAGAATTTTGTCCGCACAGGTCTATAAAATGATTGTTGCCTGGGAATGGCAGTGTCTAACATATCTGGAACCTATCTGGTTGTCTAAGGCTGTTCCAAAGCATTGAATTTCATCTTATAACCTCTTCAATTCAGTATTCAATTCAATTCACTTGCCTCTCTCTTTTCATTTTATTCCCACCAGCATCACACATTTCATTCACTCTGCAAATTCCTTGTTAATGGTTACTAAGGAATGATGCATTTCAGGAAGATACAGACCCAATGTAAGTGCAGCAATAACCACAGAGCTACAAAGATCAATGAAGAGTGCAGAATTCTTAAGCAAAAATGTTTTGAGAGCTTCTGAACATATGCAGATCATTTTTCTTAGCAACTGAATTTCTACTTTCCCACTCTCAATTTTAGGAAATGTGGCTTGCAAAGATTAGCACATATTCTGCATATAGGAGTCAGGGACTCCATATTTAGTCTTTGATATTTTAAGTTCATTTCAGGATTATGCAGCCCCCAGATTACCCAGCTCTCCAGATGCTACAGATTCACTCTTACTCTCCAGATTGTGCCTCTGAGGATTATCTCCTCTTTCACTATGAGTGTACAAGAGGTGGAGAGACAGAGAAGGTCTTCTATTTATTCCCCCACGACCCAGCTGGACTGAAGGAAGAGGCCCTTGGCAATAAGAATAAGAAATTCTCCAGCAGAACAGACAAGGGAGTATCAGGAAGTTTAGCCCAATCGGCAGAAGCATGCCAGTAATTCTTTCTGTGAACAGAACCCTTGTAATGAATGAGTCCTCATATATGCATGTACACAGTGCTTCAAAATAGAAAATTAGCACAGCTGGAAAGGCCTTTCTCCCTGATATGTTACTTTTTTGCTTGTTTCATTGTAATATTTTCAAAACAAAAACATTAGCATTAAACATTAGAGTGTATAGTCAATTTGTTTATTTTGCTTTTGGGAAGCTTTTAAAATAGTCCAGGAGAAAAAAACTTGTAAAGTTCATACTGGCAACCTAAAGAGGTGCTGCCCTCACATCTATGGATCCTACCATCCTATTCCGTTACTAAATCCCAGAATGCTGTCTTGCATATACAAGGTTAGTTGAATAGGTTCCAAGATCTTAACAAATCATTGTTCCTTCAAATAGTCCATGAAAAAAGATAATTTACCTGGCTGTGAGCTGTATACGTAATAGATGACACAGTGCAATATCTTGAAAGGTATGAATTTCAGGACAAGAGCTGACATTATGAGAAAAACACTGAGCAAACAGTGGAGGACTGTGAGGTGGAAACGGTCCCAGCCTCTAAGCAGAAACCATAAAGGAAAAGGACACTTCCACTCACACACCTAAGCATCTGAAAAGCCTCCAACAATTCCTCCCCCCTCCACCATAAGGCTGCAGACTCTCTTTCTTGCTTACTACTCAGCTGCACTGGCCCCTACTTCTTTCAGCTCTATTTCACTGGGCACTTCTGTTGATTAACAGGCCAAATTCAATTGCAAAAATTTGGCAGTAAATGACTGGGGAAGAGTAGAGTGTGTTAACAATCAGAGGTTTAAGGATGATATGAATCAATTCATTCCAGTTAAGAAACAAGACAACAAGTTCCAGCATATTTTTTGCATGCCTGATAACAAGGATAACTAAAGCTATAAAAATGCAGGATTTCTCAAGATTTCTGTTAAGTAAGGGTAAACAGGTAGAAACTGAAATTAAATGTGGTGAAGACATCATGCTACCACAGTTCACACATCTGTTTTCTGGGGGCCCTGCTCTTGATCATTGATTACAGCAATATTTTGATAAAAGCATTATTAGAGCACATTTCCTACATCCCAGACTGACTTTCTTGAAGTCATTCTGGGAGGCATACTGCACTGGGTGGCATGAGGGAGGAAATATATTGTATAAAGGTAAAGATGAATAAATGAAAAGTGAGTTTCTTGTGAGGCCCTATGAAGGTCTTATAGGCCTCCTGCACAAGCCAGTCTAACAGATTTATTTTCCTCATCAATTTTAGTATGTTTTGCACTTTGTGGCCCTTTTCGCACCACCCTCCCAACCTGCCACAGGGATAGGAGAAGGACAGGATGACGACAATGGTTCTGCATAACATCATCGTAGTCCCTTCCTTCTCCTGCCCCCAGGTGGCACAATCATGGAGTAAATCATTGATGAGTTTTCCCTTTCAATGACTCGTGATCATGCTGCCCTCCTGCACTTTCCTGGTCTGTGTAGGGTCTGGAAGTGTAATGGCTGCACTTCCTGCCCTACTGCAGCCTGGGAAAGTACCTGGCTCCACTGTGGAAGGAAGAGACAGGGTCATTGTGCTTCCTTGATCATGGGGGCAGCTCGTGCAGAGCAGCTGCTGAGATCCTCACAGGAGGACACTGGAAGAAAGTAGGGTGTGGAAAGGGCCTGTGATAATTTTCCATTCTTGCTGGTTACACATCTTTGTAGCACAGACATAGACCTCTATGGAGATGTCTGAAGAAGAATGTGAAGGACTAAAAAGAACCTGCTGAGAAGCCAGAGGGTTGGTTAACTTGCACTCTTTTGTTAGGAGAACAAAAAGGAAATAGTGTGCCATATAGCATTTTGAAAAATAATATCAACTCATTGCTCTTCCTTTCTGGAGTGGTTCAACTCATTGTTTTTCTCTTCATTGTTGCTAGTGGAATGACTATACCATGGTAGTTGGGAGGCAGATATGACAAAGCTCTGGATAAACAAAAACTAAATATACCACCAGCATCTGAACACATAAAACCTCTGCTAACCAGGGCGGGAATGATTCCTTCACCCTAATTGCAGAAAAGGAACCTCTACAATTACTATCAATGTTCTATTTTTCTGCAGTGTGCGGAGGCAATCCTTCATGCTGGGACCTATGCAAGCAGTCATCTCAACATCTGGGTAGCAACCATCCAATTACAAAGACACAACCTGTTGCAGAACATGCCTGCAAAGGGACACATCTGTTCAAGAAAACTTGTTGATTTTATAGTGTCTGATGAAAGATGGAGAAGCCCAAGTGGCTGCCCTTGAAAGTCAATGCCTCCTCTATCTAAAATCTTGATACAAACTGAGAGGGTTTGTGATTGCCTGAAGAGGCAAAATGTCCACCCATGGAACACCAAACACTTGTACCATCCTTTGAAACACCAAAGAATTCAGAACCCACTCCTCCTGGTCCACACTCTCCCTGCTCAACCAATTGGTCTGACAATTCAGTTAGCCTTCAGATACTCTCCTGTGAGTGACTGAAGGTAAGCACATCACCTCTCACATCAGGGACCTTGACTGTGTCCACCTTTGCCTATTTATGTAGGCTTTGGTGGACCAGTACATAATTGCCCCGAAGTTCCAGCTACAGACAAAGGAGTGTCAGTCAAGCCACCTGTTGATCTGACTAGTTGATATGACTTATTCTCTTGCTGGCTGACCACTGCAGTGTTCTTTCCCACCCCTACAAACTGGCATTGGTCATAGCAACCATTCTTTGCAGGTTCTGAATGCACATATCCTTTGTCAACACCTCTGAAAGCCATCAATCAAGTTCACTACAAAGGGAAAGACTTAACTTCAGTTGAAACTTCTGAGTGATCTTGTCCTGGTATGTATGAAACAAAAAACACTGAAGATCCTCAGATGGAAACTGGCCCAAGGAACTGAGTCCAAGCAAGCCACCATCATAGAATCATAGAGTCCAACCCCCCGCCATGCAGGAACACCCATCAAAGCATTCCCAACAGATGGTCATCCAGCCTCTACTTAAAAACCTCCAAAGAAAGAGACTCTACCACACTCTGAGGCAGCAGCTCTGACTGTCAGAAGTTCTTCCTGAGGTTCAAGTGGAATATCCTTTCCTGCAGCTTGAATCCATTGCTCCTTGTCCTAGTCTCTGGAGCAGCACAAAACAAGCCCACTCCCTCCTCAACATGACATCCCTTCAAATATTTAAACATGGTTATCATGTCCCCTCTCAACCTTCTCTTCTGCAGACTAAACATATCCAGCTCCCTAAGCCGTTCCTCACAGGGCATTGCTTCCAGACCCTTCACCATTTTGGTTGCCCTCCTCTGGACATGTTCCAGCTTGTCGATATCCTTCTTGAATTGAGGTGCCCAGAACTGGATACAGTATTCTAAAGAGGCCTAACCGATGCAGAATAGAGTGGTACCAATTACCTCCCTCCATCTAGACACCATACTCCTATTAATGCAACCAAGAATCTCATTGGCTTTCTTGGCTGCTGTATCACACTAGTGACTCATGTTCAGCTTGTGATCTACCAAGACTCCTAGATCCCTTTCACATTTACTGCTATTCGGCCACGTGTCCCCTATCCTATATTTGTGCATTCCATTTTTTCTGCCTAAGTGTAGGACCTTACGTTTCTCTCTGTTGAAATTCATTTTGTTAGCTTTGGCCCAGCTCTCCAATCTGTCAAGGTCATTTTGAAATTTGATCTTGGCCTCTGGGGTATTAGCAACCCCTCCCAATTTGGTGTCACCTGCAAATTTGATCAGCATGCCCTCTGTTCCTTCATCCAAGTCATTGATGAAGATGTTGAATAGCATCAAAACCAGAAGTTGGGCTAATACCTCAAATACACATAGACTGACAGAACAGTCTCCTGACCAGAGTCTAGAGCTTCTCCCTCCTGTTGTCTGTGAGAAAGACCCTGTGCAGGACCATATGGTTCCCAAATGCTAGAGGTGCTGAATTGGCCCCAGATAACTCTTTTCTTGTTGATAACAAACTCCTGATACTCTAGACAATCCATGGTAATCCACACCTCCTCTCTGACATTCTGTAGAGAAGGTGAACAGACCAATAGGTCATCCAGGTACAGGTATACAGGCACTTCTCTCAACTTTAGATGAACCACCAAGGCCACTTTTACCTTCATGAACACCCATGGAGAATATGACAGACCAAATGGCTAGCCCCTGTACTGGTAGTGATCCTCCAGATAAGCAAAGTGGAGGTACTTCATGTGTACCAGTTGTACTGGAATGTGCAAGTACACCTCCAAGAGCTCAAGAGAAACCAGACTCTCCACACCTTTTGCGCTCCTTCCAGAATTGATCACAAAGTGTCCATGCAGAACTTCTGCTTGACCACAAACTGATTGACCCTATAAAGGTTCAAAATAGCCCTTAGCCCTTGTTTTTCTTTGAGACCAAGAAGAGTAGTGAGTAAGAGCCCAAAAATCTCTCCTGGGGAAAACAGGGCCTTTTGTCCTTATCTGAAGCAGATTTCCTTGTTTGAAGCATCCACGACTCCTTTTCTAATGACTGGGGACTGTGAGACTGAAGGGAGAAATATGTGGGCTTCTGAATGAAATCAATCATATAATCTTTTCTCACAAGCTTGTGCACTCGTGTTGGAAGAAGTTTGCTCCGACCAGTAGGCAAAATGTAGAAGATGAGCCCGCACAGTGGGAGCTTCCCCAAGCCAGAAGGATTGACTGGTCTTCCCCTTGTCCTTCATTGGAAGAGGTGGAGCTTTTACTGAAGCCAGAACATTGCTGTCAAGTGCATTGTTTTGATGAGTTCCCATTTGGCCTATGACAGAATCAGAAAGCTGGAAGAGACCACAAGCGCCATTGAGTATGACCTCTGCCATGCAGGAATACACCATCAAAGCATTTCAGATAAATGGCTATCTAGCCTTTGTTACAAAACCTCCCAAGAAGGAGACTCTTTCATCCCAGGCAGGGGATCCAACTGTTGAACTGCTCTTACCTTGAAGTTCTTCCTAATCTCTTCTCCTGAAATTTGAAGCCATTGCATTGTGTCCTGGCCTCTGGAGCAGCAGAAACAAGCTTGCTCCATCCTCCATATGATATATCTTCAAATATCTTCAAATCTTTAAACAGAGCTATCATTTCACTTCTCTTCTCCAGGTTATCATTTCACCTTCTCTTCTCCAGGCTAAACATACCAAGCTCTCTAAGCCGCTCCTCATAGAGCAGGGGTTCCAGGTGTTTTACCATTTTGGTTGCCTCCTCTGGACACATTCCAGCTTGTCAATATCTTTCTTGAATGGTCATGTCCAGAACTGGATAAAGGATTCCAAGTAATGTCTGACCAAAGCAGAACTGAGTGGTACTATTACTTCCCTCAGCCTAGATATATTTCTGTTGACACAGTCTAGAATCACTAGAATCAGCTCTTTTAGCTGTTGCATCACACTGCTAACTCATGTTCAGCTTGTAGTCTACTAAGACTCTTAGATCCCTTTCACATGGGCTGTGGTCAAGCCAGGTATCACCCATCCTATATTTGTGCATTTCTTACTTTCTTTTGCACCTCAGTTTAGCAGCTTATTTTTTTCCCTGTGGAATTCATTTTATTAGTTTTAGACCAGCTCTCTAATTTGTTAAAATAATGTTGAATTCTGATCTTGTCCTCTGGGGTATTAGCTACCCCTCCTAATTTTCCTAATTGGATAGGAAAGCTCCCTATTACCTTATCCTTGTCATTGAAAAATATGTTGAATAGCATTGCATGCAGAATAGAACCCCAATAGTCACTTCTCTCCAGGATCAAAATCAGTCATTGATGAGTACCCTTTGGGTTCAATTGGTCAACTAATTACCAACCTACCTAACAGTGGCATTGTCTAGCCCAGATTTTGCTAGCTTGTTTGCAAGAGTATCATGGGAGACCTTTTCAAAGGCCTTACAGAAATCAAGATATGCTGTATGCAAAGAATTCCCTTCACCTACCAAGCTTGTAAATCTGTAAAAAGAGAGAGAGAGAGAGAGAGAAGATTTTGACTCCAGAACTGTTCTTGTTGGGACTGACAGATGGTAAGATAGCTAAGAAATGTCTAAGACTCATACAGTATATGACTGTTACAGTGAGACTATTACATCCAGAGAAGTGGAAAAATCTCATGATCCCCACTCAAGACGATTGAATATGGAAAGTACGGCAAAAGGACATTTCAAAATTCATAGTTTTTTTTCAAAATTGATAACTTTAAAAGATAATAAACTTTTGAATTTAGGAGGACATGATCTAAGATTTGGATGGCATGGGTATTTATAGTATTAAAAAAGTTAAAGTTAATGTAGCTTTTAATAATCACTGTATGAGATGTGCCTTCTTAAAAATATGGACTCTATTATATAAACTGAGATTATGTCCAAAGACTGCACACTGGATTTCACCACTAGTAGTCTTTTACAGAACAGAAATGAGAGCAAGACTATGGCCCTTTTCACATGGGGTTAAAAAACGGTGTAGATCGACCTCCACGGAGGTCTACACCGTTACACGAATTGGGGTGGATTACTCGTGAGTAAACCCACACGTCAATCCACGGTCGCGCGCCCGCAAGTGGTGGTGCCGCGTGCTTTTGAAAAACCACATTTTATGTGGTTTTTCAAAGGCATGGGGCGTCCAGCCCCATCGCAGCGCCTGTGTGTACTTGTGGACACGCAAAAGGGCGTCCCTGCAAATCGGGCGGGGGCGGGATTTCCGGCTGGCGAGCTTCTCCGATTGGTGGAGAGGCTCTGCCAGTCAAAATCCGCCATTTTGAGTGCTGCTGGGCGCCGAGGACGCCGCGGGACGCTGCTCCGTGTAGAGCAGTGAAATGCTCTGCTCCGCGTGGCGACGGAATGGAGTAAGCCCATGTTTTAGCGTGGCTTTCCCCATTTCCCTGCCCGCGTGTGAAAAGGGCCTAAGAGATGAAAACAACACAACAACTCCAGGAAAAAGGTTATTCAATACAATGGCTCTCACACAGACAATATTATCTAAGATTTCTGGAAAACAAAATGAATGAAGACTTTGAAAAGGCCAAATTTGGTCAAAGGCCAAAGGATGTGGAAGTTCTGTGATAATGAGGGACATTTGATTGTCAAACTATATAAATTTTTGTTGAAAATGAAGATAGAAGAAGAGTAGGTGAAGAAATATGTGAGCAATTAATTGGGCAAATAATTTTGGATATTCAATATCTATGAATCAATGGGAAAGACTATGGACAAAAGAAATTAAAAATGTGCTCTGCTATGACCTACAAGAACATTATTATAAAATGATGTTATGCTTGTATCTTATTCCAGAAAGTCTTTCCAAGATACATAAAGAGATGAATAATAGTCGCTGGAAGTGTTTGGATCATCTTGGATCTTTGTATCATATATGGTGCACTTGTGAAAAGGCTAAATAGATTTGGAAGACGATACAGAATATAAAACAAAAAAAATTGAAATGTCAGATCCCTAAGTCCCCAGACTTGTTTCTATTGTGAATTTGGTAGGAAGATAGCAGCTATGATAAACAACATTATAACTATATATGTTATTAGCAGCAAGATTGGTCTATGCAAAATACTAGAAGAAAAGAGAAATCCCAAGAATGAATGAATGGTTCAGTAGACTGATGACAATTGTGGAAATGGATAGACTGGCAGATAGATTAAAAGGCTTTCCAGAAAGGATTTTGAAGGGGGGGGCAATTATTGATTGAATTCCTGAGAGAAAATGAGGGTGAAATTATCATTTTTGGGGTTCTGAATTTGCTGTTACTATTTTACTTTGCTTTGAATAGAGGAATTTACAACTTGGTATCATGCAAATGAGTTCAAGAAAACTATAGATGATTTTAGTTTGTTGCTATATTCTAATATTTTTACATATATATATATCTACTATACAAAAGTGAATGTTTGCACGTTTGTCTGTTTGTCTGCATCAGCATATGATTGGCTGTGTGAGGCAAGAAGACCTCATATGATTGGCTGGCTGTGATGATTCCATGGAATCCTGGGGTTGTCAGTTTAGGGAAGGGCTTTTAGAATTTTCAGCCAGAGAGCTCTTGGGCCTCAGGCCGATTGCTATGGAGATGAGGCCTACCATAAATAAGGATGCCAAAAAACATTTGGGAGGCATATGTGAGAAAAATTAAAGTGACACACATAACACAGTCCATTTCCACACTATATTGTCACAGTGCTATTATTACACTTTCTTTTTTTAAAATAATTTTATTAAGTTTCACAAATAAAAAACATCATCTCAAATTGTACTTTTACATGTAATGTTTTTGGTCTTCCACTCTGATCTAGTTTTCATTTTCTAGATATCTACTGACATATAAAAAATTATGCCTCACAATTCTATGTTCATCTTACGTGTTTGATCTTGCATTTCTCTCACCAACTCCTGTTATGTTACAGTTATTCCACTTTCATTTCAACCATAATTCAGACATTTTCACTAGGCAGTTCCCAGCAATTACCCATTACAATTTGCCATTCTGCTTTTATTTTATGCCGCCTCGATCCACTGGGAGAGGCAGGATAGAAATAATAATAATAATAATAATAATAATAATAATAATAATAATAATAATAATCTGATCATCCAATTTCCCCTTTAATCTTCGTGAAACAATATCCGCATTTCTATTCTCAATAAATGTCCCCCACCATTGTTCAATTGTGGGTATTTGCTGAGACTTCCACAATTTGGCATATTCAGTTCGAGCTGTCGTTATCATGTACAATATTAATCTCTAATGCCTCTTAATGTTAGTATTCTCAAGAACATTTGTCATGTTTAACAAATAAAATTCAGGGTTTTTTACAAATTGAACCTTCAGTATTTCACACATCTTTTTATGTATTTCACTCCAATATTTCTTTGCCTTGGGACATGACCACCACATATGAAATATCGTTCCCACCTCTTTCTGACATAGGATGTTCAAAGTGTAATAATAATAAAGTTCTATTATTACACTTTCAACATCCTATGGAATCCTGGGATTTGTAGTTTAAGGAGGGACATTTAAGAATTCTCAGCCAGAGAGCTCTTTGGCCTCAGTAAACTACAAACTCCAGAATTCCACAGGATGGTGAAAGTGGAATAATAACACTATAACAGTGTAGTGCAGAAATGGCCATAGTTACAAGATCTTCTCAGCTCACACTGTAGATTGTATGGGTTTCATATGTGAGGAATCTTAAAAGATGAAATTGAAAACAAAAAATGCTTCCAGAAAAACTTAAAGCCATTGCACAAATTCAACGGAGGGTGGGGGGAGCCAGTACATCAATGTCACCAAACAACACAGATTGGATTGGGAACTATGGGGGAAAGTTACAGGTACTGAAAAAGGCCAGTAGCTACAGACATGAGGCCTAGCAGCAAGGAAGAGGACAGTGTATTCCTGCAGGAACTCAACCTCTGTATGTTAACACCTACGAATACAGGTTGGATTGGGGAATATGGGGAAAATTTACAGGTACAGAAACAGGCCGGTTGCTATGGACATGAGGCCTAGCAGCAAGATGGAGGACAGTGTACTCTCTCAGGAACCCAAACTGTGTATGTAAATAACTCTGAATATAGAGTGCATTGGGAAATATGGAGCAAAGTTAAGAGGAAAATAAAAATCCTCCGCAACACCAGGTTAGTGTATAAATATATATACACTATACATATTGTATTAGATATCAAATATATTTTGATTCATTTAGTTTTTGTAGTAAAGATATCAGTAACAATATAAATAAGTATATGTGTACTTATTTACTAATTCAAATATTCTTTATTATAGAATCATAGAATCAAGACTATGCAACAAACATTAACTTTAATTGTATATGTTAGTTTTACTATACTAGTGTCTATATAGAATACTATATAGTCTGCAGAAGAGGAGGTTAAGAGGGGACATGATAGCCATGTTTAAATATTTGAAGGGATGCCACATAGAGGAGGGAGAAGGCTTGTTTTCTGCTGCTCCAGAGACCAGGACAAGGAGCAATGGATTCAAGCTGCAGGAAAGGAGATTCCACCTGAACCTCAGGAAGAACTTCCTGACAGTCAGGGCTGTCCGGTAGTGGAATCTGTTGCCTCGGAGTGTAGTGGAGTCTCCTTCCTTGGAGGTTTTTAAGCAGAGGCTTGATGGTCATCTGTCAGGAGTGCTTTGAGGGTGTTCCTGCATGGCAGGGGGTTGGACTGGATGGCCCCTGTGGTCTCTTCCAACTCTACATTTCTATGATTCTATGATTCTCCTTCCAACAGTAGTTTATACAATTTAGATATTGTTTGTTTCTGTGTTTCTAATATTATTTTTTCAAATGTGTCATCCTTTGTTGCTGATTCAATTCCTTCTAACTTTTTATCCATAAGAAATCTTTCTTTTAATTGTCTAAATAGAAACCAGTGGCATTTGAATCCAGCCTTTTCAATTTCTTCTCTTGATTTCAGCATACATTCTTGGTTCTGTTTTTCTATTATTAAATTACTATATCTAATCCATTTGTCCTGTGGGTCCTTCCATCTGCCGTATAATGCTTCATGTGGAGACACCCATTGGGGTATTTTTTTGTAATATTTTTTCTTAAATTTCAACCAGATTGTAAATAGCGCTTTTCTTAGGTAATGTTTCTGAAAGTCTTTACCTATCTTGAATTTTTTGTACCACATGTACGCATGCCATCCCATACATTTTCCAACTCCTTCCAAATTTAGCAATTTCTCATCCTGAAGTGTTATCCAGATAAGTCCGCTGGCAAAGTAATATGTTTTCAGGTCTGGTAGGTCAAAGCCTCCTTTTTCCTTTTTTTCTGTGAGCAGCTTCCATTTTATTATAGGTCTTTTCTTTTCCCAGATAAACTTCCACAGATCTTTCTGTCACTCTTTAAAGAGTTTTTTGTTGACAATAATAGGCAAGTTTTGAAAGAGAAAATTTAATTTGGGCAACACATTCATTTTAATCGCTGCGATTCTCTCCAGCAGTGATAGATTTAAGGAACTCCAATTTTCTAGCGATTTTTTAACTTCCTTCCATACTAATTTATAATTGTTTTGAAATAGTTCGTTATTCCTCTTTGAAATCCAAATTCCCAGGTACTTTGTTTTTTGCTCTTGTTTTTTGTTTTCTGAGCCAATTTTCTTTCCTCTTCTTTTCTTATATTCTTCATTATGATTTTGGTTTTTTTCTTTATTAATCTTTAACCCGGCCACTTCTCCAAATTGATTCAACTTTTGTAATACTAATTCTATGCTTGATTCTGGTTCTTCCAGGATGGTCACTAAGTCATCAGCGTATGCTCTCACATTATATTCACGATTTTTTATTTTACATCCTTTTATTTCTGGGTCACTTTTTATCGTATTTATCAATATTTCTAAAGCTGTTATAAATAACAGCGACAGTGGGCATCCCTGCCTTGCTCCTTTCTCTATTTTAAATTGCTCTGTTCTCTCTCCATTAATTATTATTTCCGCTCTTTGATCTTTGTAAATTTCCTTAATCCAACCCAGAAATGTGTTGCCAAAGTCTGTTTTTTTCAGCACCTCTATCATGAAATCCCACCTTAAATTGTCAAACGCTTTTTTCGTGTCAATAAAAATCAATGCCAGTCTCTTTTCATTGTTCTTTTCGTAGTATTCAATTATATTTGGTATTGTTCTGATATTATTTCTGATCTGTCTTTTTGGAAGAAAACCATTTTGATCCTTCTGAATCACATCTTGTAATACCTTCTTCATTCTTTCCGCCAATATATTTGTAAATATTTTATAATCGATGTTTAAAAGTGAAATTCGGCGATAATTTCCAGCGTCTTTTAAATATTTCCCTTCTTTGGGAATTAATGTAATGTTCGCTTCGTTCCATCAGTTTGGTTTTCCATCCTTTATAATTTCATTAAACAATTTTACCATGGGTGCTATTAGGAATTCCTGCAGCTTCTTGTAATATATTGTGGTGAATCCATCCTGTCCTCGTGCTTTTGACGTGTTCAGTTTTTTAATTGCACCGATAATTTCATTCGCTGTAATCTTTGCTTCCATCATGTGCTTTTGTTCTTCTGTGATTTGTGGTATTTCATGTTTTGCTAGATATTCTTCTATCTTCTTTTGTGTCTTTCCTTGTATTTCTTCTTGTTTCGCCGTTATTTTTTTCTCTGTGTTTATTTCTAAAATTAATCTCTTTTCTCTCTCTTTTCTTAATTTAAAGGCCAGCCATTTTCCTGGCTTATCTGCTTGTTCAAAATGTCTTTGTTTCATCCACATTAACTTTCTGCTCATTTCTAGCTGGTGTTCGGCTTTGATCTGTTCTTGTAAAATTTTCAGTTTCATCCACACTTTCTTATCCGTTGGTCTTTCCCTTAGTTTTTCTTCTTGTAGTTTTATTTTTTCCCCATATTTCTTTGTGTTTTTCTTGTTTCTTTTTCTTGAGTTCCGAACCCAATTTAATGAAATGTCTGCGTAGCACTGCTTTGCTAGCATCCCAGATTGTTTTCAATTTTATTTCATCTGACATATTTTCTTCAAAATAATATTTGGTCGCCTCCTTTATCTTTTCAAAGTACTGTTCATTTTGAAAGAGATAGTCATTAAGCCTCCATCTTGTTCCTTTCTTTACAGTTCTTAATTCCAATTGAATGGGGTTATGGTCAGACAACGTCTTCGGAAGAATCTCCATGTCTTTTATCTTCTGTTGTATTCCTTTTGAAATCATAAACATATTGATCCACGACACTGATTTATGGGCATCCAAATAAAATGTATAACCTTTAGCGTCTTTATGTATCCCTTCTCCACACATCTTGTAATGCCATCAGCTCTGCTAATTTAAAAAATGATTGTGGTAGCTTCCCCTGTTGTCTTCCACGTAGTCCAGCTGCTGATCTATTTTGGGGTCTATCACTCCATTCATGTCCCCGACAATAAGAAATTTTCTTGATTTGTCTCCTCGGTATACTTCAATATCTTTTGCTGTAGATTCCTATAGAATTTACTTTTCCCTTCCGTTGGGGAGTATATTCCTATTAACAGGAGCTTAAATTCTGGAAGTTGTATCTCTACCCCCAAGTAATGGCCTTTTTTGTCTTGAAATTTCATTTCTGATGGGTATTTTTGATTTACGTACAGTGCTAATCCTTTTTTTCTTCTTATGTGATGCAGAAAAGTGGCTTTTCCCAATTTAGGGTTTCTCAGGTATTTATTATCCTTTTCTCTAATTTTTGTCTCTTGCAGACAGGCCACATCAGTTTTAATTTTCTCTATGTACTGGAACACTTGTCTTCTCTTATAATTTGAATTTAGACCTTTTACATTCCAGGAGAGTATCTTAATAACCATCTTTTTCTCTTTCAAAGTTTCTCTTCTATATCTTCTTCCTCCATGTATAAATCTTCAATTTCCAATTCAAGCTTCTGTGGATCTTCTTCTTGTTGTTCTGTTTCTAATTCTAAATTACTGTCTTTTTCCTGTCCGTTTTCTTCTCTTTTAAGGTTCTTTTCTGTATTTCCTGTTTCTGGTATCTCTTCTTGACTACCATGATCCTCCCCCTCTTCTTTCCCATTGTTCCAGTTGGCTGGCCTTTCAAACTCTCTTTTCAATTTTTCATAAGCCTCTCTTGCTCTCGTGGTGTTAGAAATGTTATATCTTCTCTGTTTGTAAGTGTATGATATTCCTTCTAATATTTCCCACGTGTATGTAATTTTGTGCTTTTGCAGAAGTAGTGTCAGGAATTTGTATTCTTGTCTCTTTTTCAAAATTTCAAACGGAATATCTTTGAATATTTTTATTGTTCTGTCTTCGATCACTATCTGTTTTTCATAATTTACCTGCAATACTTTTTCTCTGATCCTTGTCCTAGTGAAGCACATCACAACATCTCTCGGCCAATTCTTCTCTTTCGCAATTCTAGAATTTGCTCTGAAGATGCAATCTATTTCTCTCTCCATGTCTTCTTCTCTCATACCAATATAATTCGATAATGATGTAATAACTTTCTCTTCTAAATTTTCTCCCGGTGATTCCCCAATTCCTTTTAATTTAATACACTTCTCCTGATATCTCAATTCCTGTTGTCTTAATCTCAGATCTTCCTGTTTCTGATTCTCCGTCATACTTTCCTTCTCCTTTTCCAACTGTTTAGTTTTGTCTTGGATTTCTTGGATGTCCATTTTCATTATTTTAATGTCTTTGTTCATACTATCCATTCTCTTCACTATAAAATTTACTTCCTTCCGTATGTCCGCTATAATTTTGGCTCTTGTATCCTTCATCTCCTGTCTCATCTTCATTTTAAGACTCCTTATCTCTTTTAGAATTTCTGTCATATGTTGTCCCGATTCCGTCAATACTCTTCTTGCTGGTTCTATAGGCAGTGTTTGGGTCTGTGTTCTTGCTCCTTTCCTTAATCCAGATGCCTTGTGTGTGTGTGTGTGTATTACTTTTCTATCAGCACTAGATGGCGCTGCCGACCACTTCTTTTCTTTCTTTCTGTCTCTTCAAGGGTTAATTTGAGATGTTTTCTCGTCTTAAGTATTACCTTCTGGGCGTGCTGTCTTTGTTTACTTTTGTGTTATTGTTTCAAGGTCACTTCTCTCTCCAACTGTCTTTGTTTTGGCTTTCTGTTCTTATATTTATACTCACAATGTATCCCCTTCTCAAGGGCAAAGGGGAAAACCAATTATTTCAATTAATTCAGTCATAAATCAGTTGTGCAATAATTATAACTCAATTATCTCACTTATAAATCAATTAAAACAAACAATTAAATCTTAGTATATTCTGGTATTATACTCATATAGTAATATGTATATTTCTATAAAGTTCTATTTTTCTGTGTATTTCAAAATCCTATTAATAAGTTATTTAATCTATTTAAATTGATCAAAGGTACTTCAAATGAATCAAATGTACTTTATGACTTCGAGAAATATCTATAATCTAGTATGCAAGTTCATCCACCCACGTTAATTACTAATTCAACTTATTGTTATTTACATTTAGTCCCGCTAACCTGAATAATATCTTTCTTTTCTCACGTCGTTCTTACTCAGTCCTACAGTTTTTCCAGCAAGTTCCAGCGATTTCTCGCAAGCTCAAGCCGATTCAACACTGTCTCTTTCTATCTCTTTATAACTCTTTCTGTCTCTTTTCCTTAAACCTCAGTCCTATTTCAAAGTTTGTTCTTCTTATTTAACTTTCAATCTCTGATTTCAAAGTACGTCTCTTCCCCCCTTTGTTCTTTCAGTCTCTCCTAGCAAGCTCCACCAGCTTCTGCAGCTTCTTTACCGGCCGATCTCCCTTCTCCATCCTGTTTCTTCACGCGAACTCAAGTTAGTACGATCTGCTTTCTGAACTTTTTATTTCTCCCTTCATACAAGTTCTTTTCCCGCTTGGATATCCACTCTTCTCCTTCCTCTCCACTTTTTATTTTTAGCTTCAGATTTCTTAGTCTCTTTTATCCAGCGAGCTCAAGTGTTGCTGCAAGCTCCAGCTGCGCTCCGTCACTGTCTCTCTGTTTGTCGCCTCTCGTCTGTTCCAATTCCGTCTTTCTTTTCTATCCTCCTTGTTTAATTCTTTGTACTAAGTTCTACCATCTCTCTCTCCTGCTTCTCCTTAATGGATTTTGACGGCACTCCTTCAGTCTCTTACAGTCTGTCTGTTACTGTCTTACTTTCCTTAAGTTTTCTTACCTCCCCCATTCTCTCTCTGTTCACATTGACTCTTGTTTTTGTCTCTCTTTCCCCACTCCACTTCTGCTTAAAGACCGGCACGATCTTTCCAACTTTTGAGAAAATTTGTTTGGGATTTAGGTGATGTTCCAATTTTAAGTTTTGAATTTTTGTCCCAGTTTATAAATATTAAAAAGTCTCAGGCGGTGCTTGTCTGCTAAAGCAGTGACTGCCCATACGGACGTGGAACTCTGCGACCTTCATGCTCTTGCCCGGCATTCGAGCCCGTCTGACGATTGTTCTCCAGCCTGAAGATTGAGATTGAGGTCCCCGTCGAGCCCCTCTGGACCCCCTTTACCGGGGGGTACTTTGCCGAACATATTTCTTTGGCAAGTCCGTTTGGGGTGGCAGAACCCGTGAGAGCTAAATCACTGTCCTGCCGATTGTGACGCCATTGAGACCTGGAAGTCTTGAATGCAAATTTCTATATATCATTTCTTGTATTTGGAAGCATTTTTTTTCTTTTCTCTTTTTGTTTCTGTTTATTATTGCTTTTATTTTCTAATAAAAATATAATAATAATAAAAAACCCTCTAGAAAAAAAAAACAGGCCTGGGTGTGGCACACTTCAGAGAGGCATGTGTCCATCCATCTGGGCAATCCTGTCACCACTAGAAGTTTGCCTTCTTAATAAGGCACTGGCACAGAGAAGTGACTGAGGTGAGGATTTAAATCTGCAGCTATATTAGTGTCACCAATGTGAAAAGATCTGACATATTTATTCCTGAGTATATTGAGACCTGCTGAGCAGTGCCATGAGGTGGGGAGTAACTGTAGCATCCATCTACAATAGTTCTTTAGGAATTACAAGGCTGGTGAAAATGGTGTGAAGACACTTGAGGCAAGCTTCAATAAATTTAAGATCTAGTGACAGTAACCCTTGTAGTAAGGCTGGTACAATATGGCAGTCCAGTAGAGATTTAACATTGTTTTATGTACCTATTGCAAGGCTTCCCAGCACCACTGCACACTCAATTTTCAGCTCAATGCTGGAGGTCTCTTGCTAAAGCAAGTACAGCAACTTTGGAACTGCTCTGAAAACAATCAAGTTGGCTTTTTGTTTGTTGTTTCGAATTATAGCATTTTTCATATCTACGATACTCTGCAAAACTTTCTGGGAGTCATGATCAGTCAACATAGTCACAATCAGTCAATCAGTCAACATAGTGGTGACTACTAGCTGTGGCTTCCAACAGGACGCTCATGCAGAGCGGTGTCTCCAGCACACGTGCCACCTTGGCGCACCACACTGGTGCCAGGTGTTTAACCCCATGCAACAGCCGGAATCATGACTGTTGCTGCCACCAAGCATGACCACATCACTGACAGGAGGAGAAGGGAGGGGAGGGGGAAGGAGTGAGGGAAGAAATACACTTGTCCACCTCGAGTCAGCTAACAAAAACAAAAAAAGCCAGTTTTGCCATTCAGATGACAGTACACATGCATCCTCAAAGTTAACCTCTCCACTTCAAGTTGAAGCAAGCAAGTGGGTTGCTATGGAAACAGAGCCTTCTAGCTAAGCTGAGGTAACTTTGGTTCTTCAGAAACCCATCCACTGTCTATTGGTCACTCTAAATACAGAATACACTGATGAGTATGGAGAAGAAATGGAACTTCAGGAGAAAATAATTTGGAGTTGAGAAATACAGGATTCCAAATTTGTGTGTTCCAATCTCATTTAATATCACAAAAGAATATTCTATCTCAAAAGAAGGTTCTTTTGCAGGGGTTGGGGGCGTGCGTGCAGCATTTTACATGCTGACTGAATTGGTATCCCTTCAGTATAAAGGATGGCAAGGATAGTGGGAAGTAGCTTTATGTGCTGACATCCCAGCCTCATGTTTAATTGGTAATGATTATGCCAGACACGTAAAGCACGTCTGTGTGGCTACTTGCCACAAAAACAGCAGGAATATATTGCTCAAGCTGATGTGACAAGGGAGGAGGAGCCTAATGGAGGAACTGCTACCCTAGCAGTTGGTCATAATGAGCCTGATGCACCAAATGTGGTAGAGAAGTTGATTCCAATGTGTTCATTTGAAGAGCAAATCTCATCTGAGTTTGCAAAGGAATAAAAACTAGGTGAGAGTTTAAAGCCCTTTTTTAAATGGCTAGTTCAAATCCACCTGAACTGATAAGAGAACATCCAGTCACATACACAGTGTTGTGGGACAAATTATATTGTGAGTTCCTAAAGTATCATCATAACATGTCAGAAGAGAAACAATAACAGATAGTTGTACCAACAAATTTTAGAGGAAAACTGATGGAAATGGTACGTGCAAGTTCATTTGGAGGGTATTTAGGAATTACGAGAATTATACAATATATAACCCAGAATTTTTACTGGTCATTAGTAGGCCAGCAAATAAGCCAATATGACCCTTGTCAAAAATGGAAGAGACAAGAACAAAGCAAAGCTGTGCCCTATGCTTGTGATTGATGAGCCTTTCAGATGTGGAGGGACAGACCACATGGATCCCTTACTAAAAGCCCAGAAAAAAATGACAGATTTGTATAAACAAATGTAAAAATTATTATGAAGTCCTCGGAGTGTACAAAGATGCCTCTGAAGAAGACCTCAAGAAAGTTTATTGAAAGCTTGCTCTGATTTCCGGCCACATAGCGGACGTGAGAGGGAGTCCGAAGTAGCGCAGCGCAACTCCAAACCCCACCTGAAGGTACCCAGCTGGACCGAGCCCATCTAACTCCAGCTAGCTATCCCCTCGGTAAGGGGGATGCGGAAGAGGTCTGCAGGGGATCCGCAATGTGTCATCGAGCCTTCTCCGAAAGGAGAAAGAGCGGGGGTGCGTAGGATCGAAGGACTGTGACGGGACCTCCAGGATTGCTGTGACAGCGGCATAAGCGCCGGTGCCGACTTTTAAACCAAGATTTCAGTAAGTGATTACAAGAAAGCCCAATCTGGATTACAAACACTTTAGATCGCAAGAGGAACGTACCTGCTTCAAAGACAGTAAGCAGCTTGTAAGACAACGAGGACTGTAAGAGGGAGAATAATGGTAGATCTCTTAAAGAGACAGTTCAGCTGGTGAGTGTAATTAATTCAATTTCCTTTTCTTTGATGGCTATCATTACAGACTAAAGTGAGGTTTTGCATTGGACATTGGAGTCTGGGTAGGATTTGTTTTTTTAAGGATAAGAAGTTGAAGAGGTTATCTCTCCTTTTTTCCTTTTAAAAAGACTAATTGCTGGAGGTGGCAAACTTTTAAATTTGTGTATGGAGATGCTAAAAACGGAGTGACTGCATCTTACCTGGACTGTATTTTACATTTTACTTGGATTTATCTCAGACTGACTTTGGGGATTTTAAGGGGAGAATGAACGCTTTGTAGTTTTGCTGCAGCTGTGACTGGACATGACTGTTTAAAACTGGCACCGGGATCTGATTAAAAACTGACACTATTGAGGAACTCAATATTATTATTAATGACTGAGTGATCCCCCCCTTTTTTCTCATTGTGTATTCGATGTTGTCTTCTCAAGTGCATATTGGAGTATCTTATTGACTGTTTTATAGTTTAATGGATGGAAGAACCAAAAAAAAAAAAAGACTGTGGAATACGACTTGGATTATGATTGAATCTTATGATCTGAACTGAACTGAACTGATAGAACTCTGAACTGGATATTTTACTATTGAATCTTTTGTTATATATGATTTTCTATTTTTAAACGGATTTTAATGGACTTTAATTTTGGATTCTGACGAGCTTGAAAACAGACAACAGCGGGGACAGTTGGCTGTGGAATGAGATCGAAGTTGTCTTCCCATGCTTGTTTTGTCTCTGAAGACAAGCCAGAGAACAGCAGACTCTCCCCCACGCAGAAAGCGGTTTGAATGTGTAGCTGATATTTGAGGCTTTGAGTGCTGAGTGATTAGAGAAGGCTCTTAAGGCCGGAAAAATACATCTGGGAGGGGGGAGTTGGGATTGCTAAAGGGAAATTAATTTCTGCTTATTTACTCTATTACTTGATCATTTAATTTGAGCATTTGATATTGTATATACATTTATTATTTTGTTAACAGTATATATAATAACTGAATATATTTGGACATTTTGGATTTAAGATTGCTTATAATTATTGCTTATATCTAAAGCCTTTTGTTTGTATAACTGTATGTTTTAGTGAAGGTGCCAGGTCAAAAAGTTTTAAATTGCAGTTACAGGTAAACAAGAAAGAGGATTTGTAAAGGGAACTGAAAAACTATTTTTTAAAGGTCAATGGATCAAAGAACAAGGAAAGCCACAACAGCAGCAGTGTCAGCTGTAACTACGGCCACCCAATCAGTAAGGAGAACATCAGTGGACACATCCCAGAAACCCCAAGACATAATGCAACAGATGATGGAGGAATTAAAGAACATCAGAGGAGATATAAAAAAGAGACAGACATCAGACAGGACTTAAAGGAAACAAGGGAACAAGGAAAGAAATGAGAACAGATATGAAGCATGAGACAGAAAAACTTGGGAAGAAGCTGGAGACTCTGACTAAGGATGTCTCCAAGGTAAAGACAGAGATCAAAGAAATAAAGGAGCAAGTTAAACAAGTACAAACTGAAATGATGGAGGTGAAGAGGAAACAACAAGAAGAAGAACTTCAAACATTGCAACAGGAATTGAGACATTGTGAAAGATGCCTTCGCTTTCGAGAAGTCCCTGATTCAAATGAGGAGGACTTGTATGGAAAAATGATCCTGGCTTTGGCAGAATTCTTGGACATAGAAAAAGATAAAATGGAGATGTGTGTTGATAGAATGTTTAGAGTTGCCTCTAGAATGGAAAGAGAAAGAAAACTCCCAAGGGACATAATAATAACCTTCAACTGGACTGTTACTAGGGACAAAATCTTTCAACATAGCTATGAAGGAACATTAAAGGTTGAAGATAGAAATGTAAATTTTTTTAAAGATATACCATTTCAAATCCTGAAGAAGAGATAGGAATACAAGCCTTTGGCCAATTTGTTGATGAAATATGAGATAAATTATAGATGGGAGAAAATCGAGGGAATCTCTTTTAATTACAATCAACAACGATACAGAATTAACTCGGTCTTTAAGGCCAAAGAAATGATGGAAAGACTAAAGAAGAACTTTCAGAAGACACCAGAATCAGACAAAGACAATGAACAACAAACTTCGGAAGAAGAAAAAGAGGGAAGAGAAATACAGAGGCAAGAAGAAGTTGAAGGCTTAACAAGACAAATATTGGACTCAGAACAAGAAATGGAAGAGGATGGAGAGCTTGCAGGATAGAACAGTAAAAATATGATTGGACTGCATAGATTTAATTAACAAAATAGTAAAAATGGGGCTCAAAATATATACTTGGAATATTAAAGGATTTAACTCAGAATACAAAAGAAGACAAATTTTCCATCATCTGGAAAAGTAAAAATTGGACATAATTTGTTTACAAGAAGTTCGAATAAGAACCCAAGATTTGAAATAAGTATGGAATCCCAAACTAGGCAGTTGCTTTGCGACTACGACTGATCAGAAGAAAAGAGGCATATTGATATACGTGAATTCAAGATATGGTGCACAAATAAAATTTCAAGATAAAAATGGACGTTACCTTGCGGTAGAAGTTGATACAAAACAAGACAAGATATTAGTAGTTGGAATATATGCACCTAATGGAGCCAAAGGAGAATTTTTTCCTAAAATAAATGCTGGAATACGAAGATATGTACAAGATACAGGCAATTCAAAAGGGATGGTTCTTGGAGATTTTAATGGGGTAGTGAATCCTACAGTGGATAGAACAGCGCAGAAATTGATACCGTGAAACAATGGAAAACTACCTAAAAGTTTTTTCCAGATGATGGATGATTTAGAGTTATATGACATTTGGAGATATAAAAATGGACAATTAGATGGATATACTTTTTTTCAGATAGACATAAATCTATGTCCAGAATTGATATGATTTTGGCATCTAAAGACCAGCTTTTGAAGACACATGAAATAGACTGCCTTCCAAATTTGTGTTCAGACCATTTCCCGTTACAAGTGACTTTTAAGATCACGAGCAGAGAGGACATGGAGAATCAATGAAGAAATTTTTAACAAGGAAAAGTGCATTCAAAAAGCAAAAACAGAGTTAATTAATTATTTCAACGAAAATATGACAGCTGAACTGCCAATGAAGACATTATGGGAGGCAAGTAAAGCTGTGATGCATGGGAATTTTACCAGATGGTCTGCTGAAATCAATAAGGAAAGGAAGCATACAGAAGAAACAATCCTAGGGAACATGAAAGAATTGGAGAAACAGATGAGGAAAAATCCGACAGACAATACTATAAGGCAAAAGATTAAGGTGTGTCAAGCAGAACTGAATCAACTAAATCTGGGACAAATAGAACAACAGATGCGAAGACTGAAACATGCTTCCTTTGAACAGGCCAACAAACCTTCTAAACTTTTGGCCAATTTATTGCAAAAAAGATCAAGAAATATAATAACAGAGATTGCAACGAGGAAGGGAAAGACAACAAAGCAAGAGGAGATAAAGCAAGCATTCTATTCTTATTACAAAAAGTTATTAAGTAATATCTCCTCAATAAAAAATCAAGGATAATTGGATGAATATTTGGAGAGGAAGAATAAAATCAGATTCTCAGAAGAACAGAGAGAGACACTAAACAAACTGGTATCGATGATGGAGATAGTTGAAGCTATCAGGAACACAAAGAATGACAAATCCCCAGGACTGGATGGCTTTACAGCAAGGTACTACAAAATTTTGGAACATGAACTCTCAATCCCACTTCAAACAACAATAAATGAGATTAAGAAGGATGGATTACCAGAAACATGGAAAGACGCTAATGTAGCCTTGATTCCAAGAGAAGGAAGAGATGCAACGGATGTTAAGAACTATAGATCCATTTCACTACTAAACACGGACTATAAGATGTTTACTGCTATTTTGGCAGAGAGACTTTAAAAAGTTCTCCAAGAACACGTTCATGAAGATCAGAACGGCTTTCTACCAAAGAGAATGATGCGCGACAATATCAGAACAGTTTTAAATATAATTGAACATTACGAAAAACACAATGAAAGAAAACTAGCTATGGTATTTGTTAATGCTGAAAAGACATTTGATATGTTCAATTGGTCATTCTTGAAGACGACTATTAAGCAAGCACAAGCGGGAGAAAAATTCATTTCATGGATTGAAGCAATATATTCTCAACAAATGGCGAGATTAATAATAAATGGAGAACGTACCAAACCGATTGAAGTACTGAGAGGAACAAGGCAGGATTGTCCCCTATTACCTTTGTTATTTATTATGACATTAGAAATAATGATAATATAAGAGACGACGTGGCAATAAGAGGAGTCCAGATAAAGAAATATCAATATAAACTTAAAGCCTTTGCAGATGATCTGGTACTTTTTCTTGATGATCCCCTCAAGAGTGCTCAAAGATTGGTGGAAATTATTCAAGACTATGGAGATTATTCCAGTTTCAAGATTAATAAGGAAAAAACAGTGTACATAACAAAAAATATGAGGGAGAAAGAAGAGGATGAATTTAAACAAATCACGGAATTTAATAAAGGACAGAAAGTTAAATATTTAGGAGTTTGGATTACAAAAAGAAACAATGAATTGTATCACAACAACTATGATAAAAAATGGAAGGAGATAACTCAAGATTTGGTAAAATGGACTCAACTGAAAATATTGTTGTTAGGAGGAATATCCGCGATAAAAATGAATGTTCTTCCAAAAATGAATTATCTCTTTCAAAATGTGCCTACAAACATAAAACCTTTTGTCCAATGGAAGAGAGACATAACCAAATTTATATGGCAAGGGAAGAAACCCAGAATTAAATGGAGAATTATGACGGACCTAACAGGGAGAGGAGGCTTAGGCCTGCCGGACTTGCAAGTATATTACAAGGCAGTGGCATTCACTTGGATAAAAGATTGGATGAATCTTCAAAATATGAGAATGCTGGCACTAGAGGGAGCTGACTTAAGAATGGGATGGCATGCCTACATGTTTTATGGGAAAGCAGCAATAGACAAAGACTTTACGCATCATTTTGTAAGAAAATCATTACTTAAAAAAATGATTATAAGAAGAAGAACATAAGGCAGTTACCCAGTCTGGTCTCTCCACAAGAAGCTTTTTTTGGGAGATGGACAGACACAGATAAATGGCTACGATATGAAGACTTATTAGAAATGACAGAAGATGGCGGTGTGAAGATGAAATCAAGAGAGAAATTGGAAATTTAAGGAACAAAATTAAGCTGGTTTCCCTACAGACAGCTAAAGGAAAGATTTCAAATGGATATACGAACTTACGGAATACAAAAAAAGGAGCAAACTCATTTACTGCGATTGCTAAGAAAAACTCACCACATTTATTAGCACATTTGTATCAAGAAATTTTCACCAGTGATACAATGGGCACAAAATGTTGGCCATCCGATACAGTTAGAATGGTGGGAACAGAGCTGGCAACGAACACAGAAATTCACTGCTGCTCAAAATTTAAAAGAAAATTATTATAAGTTATTTCATAGATGGTACATGACACGAGAAAAATTAAAGACAATTTATAAGATGGGTACAGGTCAATGTTGGAAATGTCAAGAGAGTTCCGGTACACTATATCATATGTGGTGGACATGTCCTAAAGCACAAAAATACTGGAAAGAAATACACAAGAAGATAAGTTCAATTCTGAAGTTTCAATTTGGGATGACACTTGAACTTTATTTGTTAAACATGACACATATATTAGACAGAACCTCAGTCAAGAAATATTGGAGAATAATACTATACACGGTGATGATGGCCCGTATTGAGAATGCACGACTTTGGAAAAATGAAACTATACCTACTATTGAACAGTGGTGGACAACCTTTATGGAAAACAGAAATGCGGACATTCTTACACAAAGATTAAAAGGGAAATCAGATGAAGATATTAATAAAGAGTGGAAAATTGTTACAGATTTGGGCTAGGTGTAGACAGAAGGCAATGCATAATTCATGACATCAATTATTATACAGGGTAATAATCATTGAAATATCATGTAGTAAGTAAAGTAGAGAAATATAGCAGGAACTAACGAATTATTGATTACTAACATTTTATTGTGATACGTGGTATAATAAATAGAGGAAATATTAATAATTGTAACCCAGAAAGGAAAGGAAGAAGAAATAATATTTCATGTAAACATTGCAGAGATAATTGTTTGTTTTATTTGTTGAAACTTTATTAAAATTAATTTTTAAAAAAAGAAAGCTTGCTTTGAAATTCCATCCACACAAAAAAATCATGCAGCAGGAGCAATAGAAGTTTTCAAGAAGACTGGACCTGCATTACTGTTTTAAGCAATCCAGAAAAAAAGAAAGCAGCATGACCTCACAGGTATTGAAGAGCCAATCAGTCATCCTGACAATGGTAGATTTAACTTGACCAAGTACTGTGAAACAGATATCACCCCAAAGAACTTTTTCAACGTGTTCTTTGCAGGGGCAAAGGTGGTGTGCGTTCCTCCAACTAGTGTGCATTCCTTTACCACTGGGCAGTCTGGATACAACAGTCATAATTAGCATCACCACAGTTGGCATAAAAGAAAAGAGGAGAGGGATGCTGATAGCTTCTTTATGTTCATTCAGATAATGCCAATTATTGTGCTAATCCTTGTTTCTTTGCTGAGTCAGCACAGGGTGTCTAATCCTCCTTTCACTTTATATCCAAGATCAGATTCCAGACAGACCCTTGAGATGAAGACAGAAAACTTGTGCATTTCCTATTCAGTCAACAAAGACTTCAAAAAATGAATATAAAGGTGCAAATTTGCAGAAAGTAAAAATAAGTGTGGAAAAAGACTACGTCTCAAACATCAAAGATACCTGAGACAAAAACAGAAATCAGATCTATCATATGCAGCAAAAGTTTACTGGATGAATGATTTTGAAGGAAAGCAGAAGCCATCTCTACAGAGTAACACGAAGAACAAGAACTATTGACTAGTATATATTGTGGAGGACAAACTATATTTTGGCCTGTACTGAACTGAAGTACACAATCTCTGTATGTTTAAAAGAAAAACAAAAACAAAACTAAACTGAGAAAATACTATTCTGTCATGTCAGTGGGAAAAAAATTGCAAAATTACTGTGTAGCTGTTTCTAAAAACCTTATCCTGAAGTTCCAATTATCATTTAATAGCCTCCTTAGACTCATTGAATTGTCATTTATATTTTACTCTCAATACTTCTTCTGCAAGGAAGCAGCAGTTGAGGTTGGTTAGCTACCCTCGTAAACGTGGTGGCAGATATCTTGTCTAGACAACTGGAAGACTGAATTGGTGCAAATATTAATGTATAATATAATCTTGTTGTTCGATGTTAAAATAAACAAGTGTTATCCTGTATTCTGGGGGACCTGGGAGGGACGCCCAAATAACCAATAAAAACACAAGATGGGGAAATTAACTCAAGCACTCTCTTAGGCTAGCGAGAGGCAGGGTAACTTTAGCTGGGATCTTGTAACCCTATGTATACAGCGTCAGGCCAGAAGAGCAGTCAGGCAAGGTTTTAAAATAGTAAAAATGATAGTTTTATTAAAGGACAAACAACAGAAAAAGACACCACAAGCACACAGCTAACTAGGAAATTAGAAATAAGAGTTTTCGAGGGGGAATGGGTGATACAACACCTTATCTCATAGTCCTGGAGAGAAAAGCGGAGGAATGCAGGGAAGAAAGCTCAGCACGGTTCGCTGAGGGGAGCTCGTCAGACTGAATGACAGCAAGGTGGCATGGAAGTCTAGAGCGATCCAAGCAAGTGATCCGGACGGGGAGAGCAAGTGATCCGAGGTGTGCTCGGAATCGGGGACTTTTTATAGGGTAGATTGTGCCTACAGGCCATGCCATGCTCGGTGAGAACAAAGGAAATTTGGAGTGGGACAAAAGCGTTGGAAAAGGTCAGGTTTTACATGATTAGCTTAGCGCTGGATAACAATAGTGTAGCCAGTATGCAAATGGATCAGCATTGAGAGGGTGCCGGCTCAGGGCCGTGCGTCTTTCTGTAAAGTCGCGCTTAAGCAAGGTGTGTCTGCAAGAAATGGTCCCTGAAGCAACAGAGTGGCATTAATCTGCCTGCCTAAGTGGGGACTGGAATGTCCAACCATTACCGGCCGCACCTGTTTACATGCTTGTCCAGTGGCCCTTGCAAACACGTGGAGCAGGGTGGCAGAGAAAGGTCAAGTGAAAGCTAAATAAGTTTGATATCAAGAGATATCTGGTGCTATCACCGGGCATGTCAGAACCGTGGTAACACAAGTGTTTATCTGAAGCTGCAGTGTGACTTTGTTATAAATGCACAGCCAGTGGACAATGTCTGACCACCAGATGCACACACTAATCTCACATGTTATGGTTACCCACAGTCCACAGCACTTCCTCAAGGTGTCATGGCTCACCTGGAACCTAACACATGGGGGTGGCCAACGGTGAAGGCAGGCAACTGGACTGCACAGGCAGAAACCCTCACCACACTTCCGGTTGACAATGGAGCAGCTGAGAATGAATGTCCTGCACCCAGGTTTAGCTGTGTGTGGAAAGCCCATTTCTGAGACCATTGCTCTGTCAGGGTACAGAGGAGGCTTCCAACAATGAAGATTAGGGAGGATGTTCCCATTACCTTGGGAAAGATCCACACTAAGACAAGGGCATGTGAAAACAGGAAGGAAAGTGATGTCATTTTGGGAGTGCCCTTCCTAACTGGACATTGTTTGACTGTGGACATGGTGAATGGCTTGCTGGGCAACTTAGCAAAGATTCTCCCCTTCTAATATCGGCAGATATGCTACCCTTAAGACACTATGTCCATTGCAGCCAATTGAAAATGACTCTTGGACATTAGAATTCCCAGAAGTCTGGATTAAGGACAAAGAAGAATGTGGCTGGGTAAAAGATGTCTGTGTCCTCACTGGTTTTTCATCACATGGGGAGGTGCTGCAACCAAACTTCCATGCACATCTTGTGCATGTGATTAATTTCCCCAATAAAACACAATTAAGTTTACTTTTTGATCTCTGGTTGGTTCTTCCCTGCAGAAGTACTAGTAAAACATAGGTGTAAAAGATTTCGTTAGGTTATCCCCCTCCTGCAGGCCTCCTATTTGAGCTAATAATTAATTCTACATCTTTTCATAGAGGTGCCAGCATTGAGGGCAGCCCTCTGAGTCATTCACATTTTGGTGTAACAGACTAGGAAGATCTGACACCTCGTGAGATCTGTGTAGAATGATCAAGCCTCTTATCTTCTGGATTTTTAAGTCTGTCACCCATATCTTTAGGAAACGAAGAACCTGACACCAAACCAGCCACAGAGGTAGCATTAATATCTCCATCACATCAGACAACAACAACAAAAAATAAGGCTTAACAAAAACTAGGGTTGCCTTTGCCACCCCAAGAATGAGTCCATTTCATTCCATAACCTCTACAATCATCTCAGAGAAAGGAACAAAAGAATGGTCCTGTTTAGCCTTAGCCCTAATTTCTGGCACCTCTTCCACAATGTTACCAGAAAACAGAAATTGCTCAGCTTAAAAAAAAAAAAAATGGGGAGAAACATAGTGAAGCAGAGATTCCCTCTCCCCCTCCTCTGAGGATAACTCTCCTTCCTTCCTGTTTCCAGAGAAACAGAAGACTTTGCATCCACAGCAGAAGTGGTACAAGAGACGTGCTTGGTCTTTCTTTTTACTTTGGGAAGCGGAGAAACCACTGATGATGTGCATTTCACACCTTCCCTCTCCCTTCTTGAGAGGGGGAAGAAGATTCTGAAAGGCAATACTTTCTGAAGTGTTTAAAGCGTTTCTGGCCACTAGAGGGTGAGTGAACATTAGAGAACTGCTAACTGGGCTTTTTTGTTTTCTGTACCTTTTCTATAGCACCCAACCTGCCCAATCTGGGTAGTCAAAATACTTGCTGCCACTTCCCCTCCCAATTCATCTGCCATCACAGCCTGCCTGGCTATGTAGGAAAATCCAGTTAGGTAACTCTTAGGGGAGCACTGGCTATTGGGGGGAGGGAAGTTGGGAGTGTCCATCACACTCACCTGTGTGGCTGAAACCATGCTAGTTAGCTTTCACCCAGCCTGTATCAGCACATGAAACCATGACACCTTCCTCAACCACCACAGTAGCCGCAACAGGACCTGACTCTGGACCTTCAGAATGGGCTAGCCAGTCTGCCCGAGGGCACCTCTCCAGTCATGTAGAAAGTCAGAGGAAAGCTTAGATCTGCATATGCATGCCATCGCCTTGAAACTGACTTTCCTGTTAGGGAGGTAAATGCTCAGGTAAGTAAGGGTCTCCTGATCAATAGTCTGCCATCTCCCAGAACCAATGACCAAATCCAATTTTAGTTGGAGCATTAAAAGCCCTATCCTGAGCTGAGCTGAGGCAGGATGAAAGTGGGAAGATGGGACTTGGCTGGTAAGGATGATCGGCAGATTAGGAAGCTCTACCTGCGAAGCATGAGGGATAAGCCCGACCCAGCATGAAGGAATACCTCCCCACACTACAAGAAAACTGAACTTATCACCCCATGACCACAGATTTTGCATTTCTATTACTATTTACATACACATTCTGCTCATCCATAGGTATACATGTCTGTCTATAAGCACTTCATTCCATGCATCTGATGAAGTGGACCCAGTGTATGAAAGCTCACGCTACAAAATTCTTTCTCTCAGTCTCAAAGGTGCTACAATATCCTTTCGCACACCAATCCAGACTAACATAGCTACGTCTGAATTCAGCAGTATTGTGTTTTTAAGTTCTATGATATAGTTGACACAAATAGTTGTCAATGAAGGAGAAACAAGAAGCACTATTGGATTTAGAAATATGCCTCCCTTGTTTCTGTCTGAACTATGCCCATGAGCTCATGGATAAAGTGGGATTAAACCTACAGGACTGTATTAATTTTTAAAGCACCTCAAACTACAGCTTGGTTTCTGCTTCTGTACAGGAAACTCACACACACACATGACTGATACCTGTTCATATTTCTCCAGCTCCGTGTGGTAAATCTGTCGAATCTGAGAGAGTTTTGCTCTGTAGTCAGAATGCTCCACAGAATTGTCAGAGCCAGCACCCCCAGATGCTGCTGCTGCTGCTGCCGCTGCTGCTGAACCCCCTCCTTTTTCAGGTCCTGCTACCCCTTCTGCTAATAGCATGTTGTCCAGTCTCATTAGCTGTGGGTCTGTTGGTTCCTCTTCCTGAGCCCCTCGAATACTCAACACTGTGAGAAGATACAAATGGAAACAGAGATTAAAAACTACCTCTAAGTTCCAGTTGTGAATTTGTAGTACAGCTTCCTATCCAGAGACATTTTACACATGCAAATTAACGTATTAACTACTTTTTTTTCAATATATATGTCAGTCAAAAACTGGCTTTCATGGTTGCTAACAACAAGAAAAAATCAAGTAAAAACATAGGAATGGAAAAAGAACCCTGCTAGATCACATCAAAGGAGTATCTAGTCCAACATTCTGTTCACACAGTGAGTAACTGCTTATATACAGAAAATCTGCCAACAGCACAGGCATACTATATCTGTTATTGAAGGCAATATCCAAGTACCCATCCTCACAAATAGCCACTGAGGTACCATCCTCAGTGAATTTATCTGTGCCCCTTTTCATATCACCCAGGCTGGCAGATGTAATTGCATCTGACGATAGTGATTTCAATTGTATAACTATTTGCTGTTGGAAGGCATAGTTCCTTTTATCACACATAGTTCCTTTTATCCCAGAATTCGTCCTATCTACTTTCACCTTTTCTTCATTTTCTTTTATATTCTGCTTTTCTCCCCATATGGGACATCATAGAATTATAATAGTTGGAAGGGGCTCATATAAGCCATTGAGTCCAACCCACTGGTCAATGCAGGAAATCCAGCTACAGCATCCCCAGTAGGTAACTGTCTAGTCTCTTTTCAAATATGAACAGAGAAAGAGACCCCCAATCTTCTCTAGACAATTGTTTCCATTGTCAAACTGCCCTTACTATCAAGAAGATCCTTCTAATGTTCGATCAGTATCTACCTTCCTGTAATTTAAAAACATTACACCTGGCCCTACCCTCTGAGTCAACAAAGAAGCCTGCATTCTCCTTTTTGTGGCAGCCCTTGAGGTAATTAAACAGTGCTCTCATATCACATTTTAGTCTTCTCTTCACCAGGCTGAACATGCCCAACTACCTTAACCTTTCCTCACATGTTTTGTTCTCCATGTCTCTTATCATTCTTACTCCACTTCCCTGAACCTATTCCAACTAGTCTCTATCCATCCTAAAATAAGGTGCCCAGAATTGAATGCACTACTCCAGCAGAACCCTGATGAATACAGAATATACTGAGAATATCACCAGGACAAGGAGCAAAGGATTCAAGTAGCAGGAAAGGAGATTCCACCTGAACCTCAGGAAGAACTTCCTGATGGTCAGAGCTGTCCAGTAGTGGAATATGCTGCCTTGGAGTATGGTGGACTCTTCTTCTTTGGAAGTTTTTAAACAGAGCTGGATGTTCATCTGTTGGGAATGCTTTGACGTGTGTTCCTGCATAGCAGGGAATGTATGGCTCCTGTGGTCTCTTCCAACTATATGATTCTATGATTCCCATATCTCAGAAATTACAGTTCTATTAATGTAGGCTAAAAGATTTGCCTTCTTTGCTGCAGCATCACACTGTTCAGTCATTCAACTTATAATCAACAATAATTCCATATCTGAACTGTTTCATGATGATTTGTCCTTCCTCCATACATGCTCTTTTTTATTTTCACTTCTTATGGAATCATAGAATCATAGAACCATAGATTTGGAAGAGACCCCAGGGGCCATCAAGTCTAACCCCCCGCTATGCAGGAAAACCCATCAAAGCATTCCCAACAGATGGTCCTCCAGCCTCTGCTTAAAAAACTCCAAAGGAGACTCTACTACATTCTGAGGCAGCATATTTCACTGCTGGACAGCTCTGACTGTCAGGAAGTTCTTCCTGAGGTTCAAGTGGAATCTCCTTTCCAACAACTTGAATCCATTGCTCCTTGTCTTAGTCTCTGGAGCAGCAGAAAACAAGCCTGCTCCCTCCTCGACATGACATCCCTTCAAATATTTAAACATGGCTATCATGTCCTCTCTTAACCTTCTCTTCTGCAGACCAAACATCCCCAGCTCCCTAAGCCATTCCTCATAAGGCATGGCTTCCAGACCCTTCACCATTTTGGTTGCCCTCCTTTCGAAACATTCCAGCTTGTCGATATCCTTCTTGAATCAAGGTGCCCAGAATTGGACACAGTATTCCAAATGAGGCCTAACCAGTGCAGAATAGAGTGGTACCATTAACTATCTTGATCCAGACACCATATTCCTACTGATGCAACCAAGAATCGCATTGGCTTTCTTGGCTGCCTCATCACACGCTAAATCATGTTCAGCTTGTGATCTACCAAGACTTCTAGATCCCTTTCACATGTACTGCTATTCAGTCACGCATCCCCCATCCTATATTTGTACATTTCATTTTTTCTGCCTAAGTGTAAGATTTTACATTCTTTCTATTGAAATTCATTTTGTTAGCTTTGGCCCAGCTCTCCAATCTGTCAAGGTCATTTTGAAATTTGATCCTCTCCACTGGGGTATCAGCAACCCCTTCCAATTTGGTGTCATCTGCAAATTTGATCAGCATGCCCTCTATTCCTTCATCCAAGTCATTAAAGAAGACGCTGAATAGCACTAGGCCCAGGACAGAACCGTATGGCACCCCACTAATCACTTCTATCCAGCATGAAAAGCAGCCACTGGTGAGCACCCTTTGGGTTGGGTCGGTCAACCAATTACCAATCGACCTAATAGCAGCCCTGTCCAGCCCACATTTTACTAGCTTCTTTGCAAGAATGTCATGGAGAACTTTGTCAAACACCTTACTGAAGTCAAGATATGCTATGCCTACAGCATTCTCTCCATCTATCAAGCTTGTAACTCTATCATAAAAAGAGATAAGATTAGTCTGGCATGACTTATTTCTGAGAAATCCATGTTGATTTTTGGTGATTACAGCATTGCTTTCTAAGTAATTACAAACTGACTCTTTAATGATCTGCTCTAGGATCTTTCTTGGTATTGATGTCAGGCTGACCGGGCAATAATTATTTCGGTTCTTTTTTCTTCCCCTTCTTGAAGAGGGGGATGACATTTGCCCTCCTCCAGTCTGCTGGGACTTCTCCTGTTTACCAAGAGTTCTCAAAGATGATTGCCAGTGGTTCAGAAATGACTTCTGCCAGTTCTTTTAATAACCTGGGATGTAATATGCCTGTACTATTTTTCTACTTATTCTGTGCTGCATTTGCCCACTTCCTCACCTGCTCCCCATCCCCCAGGTTGAGTACTTCTATCTTTTTGGGAGAAAACTGAGGCAAAAAAGGTGTTGAGTAGTTCTGCCTTCTCTCTTCCCTCTGTTATTAATCTTCTCCATGCAGTGACCCTATCATTGCCTTGTTTTTCCTTTTGCTGCAGACATATCTAAAAAAGCTCTTTATATTGTTTTTAATGTCTCTGGCAAGCCTGAGTTCATTCTGTGCTTCAGCTTTTCTTACCTTCTCCCTACATCTCGTGGCTATTTGCTTGAATTCCTCTTTGGTGGTTTCACTATTCTTCCATTTTCTGTACATGTTTCTCTTAACACTTAGCTCAGCTGAGAGTTCTTTAGTCAACCATACCGGTTTCTTTAGACACCTGCCATTTTTCTTCCTTATTGGCACACTTTTCAATTGTGCCTTCAGTATCTGACTTTTAAGAAACTCCCATCCATCATGAACTCCTTTCTCTTTTAGTATTCTTGACCACAGGATTTCAGCAAGTAACTCCCAAAGTTTACAGAAATCAGCTTTCTTAAAGTTTAGAATGCGTGTCTGGCTACACTTGGCTTCTCCTTCCCACTGAATGACAAATTCCAAAAGATCATGGCCACTCCCCCCTAAGGATCCTACCACCTCCACCTCATCAACTAGGTCATCCCTGTTGGTCAGGATCAGATATAAAATAGCTGATCCCCTTGTTGCTTCTTCCACCTTCTTGACCATGAAATTCTTTGCAAGGCCAGCGAGGAACCTGTTGCATCTTGTGGTCTTGGCAGAGTTTGACAGCCAACAAATCTCAGGGTAATTGAAACCTCCAATTAACACTGCATCTCTCCTTTTTGAATGTGTGGTCATCTGCTCCAGGAAGGCCTCATCTAAGTCCTCAGGCTGGCCCGGAGGCCTGTAGCAAACCCCCAGAATCACATCCCTATTGTTTCTCACTCCCTTAATTCTTACCCAGATGCTCTTGACTTGGCTTCCCAGATTTCACAGGTGAAAACATCCTTGACATATAAGGCTACTCCTCTTCCTTTCTTGTTTGGTCTGTTTCTGCAAAATAGGTTATACCCCCCTATTCCTACATTCCAATCATGAGATTCATCCCACCAGGTTTCAGTGATGCCTATTAAATCATATTTATTTTGTTGTACTAAGAGTTGGAGTTCATCTTGCTTATTTCCCATGGTCTGTGAATTAGTGTAGAGAAACTTGAGACCATATGCCCTTCCTGGAAGTCCTTGTACTAGAGTTATTTTCCCTCCCCCTGTTGGTCTCTACTTCTACTCGGCCTGCCCTATCTATATCATTTTGGCTATTTTTTGCAGCACTCACTGAATCCTTGCCCAGAATAATACTGTCCCCCTCCCCAGTCAAACTCAGTTTAAAGACTTCCTGATCCATTTTGCAAAACTTCTTTCTTGATTTTGATGTGCAGCCACACTGTGTTTTTCAGATATTTGTCATTTTTCTTCTTCCATGGGACTGTTTGTGATCATGATTTTTGCAACTCTTTTTCAGGAGTGTTTTTTTCCTTTAGCATCTCTACCAATTGGATTCTAGTCAGTATTTCCCTGAACTTGTTAAAATCAGCTTTCCTCAAATCTAAAGTCCATGCTTGACTCTTATTTTCCCTGTTCCACAAGTGTGAATTCTAGCATTACATGGTCATTTCCCTGAAGTATTTATTACTTTGATTCCAGTGATCTACTCCTCTGGGTTCATTAAGATAAAATCCAGGACTGCCAATCTCCTTGTACCTCCCTCCATCTTTTGAAATAGAAAGTTAGTGGTGGAAAGGAGACCCTCCATAGAACAACCTCTACAGATTTCAAGTTCTGGACAGATGACAGGGATTGGAGAACAAATATTGGAAGAACTCAAAAATTTCAGAAAGGAGATGGGAAATTTTAAGAAAGAGATAAGACAGGAATTGAAAGACACAAGAACGGAAATTAGAACAGATTTGAAGAAAGAGATGGAAGGTATAAACAAGAAAATGGAGAAATTGAACAAAGATGTGAAGATAATGCAAACAGAAGTTAGACAGATGGAAGAGCATATAAAACAAGGAGAAAGTGAGAAAAAAGAGATTGTTGAAGGATTTAACAGACATGAGAGAGAACTAGAACTTCAAGAACAAAGATATCGTGAGAGGTGTTTGCAACTGAGAGGGTTGGAAGAGAGAGCGGGAGAAAATATTTATGACAGGATTGCAGCAGATTTGGCTGCATATATAGATATATCAGAAGAGAGAATGGAGTCTGAAATTGATAAAATGTTCAGAATAAGCTCAAAAACGGCAAGAGAAAAGAAATGGCCCAGAGATATCTTGATTTGTTTTACAAGAACGAAGATGAAGGAAAATTTTTTACAGAAGAACTTCCAAGAAAAATTGATTATTGATGGGACAGAAATTAAAGTATTCAGAGATATCCCATTTCAAACGTTGAAAGCAAGACAGGAATTCAGAAATTTGACTTCGTTACTACAAAAATATAACATAAGATATAAGTGGGAAAGGACTGGTGGTCTATCATACACAATAAACTTTAAAAGACTTAGATGTTCGGCTCTCGAAGAAATGGAAGATGCCATCAGGAAGATTAGGAAGTCGATGGAGGGAAGGAGTAAGTACTCAAGCAGTAAACAAGGAGAAATGGGAGAAGATAAAAGAGTCGAGAATCAAGAACAGACAGAAGATGAAGAACAGCCAGAACAAGATCAAGATAAAGTGCAAGAACAGATAGAACAAGAATTACAATTGGAACAAGAACAAGATCAAGAAGAAGACCAAGAAGATCAAGAAGATCAAGATATAGAGCAAAAGAGTTCAGATACCGGAGAAGAAAGAACAGAAGACGAAGACTGAGTAAGATAAGATTAAAATAAAAATAAAAGGATAATGACAGTGAATTGTATTTCCTGGAATGTTAAAGGACTCAGTTCTAATTACAAATTAAGACAGGTCTTTCATCACTTAGAAAAACAGAAACTTGATATTGTTTGTTTACAAGAAACGAAAATTAGAGAAAAAGACATTAAATTTTTGAAAAACCCAAGATTGGGTAAATGTTATGTTTCGGCATATCAAAAGAAAAAAAGAGGTGTGGCAATATACGTCAATCATAAATTCCCCACGGAGGAAATATTTCAAGATAAAAATGGTTATTATCTTGGGGTACAAGTTCAACTCCCCGGGAGAATTATACTATTAGTTGGAATATATGCGCCATTGCAAAACAAAGGCAGTTTTTATGAGAAGCTGCAAGAAGAGATGAATAAATACATTATGGAGAAGAATCAGGCAGATGTTTTAGTGATGGGAGACCTGAATGGTGTGACAGACCCAATTAAAGACAGAACGTTTAATCAAAAAGGCAAAAAAGGAAAAGGTAAACTGCCCAAATCGTTCTTTAGAATGAAAGACACTTTCTCTTTGATAGACATTTGGCGGAATTTACATGATAAAGGTGGATTTACCTTCTACTCTGATAGACATTTAACCATGTCCAGGATAGACATGATTCTAACCTCAAAAACGTTACAGTTGGCAGTCAAAGATATGGAAATTCGAACCCAGGATTATCTCAGATCATAATCCGTTAAAGCTTGAACTAAGAATGAGTAAAGCAAATATCGAAGCTGGCGATTAAATGATCAACTTTTAACAAACGAATTTTATCTGAAAAAAGCCAAGGAAGAACTAAAATATTACTTTAAAGAAAATGACAATGAGGAAGTAATGAGTAAAACGGTCTGGACGCTGGAACAGCGGTAATGCGTGGTCTCTTTCTGAAGTGGAACAAAGAATGGAGGAAGAAAAAGGA
Organism: Ctenosaura bakeri; assembly: GCA_948474755.1. NCBI lineage: Eukaryota > Metazoa > Chordata > Lepidosauria > Squamata > Iguanidae > Ctenosaura > Ctenosaura bakeri. The sequence goes on from CAOLHI010000850.1 coordinate 99,987, forward strand.
GGAAAAGATAAAAGAATTGGAACTAAGGTTGAAAACGCTACAAGAGGAGATTGAAAGAAATCTGGGTAATGAAAAATGGAGAAAAGAGTTTAAAAAGACTCAATTGGAAATACAGAGTCAGAATATGGATGACATGGAAAAGAAATTAAGAACATTAAAGCTCCGAAAATTTGAAAATGCGAATAAACCCGGGAAGTGGATGGTATTTAAACTGAGGAAGAGAAGAGAAAGAAAATTAATCCTACAAGTTAAGACGGAAAAAGATACGACTACAGATCAGAGAATTATAATGAATATTTTCCATAAATATTACAAAAATTTATATCGGAAGGGTCTGAAAAGTAACCTAGAGAAGAAGATACAAGATTTTCTGGAAAAACAAGATATTGTAAAGCTTTCTGAGGAAGACAAGACTAACATTAATGCGAATATTTCTTGTATGGAGGTGACAGAAGCTATAAAGAGAATAAAAATTGGGAAAGCGCCGGGCCCAGATGAATTTTCAGGGTTGTATTATAAGGTCTTTCAGGATGTCCTTTCTGAACCAATGCGGAAGATGTTTAATGAAATCAAGATTAAAGGGAAACCCGATTCCTGGAAGCAAGCAAATATAACCCTGATACTCAAGGAAGGAAAAGATTCAACGGAACCATCTAATTACAGACCGATTTCGCTTTTAAATACAGATTACAAGATATTCGCCAATATAATCGCAGAGAGACTCAAAAGAATTTTACAGAAAATAATTCATCAAGATCAGAGTGGATTCTTACCGAAAAGATATCTAAGAGATAATACAAGAACTCTGATCAACATATTTGAGTTCTATGAGAAACACAATGAAAGGAAAAGCGCTTTGATTTTTGTAGATGCCGAAAAGGCTTTTGACAATGTTAATCATAAATTTATGTTTGACCTCCTAGAGAAAATGAATTGTGGTGATAACTTCCTGAATTGGATCAGATCAATATACTCAGATTGTCAAGCTCAATTACTGATAAACGGTGAGAAGAGTGACTCAATAGAGATAAATAAAGGAACACGTCAAGGATGTCCTCTTTCTCCATTATTGTTTATAATGGTGTTGGAAGTGCTCTTGAGGAAGATAAGATCAGAGGAATTGATAAAAGGCGTTAAAATCAAAGGAGATGAGACCAAATTGAAAGCATATGCAGATGATCTTGTTATATTTATTGAAGATCCTGAGATTGGGATTAAGAAGATGTTGGAGGTATGTCAGGAATTTGGCGAATTAGCTGGCTTCAAAATTAACACTGAGAAAACAAAGATCTTGTCTAAAAATATGAGGAAAGAAGAAATAATAAAGATCGAGTCACTTACAGGATTTAAAGCTGAAAAAAAGGTTAAATACTTTGGAATTGATATTACAAAACAAAATAACAAACTTTTTGAAAATAACTATGTTAAAAAATGGAATGAGATAAAAAAAGATCTTCAGAATTGGCGGAAATTAAAATTATCGCTATTAGGAAGAATTGCAGTGATCAAGATGATGGTGCTACCTAAGATGAACTACCTGTTTCAAAATTTGCCTATTATAACGAATTGGAAGTGTTTCGCAGATTGGAAGAAAGACATAACTTCCTTTATATGGGAAGACAAAAAACCAAGGATTAAATGGAGAATTCTAATTGACAGTAAAGAAAGAGGAGGATTCGGTCTCCCCGATATGAAATCATATTACATGGCTAATGGGATGACCTGGATGAGGGATTGGCTGACTTTAAAGAATGATAGATTGCTAAATTTGGAGGGAAGTGATCTACGATTTGGCTGGCATGCATATTTATGGTACCAAAAAACAAAAATTGATAAGACTTTTTTGAACCATTATATTAGAAGATCATTGTATGAAATTTGGAGAGCCTGGAAAAATAAATTATATGCGAAAATTCCTTGGTGGGTATTCCCCCAAGAAGCTTTTCAAGTGAAATGGATAGATTCAATGTCAAAGTGGTTAAGATATGGAGATTTGATCATTAAAGATAATGGCGGACAACGTATCAGAACGAGAGAGGAGCTAGAACAAGAAGGATGGGTATGTCAATGGTTTCCGTACAGACAATTGAAAGAAAGAGCAAAAATTGGTTTAAAGCTTGAAGGTATAGAAATCACATCACAATTAAACGAATGGGAAAAATTGATCTTTGAACAAAAAGACCATTTGACATCCCATCTATATAGATTGATATTAGCTCGAGAACTCGAGGAGGAGACTGTGAAAGAATCAATGACTGTGTGGGCTCAGAATATTGGTCATCAAATAGAATTGGCAAATTGGGAAGGAAGCTGGAGATTGACAAAGAAATTTACATTGGCACAAAATTTAAAGGAGAATTATTTCAAAATGTTGTATAGATGGTACCTTGACCCTCTTAAATTAAGCAAGATGTATTCATTGAAGGAGAAAGCTTGTTGGAAATGTAGGCAAGCTGATGGAACTTTCTTCCATATGTGGTGGTCATGCCCGGAGGCAATAAGATTTTGGAAAAAAATAAACAGAACTATGATATCTATATTACAAATAGATCTTCCATTGACGCCAGAATTGTGTTTATTGAACATGACTCATCAAATTGATAAAGAGAATAGGCAATATGAAATAGCGATATTATACATGATTACGGCTGCTAGGATTCTATGGGCACAATATTGGAAGAGATCTGAAAGTCCATCTATAGAGGAGTGGCTAGATAAAATACAGGAATATGTCTTATTGGAAGAATTATCTGCTAGAATGAGTAACAATTCGAAAAGAAAAAAGAATGACAAACTTGAGTTTGATTAAGAGGTATATTGAAACAAGTATGTAAAGTTATGGTAATAGATATTTGTAGAAGCCTTCTAAAGAGATTTGATAAAAATTATTGACAATTAAACCAGATGATATATCTGAAAAAGGTGACCAGTCAACATTTTTGAGTATGATTTAAGTGATCACAGATTAGATAGAAAGGAAGAATTGATCATATCTCGGGAGAGGGGAAGTATTATAAGAAACGTTTATGTGAATTTTGGAAGTAAGCAATGTTTTAAATGTAATAAGATGAAACTTTGTAAAAATGAGGCAATGATACTTTGTAATTTTCTGCTTTTATAAAAATATAGAATAAAAAAAAAAGAAATAGAAATTTCATCAAACATCCTGTTGATCAGACTTGCTATCGTTCTTTGTGGGATGCAGCCCATCTGCGGCCAGTCATCCTACATCTAAGAAATGAAGACCATGGTATCAGAAGCCAAACTTCTTCTGTCTACCCCTTCTATGTAGCCAGTCATCTACGTTTAAGATCTTCCCATGTATATCTTTCACTAGCAGAACTGGTAAGAATGCTACTTGCACTTCAAAACCCAGTCTTTCTGAGTTTGTCAGGTTTACGCATATGTATGTGCTTTCATTCACTAAAGAAAAAGACACTAGTTTTACACAGACACATGCGCAAATTGCAGAAATCTCATTCTCTTGCTTTCTACACTGGAAGAAAGAAACTTCCTAGGAGTTGAAATCTCAGCAGGCTGTCTTCCTGTATTAAGGGAGTCTGCCTCATTGAAAATAATTTAGAAAGACTACTTCACATTCCTCCTTCATTTATTTGAGCTCCCTAGAAGATGACCTTCCTTTTGCACTGGTACATCTGGTATAGAAACACAGGAAATGGTTTTCGTAGTGGCTGCTCCCAGGCTTTGTAACTTCCTAGAGAAATTAGATTGAGGGCCTTTCCACACTATATTGTTATAGTACTATTATTCTATTTTCAACATCCTATGGAATCCTGGGGTTTGCAGTTTAAGGAGGGGCATTTAGAATTCTTAGCCAGAGAGCTCTCTGGGCTCAGTAAACTATAAATTCTGAGAATTCTAAATGCTCCTCCCTAAACTGGAATTCCTAGGACTCCACAGGATGTTGAAAGTGGAATAATAGCACTATAACAGCGTAATGTGGAAATGGCCCTAGAAAGGAGCCAACCAATTTACGCTATGGGGAAGGAACTATTGCTCCCTTCTTGCTGGCAACTATTTTGTATGGCAAAAGACACTGTCCAAAACTGACACACAAAGGAGTTAAGCTGCAGCCAGCACATTCAAATACATCAAGAAAGAATAAAAATACCATACCCTTTGTGTGTGGCTGGCTGGACACTTTAAAGCTCTTGCCACTGCTGGTTGTGTTCTCAGCATTTGCAGGTCAGCTACATGAGGCTGTGACAAGGAAGGTGGATGTCAGGCCAATTCAAAGGGAAACTTAGGGATTGGGGGCATCACCTCCAAATGATAAGACCAGAAAGAAGACTGTCTACAGATGCTTCATGTATACTGTGAAGAAGGCTCAATTTATATTTTAGTGCACCTCACTTTTAAAATAATTTTTAAAAAATTACAAGTGACTACTATTTTATGTTCACATTACCAAGAGTTGCACAAATTGAAGTAAACATAATGATAATAACAAGTAAATGATTCAGACAGTCTATCTATCTGTCTGTCTCCATGCTAAAAAAAACTACAATGTTTATAACACAAATGAAACCAATACCATTTTGCAAATGTAAGAAATTATGCAGAAATTATCTGTTAATACATTTAGTTAACTTGAGTTAGGATTTCTATCAGAATTTTGTTGCTTTGTTCTGCTATGTTTCCTTCAAGTCTTTTGTATAAATTACTGGATGATCACATCTAGAATTTTACACTTGTGCATGCCCATACCAGAAAGATAGTTTTTAGTGCCAATGGAAACATTTCTAGGGTAGTTGCATCATAGGCCCTTTCCACACAAGATGGCATTTCCATATTTTCAGAGGGTATTTTTAGGGAAAAAAGTGTGTCTTATATGCCAGCAAATACGGTATCTTTTTCCACTTAAACACACTTTCTTTCTCTTGTCTAGTTAACCCTTTCATATAACAGTCATCATCACAAACAGAAATACAAGCATTTTAAACATTTCCTGCTTCACATAGCTTGTTGGCACTCCTACAGAATGCTGGACTACATTGGCCTTTGGCCTGATCAATCATGGGTCTTCTTATGTTCTTACCTGACAGTTTCAGCAAGAAGAGATATATTTTCCTTTGTTTTTTGTTTTTTTTTTAATTTCCTGAAACAGTGAAGAAACACTCTGAGGAAAGGAAGTTAAAAAAAAAAATACCCCAGCACTCTCCTATCTGTGGCTACAGCTGACAGTCTCAGATGGAAACAGGCAGGGAGTTATTGTAGAATCAGTTGTAGGAATCATTCTGGATGTTGTGATCAACTTCAGAGTTTTGGACAAATAGAGTGGATTCAGTCCAACCCACATCACAAAAAAAGAAAAATTAGTTCTAAACATTATGCTTGACCCCAGATCAACAAAATCCATCCACTTTTTTTTTAAAAAAATGTTTATTTAAAACATTAAAACTCTAAAAAGAGATACACATGATAAACAAATCTGGAACAAATTCTAAATTTGTTTGAGAGGATGAACAAACTGAAACATAATCCAGACAAGACTGTGGTGCTCCTCAGTACCAAGACAGAACTAGCAATAGGGATTCAGCCTGTGCTGGATGAGCTTACACTCCACCTGAAATCTCAGGTTCACTGATTGGGCATACCCCTGAACTCATACTGTGCCTGGACACTCAGGTTTCAGAGGTGCCAGGAGTACATTAGCACAATTAAAACCAGTTAGCCAACTGTGCCTATTCCTTGAGAAGTTAAATTTGGCTTCAATGACATGTACCTGGATTATATTCTGTTTAGATTACTGTAACATGCTCTATACAGAACCAGCATGGTATAGTGGTTTGATTGGAATATAGGAATAGAGGGGTATAGCCTATTTTGTAAAAATAGACCAAACAAGAAAGGAGGAGGAGTAGCCTTGTATGTCAAGGATGTTTTCACCTGTGAAGAGATCTGGGACTTGAACCCAGAAAGCCAGGTCGAGAGCATTTGGGTAAGAATTAAGGCAGCGAGAAACAATAGGGATATTCTGGTGGGGGTTTACTACAGACGTCCAACCACGCTGAGGACTTGGATGACGCCTTCCTCAACCAAATGACTGCACATTAGACTTAGAGAGCTGGGTATTAGACTTAAGAGAGCTGGATATGTTTAGTCTGCAGAAGAGGAGGCTAAGAGGGGACATGATAGCCATGTTTAAATATTTGAAGGGATGCCATGTAGAGGAAGCAGAGGGCTTGTTTTCTGCTGCTCCAGAGACCAGGACAAGGAGCAATGGATTCAAGCTGAAGGAAAGGAGATTCCACCTGAACCTCAGGAAGAACTTCCTGACAGTCAGGGCTGTCCGGCAGTGGAATCTGCTGCCTCGGAGTGTAGTGGAGGCTCCTTCCTTGGATGTTTTTAAGCAGAGGCTTGATGGCCATCTGTCGGGAGTGCTTTGAGGGTGTTCCTGCATGGCAGGGGGTTGGACTGGATGGCCCCTATGGTCTCTTCCAACTCTACATTTCTATGATTCTATGATTCAAAGAGGAGAGATACAGTAATAATAGGAGATTTTTTTTTTATTCTATATTTTTTAAAAACATGAATGACAACATTACAAGATATTCTTCTCTTAAATTTACATGTTTCATCTTATTTCATATAAAACATTGCTAGCTTCCAGATTTATATTAAACATTTCAAATATCACCTCCCCCTCTACCCTGGTATGTTCCTTCTAATGTATCTATTTAATGTGATCTCTTACTTCATATATCCATTTGTAGACTGGTCTCCTAAAAACTGTAAAAACATACTGATCAATTAATTATTAATTATCCATTATCTTAAGCTTATTCTGTTACTCTTACCAGTCAACATATCTTTGTGTAATTTATTACAATATATCTTTTAATCATACTCATACTAATCATTCCTTTTTCTTGTCTTTCATTCGGCTCTCTCTTCATTCTAACAGATAGCTCTTCCATTAGAACATATTCCTGTACTTTATCTATCCATTCGTCGGGCTTTCTGTTCTCTTCCAATAACTTGCCCAAAGAATCCTTGCAGCAGTGATCATGTATAGTACCGCTGTTTCATAGTGTCTACTTCCTTTATCAATTTGGTGGGTCATATTCAGTAAGCACAGATCTGGAGTCAATGGGAGATCTATTTGTAATATACATGCCATAGTTCTATGTATTTTTTCCCAGTATTTTATGGCCTCTGGGCATGTCCACCACATGTGGAAAAAAGATCCATCAGCTTGTTTACACTTCCAACAGGTTTTCTCTTTAATTGAATACATTTTGCTTAATTTAAGAGGGTCCAAATACCATCTGTACATCATTTTGTAGTAATTTTCTTTCAATTTTTGCGCTAAAGTGCATTTATTTGTCACTTTCCAACTTCTTTCCCAATTTGTCAGCTCTATTGTGTGGCCTATATTTTGCGCCCATTTGATCATTGATTCTTTCACTATCTCATTTTCTAATTCTCGATCCAGTATGAATCTATATAACTGAGAGGTCAAATGTTCTTTTTGTTCAAACATCAAATTTTCCCATTGGTTTGATTGTGGTGTGGTTTCTATACCTTCAAGCTTTAAGTCGATTTTTGCCCTTTCTTCCAATTGCCTATATGAGAACCAATGACACACCCATCCTTCTTGTTCTAATTCTTCTCTCGACTTAATTCGTTGTCCACAACTATCTTTAATGATTAGATCTCTATATCTTAACCATTTTGATGCTGGATCTTTCCATTTCATTTGAAACGCTTCCTGAGGAGAAACCCACCAAGGTATCTTCCTGTAATAATAGGAGATTTCAATTACCTAGATATATGCTGGCAGACAAACTCTGCTAAGATAGCAAGGTCCAACAAGTTTCTTGCTTGTCTTGCAGACAACTTCATGGTCAAGAAGGTGGAAGAGGCCACAAGGGGATCAAATATTCTAGATGTGATCCTGACCAACAGGGATGACCTTGTTCATGAGGTAGAAGTGGTTGGATCTTTAGGGGGGAGTGACCATGCCCTATTGGAATTTGGCATTCAGTGGGAAGGAGAAGATAAGGGTAGCCAGACACGCATGTTAGATTTTAAAAAAGCGGACTTCTGTAAACTTAGGGAGCTGCTGGCTGGAATTCTGTGGTCAGGAATAGTGAAAGGGAAAGGAGTTCAGGAGGCATGGGAGTTCCTTAAAAAGGAGATACTGAAGGCACAGTCTAAAACTATGCCAATAAGGAGGAAAAATGGAAGGCATCTGAAGAAACCAGAATGGTTGATGAAAGAACTCTCAGCTGAGCTGAGTGCTAAGAGAAACATGTATAGGAAATGGAAGAAGGGGGAAACCACCAAAGAAGAATTTAAGCAAGTTGCCAGGAGATGTAGGGAGGAGGTCAGAAAGGCTAAAGCACAGAAAGAACTTAGGCTGGCCAGAGACATTAAAAACAATAAAAAGGGCTTTATTAAATATGTCTGCAGCAAAAGGAAAAGGAAGGAGACGATAGGGTCGCTGCGCAGGGAAGATGGCGAATTACTCACAGGGGGAAGAGAAAAGGCAGAACTACTTAACACATTCTTTGCCTCAGTTTTTCCCCAGAAGGATACAAGCACTCAACGTGGCAGTTGGGGAGCAGGGGAGGTAATGAGGCACATAATAGGTAGAGAGGTGGTACAGGAATACCTGGCCACATTGGATGAATTCAAGTCTCCAGGGACAGATGAATTCCATCCTAGGATATTAAAAGAGCTGGCAGAGGTCATTTCGGAACCACTTGCTATAATCTTTGAGAAATCTTGGAGGACAGGAGAAGTTCCAGCAGACTGGAAGAGAGCAAATGTTATCCCCATCTTCAAGAAGGGAAAAAAAGAGGACCCCAATAATTATCGCCCGGTCAGCCTGACATCAGTACCCGGAAAGATCCTGGAGCAGATCATTAAGCAGTCAGTTTCTAATCATTTAGAAAGCAACGCGGTAATCACGAGAAGTCAACATAGATTTCTCAAAAGTAAGTCATGCCAGACTAATCTTATCTCTTTTTATGATAGAGTTACTAGCTTGATAGATGAAGGGAATGCTGTGGATGTAGCATATCTCAATTTCAGTAAGGCCTTCGACAAAGTTCCCCATGACATTCTTGCAATGAAGCTAGTAAAATGTGGGCTGGACAGGGCTACTGTAAGTTGGATTTGTAATTGGTTGACCGACCGAACCCAAAGGGTGATCACGAATGGCTGCTTTTCATCCTGGAGAGAAGTGACTAGCGGGGTGCCACAGGGTTCTGTCCTGGGCCCAGTGCTGTTCAATATTTTTATCAATGACTTGGATGAAGGAATAGATTTGCAGATGATACCAAATTGGGAGGGGTTGCTAATACGCCAGAGGACAGGATCAAAATTCAAAATGACCTGGATAGATTGGAGAGCTGGGCCAAGGCCAACAAAATGAAATTCAACAGAGAGAAGTGTAAGGTCCTACACTTAGGTAGAAAAAATGGAATACAGAAATATAGGATGGGGGACACGTGGCTGGATAGCAGTACATGTGAAAGGGATCTAGGAGTCTTCATAAACCACAAGCTGAACATGAGTCAGTAGTGTGATGCGGCAGCCAAGAAAGCCAATGCAATTCTAGGCTGCATCAATAGGAGTATGGTGTCTAGATCGAGGAGGTACTGGTACCACTCTACTCTGCTTTGGTGAGACCCCATCTTGAATACTGTGTCCAGTTCTGGGCACCCCAATTCAAGAGGGATATTGACAAGCTGGAGCAAGTCCAGAGGAGGGTGACCAAAATGGTGAGAGGCCTGGAAACCATGCCCTATGGGGATAGACTTAGAGAGCTGGGGATGTTTAGTTTGCAGAAGAGAAGGTTAAGAGGGGACATGATAGCCATGTTTAAATATTTGAAGGGATGCCACGTAGAAGAAGGAGAGGGCTTGTTTTCTGCTGCTACAGAGACCAGGACAAGGAGCAATGGATTCAAGGTGCAGGAAAGGAGATTCCACCTGAACCTCAGGAAGAACTTCCTTACAAGCAGGGCTGTCCAGCAGTGGTCATCTGTCAGGAGTGCTTTGAGGGTGTTCCTGCATGGGAGGGGGTTGGACTGGATGGCCCCTGTGGTCTCTTCCAACTCTACATTTCTATGATTCTATGATTCTATGAGTGCTGGACTATGGCCCTTTCTGTACATTGTAGTCACTGTGTAGCTGTGACAGCTTGAGGAGGCGTGCATCCACACAACATTGTCGCTATTAAGTTGATGTTAAGTTGCTGGTGCACCTTTGCATGTTGCTGATGTGTCATATTTGAGCAATGGAAAAAATGCGTTTTCACTCCCTGAAACCACTTCTACTACGTTTCTACAACTACATGCGGAACCACTGAAGTACATTCTTGCAGGAATGGGTTCAGGGCGGGCCTGGCTCAGCACATGTGACGTCCTGTCTGTGTAGGGACGTCCTTCCACAGATTTTTTAAAAAAAAGGGAGCCAATGAAATGGGCTGGGGCAGGCCACGGGCGGAGCAGGGGAGTGGTGATGAACACTGTCGAGTGGAACGAGAAAGCAATCTTCGCCACCTCAAGCAGAGGATGGTGCGGAAAGCCACATCACAGAAACATTGCAGAAACGCAGACATAAACTCCGCTCCTATGACACCATGAGGCATTTCTGTCATTTTGTGCAGAAAGGGCCTATGACTCTGAAGATCTGGGTTTGATTCCCTGTTCAGCCAGAAAAACCCAATGGGTGTCCTTAAGCATGTTGCACATTCTCAGCCCCCGGAAACTCTGTAATAGATTCAACATAGGGTCACTGTAAGTCTGAAACAACTTGAAAGCACACAGCAATAACAGAAACTACTACTACCACCACCACCACCACCACCTCTACGTGGAGCTGCTTTTGGAAACTGTTCAGAAACTTCAGCAGGTTCAAAATGCTGCAGCCAAATGTTAACTGGGGCAAGTTACAGGGATCATCTGATCTCCATGTTGAAACAACTTCACTGGCTGACAGTCCATTTCTGGACATAATCAAAGTGCTTGTTTTGACTTTTAAAGCCGTGCATGGCTTGGATCCAGACTATCTGAAAGACTCCATCTCCTTATACAAGCCAGTGAGAACTTTAAGATTTGCTTTTTCTCAGCCCCACATGGTTCTTATGAAGAGAAAATTGGCAGGGAACTTGAACTTTGAACTTGAACTCTGAAATATAAACATATTAAACAAATGTATGTGAGTGGTCTTGCAGTAATTTATCGTAAATTTGCAGAAAAAGTGATGATACTATTGCTAATGAGGATATTTTTGGCACCAAAGGAAATGCAAAACATTGCCGAAACTTCAGAACATCCAAGTCATTTCCTATAGAGATAGGTGAAACCTGCACATCCAGCAGCAGCACCTGCTGCTGCTTCTTCACCACATTCACTGAGCACTAAACACACTGCAGTTTGAAGGGGATCGCATCCGTATCTCTCTCTCTCTAACACTCACTCTCTCTCTCTCTCTCTCTCACACACACACACATAATGCAGGGAGAATAGCTCAGAGTGTCCAAGAACTGATTGCTGAAATTCTACACTGTAGAAAGCTAGAGACAAAAGAAATATTTAAAAGCCCCTGTTTCTCTCTTTTAATATAATATATCTTCTGTGATCCATTTTGCAATACCACAAGAACAATAACTACATATCAGGTGTCCCTGACACATCTGCCTCTCTTGTTTAGGCCTTCTCAGATTCTCCTAAAAATGGGCAACATTCACAGGCAATGCTGATAGCCTCCAGAGATACAGATACTACAACCTGGGAAACTTAAGGGAGGCACAGAATGACACGTTGGGAATGACAGCTTGTAAAATATCAGCAATCCTTATGTATGCTCATGTAGAAAATACTAGTACACTATGCCATTAGGTATGCCTTCAGATAGATCAGGATTTTTCTAGTCCACTTTAAGTTTGTTAATATATAGATTTATAATATATAATGATAGGGCATAATAATATACATTTCGTAGAAACAAGAAGCAATTTAACAAAGCACATTCTTGGGAAACTGACAATCAGGAAGATGTTGCACATAGGAAGCTGAATCTGCAGTTTAACACAAAGTGGCATAAATCAAGTAAAACAGCCTGTTTCCATTTCATACATACTTCTGAATTACAACACTTTGGCTGATGCATCTTTTCATGTACAGAACAGCCTCCCTACATGGATTTACCGGAATCTACTTTCCCTAGATGCATATGGTGGTTCCATTACTAGGCACCAACACAGGAGTAAGGGCCAATTAGTATATTCAGAAGAGGAGCCTCAAAATGCATAAATGATTTCATATTGATTTTCATTGCTTCGAAATGAAGGACAAGTTCCATTAATTCAACGTGGTGTCTGCTCTTTCACCAGTTCTTCTTGCCCATGGACAGCTGCTTGGAAATGTTTGCATGTGTGTACAGTCCCAAGTCTTGGCTACAGAAAGAGCAGATCCCCTGGTCAAATTAATGGAGCTTGTTTGTATCGCAAGCACTGAAACAGTGGGATTCTGTTAATTTTTCCTGCCTATGTGGGGTCACTTGGGACCACCCATGTGCTGCTTGCAAAGCAAGTTTGGGGGTGGGGAGGCCCCAAGCCAATTGAGAGAATATATAAGCAGTGTGCATGCACAGTTAGTAACAAGCAAGCCTCTATAATCCTCCATGTTTCCGACGGTAGTTGAGTTCCACTTTTTCATCATTTCCACTTTCTGACAGTTCTCCTGTCCCTATCTTGTCAGATAAGTAGGAGAAACCTGCATAAAAAATTACAGTAAAGCAAAAGAAGTACCCTAGGCCCCTTAGTGTGCCAAAATACAATCTGAAGAACATCCCTATAGAATTTAAAAACAATGTAAGGAACAAATTTGTACTACTAAGTCTAACTGATAGGGAACCAGAAGAACTCTGGATCAAAACCAGGGGCACTATCAAGGAGAACGCAAAAAGACACAGCCTGTAGCTAAAAAGAAAGAAAAACTTCATTGGGTGACGTATGAAATTCTTCACATAGTAAAGAACATGTAACAGAAATGGGATCAGAATCTTCAATGCAACTGTTAGCTGCTTGTGTATAGGGACAAAAAGAACTATTATAAAAAAAAAGCAAAGAAACATAAAAAGACAAAAAGAAGGTAGAACAAGAGACCTCTTCTACAGGACCTGAGAAATTAAGGGGAAAGTCAAACCAAGAATAGGGATGCTGCATGACCAACAGGGGAGCACTTTATGTGATCAGGACAAATTAAAAAGTTGATGGAGGCAGTACACCGAGGAACTAAAAGAAATGACAACAGATGCCTTGAAGAAGGAATCAGTTTTAAAATGTGAAGGGGAAAAGGCCTTCAAAATATTTAGGAGAAATCTTTATAATTGACTTGGATGATGGAATAGAGGGGATGCTCATCAAATTTGTAATGACACCAAATTAGGAGGGATAGCTAATACCTCAGAGGACAGGATCAGAATTTAAAATGACCTTGACAGATTAGAGAACTGAGCTAAAACTAACAAAATGGATCTTAACAGGGAGAAACATCAGGTATCACACTTAGGAAGAAAGAATGAAATGCACAGATATAGGAATGGTGATACCTGGCTTGAAAACAGTAAGTGTGAAAGGTATCTAGGAGTCTTAGTGGACCACAAGCTGAACACGAATCAACAGTGTGATGTGGCAGCTAAAAAGCCAAGGCGATTCTAGACTGTATCAGTAGGAATATGGTGTCGAGACCAAAGGAAGTAATAATGCTATCCCATTCTGCTTTCGTCAGCCCTCACCTGGAATTCTGCATCCAGCTCTGGGCACCACAATTCAAGAGTGATATTGACAAGCTGGAGCGTGTCCAGAGGAGGGTGACCAAAATGGTGAAGGGTGTGGAAACCATGCCTATGAGGAGCAGCTTAGGGAGCTAGGTATTTTTAGCCTGAGGAAAAGAATGTTACGAACTGACATGATGGCCACGTTCAAATATATGAAGGGATGTCATGTTGAAGATAGAGCAAGCTTGTTTTCTCCTGCTCCAGAGACTAGGACATGGAGTGATGAAAAGAGATTTCACCTAAACATCAGGAAGAACAGTGTAATATGCTGCCTTCAAGTGTGGTGGAGTCACCTTCTTTGGAGATTGTGACTCCAAAGTGTAAAGTGACAAACTTGTTCTAAAAGAAACTAGCAATGAATCTGAATCACTTCTGAGGCATGCAGTGGGCATGTGTAAGGTCTAATGACCCTTGTTGTTCACTTGTTGGAAGGAGGTCCACTATTGTACCTGCTTCCCCACCAGTAGAAGTAAACTGCCCAAGAGAACTCTCCCAGCACGTCTAGATTACCAAAGTACAGGTGTGACAGTCTGAAAATCTGTTGGGCTGAAGTGATTTATCTGTCATTTTTTTCAGACAGAGACCACAGCTTCCAAGGCTGAAGTGGTCAGAGCAACACAAACACTTCTTTCAAGGACCAGTTAACATATCACTGTGTTTTGACCCCTGGGAACCCTAGCCTGGACCTGCACACTCTTCACACACACCCTTCACACTCCCAACCACACTATATATCATGCCTTCTGTTGCTGTGCTTCTAACCACCCACCCACCCAAACAAATGTATTTACCAAATTGTATAGAGAGTTTAAATAAAAAGAAATCTAAAGTAATGCTATTATTTCATGGTGTTTGGAGTCCAAATGCTGTAAATGCTGAAATATTTTGCATCTTTTTTGATGGCTCTACAGGTACTCAGTTTAGTACCCAATTTTATAGTAGGATTGGAGGAAGAAGAAAATGCAAATCAAAGAATCAAGCAGGCAGAAAGAGTTTATAATTCCTTGCTCTGAAAATTTGTTGGCCATTCATACATCCACTAGAGGGTACTCTTTCCTCATAAAGGCGTGGCATACTTCCATAATGAAAAAAATGCAAAAATAATCACACAAAATGTTACAATGTTGTTTTCATGTATGAATATGTAACCAGTTCTCTCCTCTCTGTCGCTGTGAAAACACGGAAGATTCATATGTCAGATTCCTTAGTGTGTATGAACAAGATCAGAATGTGAGCTGTCTGATTTGACCACATTAAACTGCTCTAGTCGCCTACCACCAAATATATAGTCCTCTTGCACATCACCAATTCACTTTTTATCCTAGGCTGAGTGTTTTGGAGGTTAAGAGGTACCAGGAACCTTGGGCAATTCAAAAGGATTATCTTTCTTTTCATTTGTTACCCAACCTTTCTTCATAAGCATCTCTTTCTTTTTGGAAAAGTAGTTTAACATAATTTCAGAGGGGAAAAAAGTTGTTGGACTTGTGTGTGTGTGTGTGTGTGTGTAAGAGAAATGGGTCAGTCTTAGTATATCTATGTATATCTTCCATGTACAATTGGCCCTCACAGTTGTGGGTTTCATTTTGACGGATTTGATTATTTGCAAGTTTTCTTCACCGCTGCTTCGCCATCTCAGGTGCTTCTCTTCAGGGGGAACTTGTTGTTGTTGTTGCAAGCCTTCAAGTCATTTCTGTTTTATAGAGATCCTAAGAAGAACCTAACACAGGATTTTCTTGGGCTATTTGTGTGTAATGTGCCCAAGGTCACCCAGTGGGTTTCCATGGCCATGTGAATTCTTATGTTAAATCTATAGCCATCACACCTGTCCTCATCCTCATCTCAGATCCTTCTCCATGCCTGCCAACTGACAGGTCTTACAATAACAAAAGGCAAAGATTATAAACACTTAATACAAAGGATGAATAATTAAAACGGGCATATAAAGATAAGGAGCAACGAGGACAATTACTCTAGATGCATGGTGGGACCATTTGGTAGACATTTCTTTAGTTTTTCTTAGGAGTTAAGAGGCAAGTGTTACTACAGTTTAATGGTCATGGCTTCAACCTGAAACCATTACAGAAGTTGCAGTTTTGTTAAAGCACTAGAAATGCTGTTAAGAGATTTTTCATTTTCTTCACAGAACTATAGTTTCAGGATTCTCTCCAGAAACTCTTCAACCAGCAGAAATCTTTAGTGTGAATACATCTTAAATCTGGATGTTTCCTTGATCCATTCTCCTATCCAAAGTTCAAGAATAATAGTTCTTCCAACCCATCTGATCTTAGAAGCTAAGCAGGGTCAGTTCTGGTTAGTACTTTAAGGGGGGTCTGCAAAAAAATCCCAGGTGCCGTAGGCTATATTTCAGGGGAAGGAACTAGGAAAACCCTCTTCTGGATATTCTTTGCCTAAGAAACCCTGATGAAATCAGGGGGTCATCATAAGTTGACAGGCGACTTGAAGGAACATACACATACACTGTTCACATGCAAACATTTAGCAATGATTTGGAGTCCTTGAAACTAAGGGCCTTTCCGCACTACACTAATATAGTGCTATTACTCCACTTTCAACATCCTGAGGAATCCTGGGGTTTGCAGTTTAGGGGAAGGCATTTAGAATTCTCAGACAGAGAGCTCTTTGACCTCAGTAAACTATAAACCCCAGAATTCCACAGGATGTTGAAAGCGGAATAATAGCACTATAACAATGTAGGGCAGAAAAGCCCTAAGTTTGCAGTTTGAGGCCTAAACAACTTCACCCTTTGGGAACAATTTCCTGAGTTCCTTTGTTTCCCTCAGAAGTATACTCAGAAGCCATGAAATTACAATGAAACATGCACTGCGGAATGTCTTTTTCCTTGGAACATGTAAGTTTGATTTTGGAATTGAGAGTGGCAGATTTCACTGATGCCTCCAAAATTGTCAATCTGTTCTTTAGCAGGCCATCTTTCTATTTCTAGTTGTCAGAAGTGTCTGTGGAGGTGTGTGAGACCTCTGACTAGAATTTGAGTTGTTTTCCCCTCTTCTCCCCTCCCCTCCCCTTAATACTCCATTTAAAGAAGTGAATTTGTGAATATGATCGCCCCTCTCCCAGTTGCAACTGCAATTTGTACTGAGAAAGTTCTTTTCTCAACTTGCTGCCTATATCAGATTTCTTTTCCTTTTTTTTCCAGGGGGATATTTAAACAGGTAGGAGTATTTCAAGTCAATGATTGCAAGTTATTGAAAATAATAGGTTATTTAGTTTCTGAGAAGAGAATCCTGGCAGGCAGCTCCAAGAAGCAGCACGGGAGCAGATGGAAATAATTAGTCTGCAGTGTTCAAAAGGGCTTTTTCCTGCCTCCACTGTGTGAAATGTGCTGGAGAAAACCAGCCACTCAATAGGACAAAGAGATTTTGACCACTACAACCATTTTGTGCCCTGGTGTGCCTTCTACAACAGTCTTTCCAATGGAATCAGTGAAGAGCAACTAGCATGAGCAAACTGTAGGGCTCAGTGGGAACTAGAAATCTTTTAAGTCTTCAGGTTACTCCAAGCGACAGTGAAGGAAGGAAGTGAAGATAGGAAAAACAAATGCTTCAGAAAACAGGTGCCGTGTTTACTCCTTCCTAAGTGTATAGGCTCTCCTAACAGGGAGACAGGACTGTGATCCCTATTGTGCTGAAAAAATCTGAGCACAAAGTGCAGAGGCTCTGTATGTACTGCTGGAGACCCTGTCTTTTGCAGCATTCCTGTTCATGAGGGACAGCTTACACTTATACAGAACTATTTAAACTATCTGTTGAACACTTTGAAATCAAGAGATGGAAGAACAAGCACCCACAGAGAGAGTGCACACATAGAGCCTACACACTTTGAAGCTGTGAACAGAGGTCTTGTCCTTACTCTAAGGTTAACTAATCACTACTGCTGATGAGAAAGGAGAGCTCCACTCAAGGCTTATGTCAAATGCAAATTCATTTGCTGCCTCCCTAACAATAAGCAAGCAAGTATAAGACTGAAAATGTGTTCCAATCACAACCTACAGAGAGTGCCAACAAAGTGAAATGCACATGGCAAGCTTGTTTCTGTAGCTGGCTCTCCCTCCCCCATTCATCTAATGCAGATGTGGGCAACATGCAGCCTCAGAGAAGTCCTCCTCTCTTCCTGGACTGCCCATTGTTGGGGGGGGGAGTCAATTATCTTTTCTGGAAGATTTCAGATGCAGCAATTCACCTTTTATTTAAAAGGCTTGCTGTATGCATACATACCATTTAATATTTAAAAAAATTACTAAAAAAAACAACCTTTCAAAACCAGAAGCAGCTAACTCAGCTAAGATTAGGAGCCATAATTTCTGTTTGGCAGGGTCATACAACTGGGAGGGCTGCAGCACTTGTTGAACTTTTCTAGGTGTCCAGTACAATGCTGTACCATGAGACCTACCCCTGGGTTCAGAGTCATCCTACGGGGCCTAGTGGATGCTCTGATAACAGAGTACCACAAAGCCAAGTGCACAAATAAAATACATACAATAAAGTAAAATAAAATAAAATAAAATAAAATAGAAGCTTGTCTGGATGGAAGACTGCTGGAAGCTCAACATAAGTGTGGAATATGGACCTCACAAGTGTATTTTTAAAAACATGCCAGCCTGTAAAATTGTAACTTTAATTATTTTTTGTCCCAAAGTCACAATTCATAGATTTTCACATTCAGAAGGGTTCTTGGAGGCCAGATAGTAGAACCCCTCTTTGATGCAAAATATTCAGTGCAGGATACTACACTAATTTTGAGATGCAGCCATCCAATCCCTGCTTAAATGCCTCCTGCCAAAGAACCTCACTACCTCCTTCATTCTCTTCCACTGTCAAGCAACTGTTATTACATTCTCCTCCACTGGCTTAACCAAAATCTAATTCCTCGTTCTTCCAGCCATTCTACCTACTTGCCACCCAGTGTGCCTAAGAAGGATCACTATCTCTATGGTGGGTGGAGAGTAGAATAAAAAAAATGGTTATTAGCACAGATTTCATTTCAAACTTTTTAGACTTTTAAATGCCTCATTCCTCAGCTGTTTAGGGAGAAAATAATGGCCAGGTATGAAAGGTAAATTGATCAGAGGTACCTTCTGTAATCAGACTGATAGATACTCTCCCTGTCTCCTAGTTCTCTACATACTGTAATTAAGCAAGGAACTAAACCTTGGAAATGTAATTATCCTTCTACATTATTCTGTTGCTGATCTCTGACCCTAGCTGCCAAACTCTTGGGAATCCTATTATCTTGCCACCTTCTTTTCCCCTTGAAGAAACTAAAACAAATACTTGAAGGTTGCCATATGTGTCTTGCAATGATGGTTCTTCTTTAGGTGATCTTGATCTGACCCTTGACATCCTGGCTTAAAGCTTTTGGGCTGCTTTGACACTGCTGACCTTTAGGCAAGTTTACTCAAGGCAGGAGAGGACTGAATCCAGCCAGACAAATTCCACATGCAAACAGAACTCTTCTTGCTCAGCAAGGACATACACTAGCTTGTAATCAGTTTATCTAATAAAACAGTGCCCCTTTCTTAAACAGAGGGGGTTAGCAGGCTGCAGTTGCAACACTGAAGTGTAATAAATCTCCAGCTTCCATGAGTAAGTCCAGGCTACTTTGTGCAAGTGAGCTTGCAAGCTTCACTCAGCCCATTTTGGCTAAAGCATCCATTTTCTACAGGCTAGAACACAGGTTCTCTGGTGGTGCTGGTGGTGGTGTGGGGTGAAGAACAACCTCATAGGAACTGGCAGCTTCCCCTGAAGATTCCCTCTTCCACTCCAGAGCACTAGAGTTTGTCTATAGAATGTATTTTAGCTGAACCGTTACTTGCTGGCTTGGTTCACCACACCTGAATAAGCATTAAATGCTTGTGACTGTAAAACTGTACCTGAAGGAGGCAGAACCATTGTGTTTCCTTCACTGAGAGGGACAGTTTTAAAAATAGGGTGTCCATTACATATCAAGCATGCATCTGCCAAACCCCAGATTCTGCACCCAGAATATCAAAGTCTGTAATTCAGTGGTGAATTATGTCAATATGTAGATGTGCATAAATCTACTTAACTGGCATACTTTATTGTGCAACACACACTGCTACTCAACATTATTACATTAGTGTTTTCCCCTTTTTGAGATAGATGAGGTTACAAGTACCTCTACTGTCATTCAGAAAATGCACATGTTTGAATTTTTTAAAAAGAAAATAAAGAGGGAAATTGCACTGCAGAGAATCTTACCTATTCAAAAATCCACTCAGTTGATGCAAAATTATTTTCTTAACAGATTTGATGGAGATTTTAACAAAAAGTCTAAAAAGAATGTGATAGGTGCTGTGATTTGTGTTTTTGGAATTTAAAAATAAACAAAAACAGATACAGGGTAATAAAACTGTATTTAGCAGGTACAGCATCAGACTACAGGTGGGGGCATGTATGATTGAATATTCCTCCACTCCTTCAGTCCCTGCAAATAGAAAATTAGCACATCAGGAAAAAAGTATTCTAGCCTCTAATCTCCTTCCCAATGTTTAAGTTTTCTATGTAAAAGATTTTAATAACTGCTTTTTTAAGTGTGGGGGAATTTTTAACCCAAATAGTCCCTAACCTTCAGTCTGAAGTGATGCATACTGAACTGAAACAGTATTACAAAGCAGAACCTGACCCCAAGAAGTGGGGGTTTTGTCATAAATATGGGGTTGTGGGGAGAGGGGCCCCCAAAGACTGCACTGGATCACATTCCAGGAGCTGCAAAGCAAGGCTTATCACCTTAGTGGTAACTATGAGACAGTTAAACAAGAGAAGATAGAATTTAAGCAAACCACAGGAAGACTATAATATCTGACTGGTCACAAGTTACCTATCTTCCTGGGGCTGTCCAGAAACAAACAAGTTGTTCATCAAGAATGTCAAATATTCTCCTTCAATTCGATTCGATTGGATTGAAGAATTCTTGCTATTAGTCACAAGTATTTGACTTCTTTTTAACACTGTCCTCCTTGTTCTCACCTCTCATAAGAGTTTTTATTTGTTCAAAAGGAAGTGCAGTTAGATGAAGAAAATATATGCTGGTGGGTAAGGAAACAGAAAGAGAGGACTGAAAAGCATCAGGGAAGGAGAAAAGTAACTCCCTGATCATTGTTATCACATTTTGCAGACCCTCAGGATTCCTCAGGCAAACTCCTCTGTTCGCTATTTAAAAGTCCTATTGGTGCTAGGCAAACCTTTCTATTTCTAGGGTTTTATATCAGAAAGCATTAAAATTAATTTTAACTATTAACTATTTGCGTATTTCCACTTATAGTATTATTTTGAATTTTTATCTCTAAGTTTTATTCTATTGCTAAATTTATTCCATCTTCAAGTAAAGCTCAATACTAAATGGTGGTATACACATTTGAAAGACAGAATACATTCAGACATGCAATGTGCATAGGCAAACATATCAGTCAGTATACAAAAATCTTGAAGCTTTTATCCTCAGTCTATGATATCCAGAGAGATGTAGGAAAGCTACAATTAAGTGGCAATTATTAGTTGCAGAAAGCTTTGGCAAAGCAGCTTCAAAGAGACTGAGCCGCAGATCCCCAAACAAACCACTTTCCCCCCTTTTTGCAGTGTGATGCTTTGCGCATGAATTCTTTGCATTCTTATACTCATCCACCTTCCCTATTTGAAAGAAATGGGTTTTAAAAGAACTGCATTTATTAGACAGTTAAAACTCCAAGAAGATGCAAGACCAGCATTACTTGCTACAAGCAGCCCCATGGTACTCAAAAGAAAGAAGAAAAAAGTACTTCTATGAGGACAAGAATTGGCTCACTAGAACCAGCTCTACTGTTCACAGGGTCATTTTCTCTCACAACTATGACAACCTCCTGACAGCTGATGTAGCACTTCTGTTGGAGACTGCAAAATGAAGAAGTTCTTATTTCAAATCACAACTCTGTCATGAACTCACTAAATGGCCTTAAACTAGCCTCTGACCCCTCAGTTCGAGCCATTTCCCAATAATAGGAAATGATCACTTAATCATGAACTAAAATTGAATCCCAATAAGATGGAGGCTCTATGGACTAGTGGTTCTATGGTTCTGGAACTGGGCAAACAGCCTGTCCGGGATGTGGTGTGCCAGCTATGACATTTCTTGGATAGAGATAACCTACCCACAGTAGTCCATGCAATGGTCACCTAGACAGGCATCACTGAAACCTGGTGGGATAAGACGCATGATTGGAATGTAGAAATAAAGGTGTACAATCTATTTCAGAGAAACAGACCAAACAGGAAGGGAGGAGGAATAGCATTATATGTCAAGGATGTTTATACCTGTGAAGCCAGGTTGAAAGCATTTGGGTAAAAACTAAGAAGGAGAATAAAAACAGGGATGTCATTTTAACAGTCTAACACAGACTCCCCAACCAGATGGAGAACTTAGATAGGGCCTTCCTGAAACAGATGACAGCACATTCAGAAAAAAAAAAAAGTAGTAATGAGAGATTTCAACTATCCTGATATTTGTTGGAAGACAAATTCTGCCAAGAACATCAGGTCCAACAAATTCCTCACTTGCCTTACAGACAATTTCATTGTCTGGAAGGCAGAGAGGCAACAAGGGGATCAGCTATTTTGGATCTGATCCTAACCAACTGTGATGTTAATGCAGTGGAAGTGGCAGGATTTTTAGGTGAGAGTGACCATGCCCTCCTGGAGTCTGTTATACAATGGAAAGGGGAAGCCAAGCATAGTCAGACTTGCATTCTAGAAGGTACAGTTTCAAACAATACCATCAAGGAGGAAAAATGGAGATGTCTAAAGAAACCAGGATGAATGTCTAAAGAACTTCCAAATAAACTAAGATCTGAAAGGGCCATGTACAAGAAATGGAAAAAAATGAATATCACCAAAAAGGAATTCAAAGAAATAGCCAGCACATGTAGGGAAAAAGTTGGAAATACTAAAGCACAGAATGAGCTCCGACTTGCTAGAGAGGTTTAAAAAACAATAAAAAGGGCTTTTTTTGTTATGTCTATGTAGCAAAAGGAAAATAAGGAGATGATACAGCTGCTGTGATGTGAAGATGGAGAAGCGCTAAAGGCAGAACTACTCAATGTCTTCTTTGCTTCAGTCTTTTCTCAAAAGAAACATGGTGTTCAACCCAGAGAAAATGAAACAGATGATGGGGAAATAGGGGAAATGCAGCAAAGAATAGGTAAGGAGGTTGTTATCACGGTTATATGTCTGGTGAAAGCACTAGATATCCTTTTGATATCAAATAATTCGGCCTTTGCTTGACCTTTCTCTGCCACCCCACTCCACATGTTTGCAGAGGTCCCCTTAACGAGCACATACGGGCGCGGCCGTTAATGGCTGTATATTCCAAAACCCCATTCAGGCAGGCAATTTAAGCCTCTCCGTTGCTTTAGGGAAAAACCTCCCTGCAAACTGGCTCTGTTCGGCTCGGATCCACACAAAGCCATGCAGCCAAGAGCCAAGCCATTCTTTTGTATCAGGCTATTAGCACACCGGCCACACTACTGTCAGTAAAAGCTAAACCCATCATGCAAAACTTGACCTTTTCCAACTCCTTTGTCCAACTCCAAATTTCCTTTGTTCTCACCGAGCATAACATAGCCTGTAGCACTTTTGGGACTTCCTCGAACTACTTTGGACTTCCATCCCGCCTTGCTGCCAGTAGTCTGAAGGAACTCCCCTCAGCGAATCCTGTTGAGCTTTCTTTCCCAGAACCCCGCTTCTCTCCAGGACTACGAGACAAGGTGTCGTATTACCTTTCCCGAAAAGCTCCCCGTTTCTATTTCTCAGTTAGTTAGTTTATGTCTTGTCTTTCGTGTTTCTGGTCTTTAATAAAATATTGTTTGTTACTTTAAAACCTTGTCTAGCCGCTCTCTGACCTGACACTGTATACATAGGGTTAAAGATCCTTGCTAAGGTTACCCTGCCTCTCGTTTAGCTGAGAGAGTGCTTGAGTTAAATTCCCCCAACTTGTGTTCTTATTTGGTTATTTGGGTGCCCATCCCGGGACCCCCAACATACAGGGTAACAGGTAGTACAGGAATACCTGGCTACACTAAATGAATTCAAGTTTCCAGGACCAGATGAACTACATCCAAGGATATTAAAAGTATTGGTAGAAGTAATTTCAGAACCACTGGCAATAATCCTTCAGAGTTCCTGGAGAACAGGAGAAGTCTCAGCAGACTGGAGGAGGGCAAATGCTGTCCTATCTTCAAAAACAGGAAAAAAGAGGATCCAATCCATTACCATGCAGTCAGTCTGACATCAACACCAGGAAAGATCCTAAAGCAGATCATTAAAGAGACAGTCTGTGAGCACTTAGAAATGAATGCCATAATCACTAAAAGTCAACATGGATTTCTCAAAAACAAGTCATGCCAGACTAATCTGAACTCTTTTTTGATAGCGGTTCAAGCTGGGTGGATGAAGGGAATGCTGTGGATGTAGCGTATCCTGATTTCAGTAAGGCCTCTGACAAGGTCCTCCATGCTATTCTTGCAAACAAGGTAGTAAAATGTGGCTTAGACAATGCTACTTAGGTGGATTTGCAACTGGCTGACCAGCCGAACAAAAAGGGTGCTCACCAATGGCTGCTCTTCATCCTGGAAAGAAGTGACTAGTGGGGTGTCATTGCATTCCATCCTGGGTCCAGGTTCTATCCTGGGCTACTCAACATCTTTATCTGTTCTTTCCTTTTCTCTCTGTTTTGTTGTTTACATATGCTCATTGAGTAATTTTGGAGGCAGATGCTGTTTGTTGTAGACAGGCACACAAACTTACTCTTTTATTACACTGTTTACTGGAGATGTATTGCTGTAACCTGACACCCAAAGTTTGTGCTTGTCCAGCCATCCTTTTTCATCCTCCCAGTGCCAATGCTGCTGAAAAATCTTCCAGTTCACCAGATGAAAAGAGGTACTGGATTGGACTGGACAGGTGTGAAAAGACTTTATAAAAAGACTTTGTAAGAAGTAATTTCACTGTTAGACTGAAGTACGCCTGTACATCCAAATTGGGATACACATGAGGTTGGAAATGAAATTAAGAGTTATCCCTTTTGACTTGATTAGAGCTATAAAATATCTCTGAGATTTTCAGAGGCTGTATATTTCAAGCAAACCAGAGAAAATGATCTTTTTAAAGAAGTCATGTCATTTTGGGAGCCACTCAGTTGTAAAAACTGAGTTTGTAAAATGGTTCGAGACATTGATACCAGTTGTTGGTAATTAACCTACATGGTTCAATTATGCAATCTGAGTCTTAACTGTGTCTCCAAAAAAACTGGATTCTAAATGTGAAATGCTGGTGAAAGAGAAAAGAACACTTCAAAAGGATAAGCTTGTTTTTTCCCCTATGTCCATATCATTAGTTAAACAACTTTTTAAAAGTCTGTTTGAAAAATTAATATTCATTTTCATGAACACTTTTGCACACAAGAACATTCATACACATACATTTTCATGCACAATTTGTATACACCCTCCTAGTATGGGATATTTTGCCAGCAAACATAGCCTTTGCATACCATTCTCTTTAAAGCACTCATTTTTGTGTGTGATTTGCACTAACACATGAACTCTGCAAATGTTGTAGAAATTTTAAAAAAAAGTATAATTGTATTCTGGTTTGTATATTAATTAGCTAACTGATAATTTGGTCAGTTCCAATCAAAATGTGAACCCAATGAACTTCTTTACTATCCTTACTCAGAACAATTCTCTTTTCTATATATTCCCCCGCTTGTAGTATTACTATGCCAAGAATCCTCAGTCTGGACAGATACTGCACTGGCATGCTAATGCTGCCACTGAGAGGCTAGTGACCTGGTTTAAATCCAGTGCTGCCTGTGAAGAATAACACACAAGGAAGGCCTCTTTTAAAACAAAGAGACACACTCCCCTGGTGTAAGATTTAAGCAGGATTTCTCTGAGAGCTTCTATACAGTGGAGTCTGAGTTCAGAGAAATATCTCACTTACAGAGAATTCTGTTGTCATTTAAGAAGAGATAAACAGAGGAAAGCCAGGAGATTCTATTTTCCTCACTTTCTTTTAATTGACCCCATTCTCTGAATAACATTCTTTAAAAAGGGAAAGCAATGTAAATAAACTTAAGCTTCATCTCATTTCAAGGGTAAATGAGGGCAAATACAGCCTACAACATCTGGTGCTGATCAGGCTGTGTGACAGTACATGGCACTGGAAGGTAGCACTTGTATACTTTGTTCTTATTTTATGATGACCTTTCGTTAAGCAAATCCTTCAGTGTCAAGCAAGCAGGAATCCAAAAAGGGAACAGCAAACTCCTGCTGTATACCAGATCAAAACTATCACCAACAAATCATCTGGTCCTTGTAAATATAAAATAAGATTAAAAATACATCAGAACTTTCTCTAGGTGAAAGTAAATTTGCTTCTCGGGGGAAGAGAAACTGTGCTGCATGCAAAATGCAACTGGGCAGTGTATGTACCTTCCCTGGGCAGTGTATGTACCCTCACTGAAGATTATAATACTAGTATTGTCAATTATCAAGTACTCTTTCTTTGCCACAGATTAAAAATTATATCAGTGATATGATTATAATTGATATAAATTATATCATTGATATAAGTGTGGTATAATACAATAATAAGAAATCACAATGTATAACTTATTTATTTATTGAATTTATAAGCTGTCTTTCTCAAAAGTTGCACTCAAGGTAAAATGCTATCACTGCTATTTATATTTATCTTTAAAATGACATTTTCACTGTCATGTTCCCTCAAACTGTAGATTTGTGGTTTTGTCAAAAAATATCCTAAAGGCACCAGATCCCCTCTTATCTTGGAAGCTAAGCAGGGTCAGGCCTGGTTAATACTTGGAAGGAAAACTGCCAATGAACACCAGGTGTTATTTCAGAGAAAGGAACTGGCAAAACCACTCTGAATATATTTGCCTGCAAGAATTCATGGGGTCGCTGTAAGACATACAACTTGAAGGTGTGTGTTCATGGGCACACAAAACTTCTTTGACTACAGAATGAAGTTTCCCTTGGGTTCTTGGAGACCAACTATGATGGCCAACCAGTCTATGCTTATAACACAATAAAATCTTAAGTGTCTAATGAAGTATTTGCCTTGACTACAAAAGGGCTGCATATATACTATTAAAACAATCAGAGAGGAAAAATGAGACAATAATAATAGCACCCAGATAGTTTTGTCCAAGCCCAATTTTAAATGGCATAAACACCTCATTTAGTACACAACTCTTTTTTATCATCCAAATATATAATTCCAGTCCAGAAAATCCTGGAACAATGTTCACTTCTCTTCTCCCCACAAAGTGTTTGTTTTTAATACAGTTTTATTTAAGGGGAAAAAAGCTCTTATGCACTAAGTTATTACTGCATAGTCCATACACTGGCAGAGAGAGAGTTAAACGGAGAAGCAAGAAGGGAGGATGCATGAATAGTTGCTACCCATCAAGCTTTATTGTGTTATTTCAACTAAGCAGAGACAAAAAGACAAATCTAAGCTCCACACTTTCATTTATAATTGAACCCAGTCCAGAAGGATGGAGCAACCACCATCTGTAAGGCAGAGTGTGCTAGCAGCCGGCAGAATGAAATATTCAAATTACTGTAGGCTACCTTGCATTTTAATGACAGGGTTACAAAAAGCTGACTTGTAAGTGGAGATTGCACCGCAACAAAAGAAATTTGGTTTTCTAGTGCATGAATAAACCAAACAAAAAGGCATTTTCAACTAATAAGCCATGGATGTCTAGTTTTGCAACAGATCCAGAGTGGTTAGACAACAAAATATTTTTTTCCATATAGAATCATAGAATCAAAGAATTGGAAGAGACCACAAGAGCTATCCAGTTCAACACCCTGCCAGGAAGATACAATCAAAGCACTCTCAACAAATAGCTATCCAAAGAAGGACACCCCACCACATTCTGAGGAAGTGTATTCCACTGTTGAACTGCTCTTACCATTGAGAAATTCTTCCTAAGGTTTAGGAAGGTTGAACCCTTTTCTTGGAGGTTGAACCCATTCCTCCATGTCCAAGTCTCTGGAGCAGCAGAAAACAAGTTTACTCCATCTTCCATAAGACATCCTTCCAAATATTTAAACGTGGCTATCATGTCACTTCTTAACCTTATTTTCTCCAGTCTAAAACAGACCTAGCTCCCTAAGCCACTTCTCACAGGGCAGGGTTTCCAGTCCTTTTACCATTTTGGTCACCTTCCTCTGAACAGATTCTAGCTTGTCAATATCCTTCTTGATCGGTGATGCACAGAACTAGACACAGTGTTCCAAGTAAGTTCTGATCAAAGCGGAATGCAGTGGTGCTTTTACCTGCCTAAACACTAGATTCCTACTGATGCAGCCTAGAATCACATTGGCTATTTTTAGCTGCCATATCACACGGTTGACTCATGTTCAGCTTGTGGTCTACTAAGACTCCTAGATCTCTTACTGCACTCAAGCCAAGTGTCACTCACCCTATACCTGTGCATTTCATTTTTTCCCTATGCATAGTACTTTACATTTCATCCTGTGAAAATTAATGATAGTTTTGGCCCATTTCTTTGATCTGTTCATGTCATTTTGAATTCTGATCCTGTCTCTGAGGTATTAGCTACCCTCCTAATTTGATGTCATCTGAAAATTTGATAAGGCTGCCCTCTATTCCATCATCCAAGTCATTTATAAAGATGTTAAATAACAGTGGAGCCAGGACAGAACCCTGTGGTACTCCAGTAGTCACTTATTTCCAAGATGAAGAGGAGCCATCAGTGGGTACCCTTTGGATTCTGTTGCTGAATCAATTACAAATCCACCTGACAGTAGCATTGTCCAGCGTATATCTTCCCAGCTTGTTTGCAAGAATTTAACAGGGGATCTTGTCTTTGTCTTGACCCAGTAAGGAGGGCTTACTGAAATCAAGATATGCTATACCTACAGCATTCCCTTCATCTACCAAACTTGTAACTCTATCAAAAAAAAAACAACAAAAAAAAAACAGATAAGGTTAGTTTGGCATGACCTGTTTTTCAGAAACCTATGCTGCTATCAATGTTGGCTGACTAGGTAGTAATTGGTTAAGTCCTCTTTTTCCCCATTTTTGAAGATGAGGACAAGGTGACCATTTCTCCAGGAATTTGCAAAGATTATTGCCAGTGGTTTTGAGAGTTTTTTCTGCCAGTTCATTTAATACCACTGGATGTAGTTACTCTTCCAAGGAGATTTGGATTCATTTAGAGTAGTCGGGTATTCTTGTACAACCTCTTTACCTACTCTGTGGTACCTTTCTCCTACTGCATCATCTGCTACATCTTCTCCACGTTGAAGACAGTATTCTTTTGAGGGAAGACTGAGGCAAAGAAGAAGTTGAGCAGTTGTGCAGTCTCCTGTTAATATTTAGCCATCTTTTCCACACAGTGGCCCTATCATTTTCTTGTCCTTCCTTTTGCTAGGGACATTAAAAAAAGAACTATTTTTTCAACCACTCCAGCAAGCCTGATCTTGTACTGCATTTTGGCTTTTCTGACTTCTTCCCTTCATGTGTTGTTTATTCTTTTGAATTCCTCTTTGGTGAATTCCCCTTTTTCTCTTTCTTATACATGCTCCTTTTAAATCTGAGCACAGTTGAGAATTCTTTAGACATTCATCCCAGATTCTTTATACACCTCCCACTTTTCTTCCTCATTGGAATTGTTGGAAATTGTGCCTTTAATATCTCACTTTTAAGAAACTCCCATCCATCATGACCTCCCTTCTCTTTTAGTATTCTTGACCACACAATCACACCCAGTATTTCCCTAAGTTTACTGAAATCAACTTTCTTAAAGTCGAGAAAGTGTGTCTGACTATGCATGGCTTCCCCTTTTTGTTATATAATAAACTCCAGGAGAGCATAGTCACTGCCATCTAAGGATCTTGCCACTTCCCTCCCATTAACCGGGTCATCATTGTTGGTTAGGGTCACATTTACAATAGTTTTGTGTTCTAAAACTGACGGCAGGGATGGAATGGAAAAGAGATATCTTTTTTCTTTATTAATTTTGTAGAAATTTCTAGTGGGGAAAGAGTACCGTAAGAACTATTCCTAGTTAGCCCTTCAAATCTGTTTCTTAGACACTTAAAATGATGGTTCTTCACAATAGCAATTTCCCCCCTTTCCTTTTAACTCCAAAAACTAGGAATTCTTTTTTTAAAAAATTGTCTTCATTAAAAGTTCCCAACTACACAAAAAGTATACACAAAAAAGAAAGAAGACAAAGAAAAGAAAAAAGACAACAAAGCAAGAAAAGAAAGCACGAGTAAAGACAAAAAAGAAAAATTACAATGACTTCCAACTTTCTTCACAGTGGTTATAGATCTTAAGACATGAAATCTTCCTTCTTGAGGTAACTAAAAAATACTTCATACAGTTCCTCTACTAATTCAAAGCTACTATTTCTTGAAACCTACAGTTATCATATTATTCTTTTTTTCTGTAAAAAGGAAATCAGGGGTTCCCAGTCATTCAAAAATATCACTAATGGAACAGATGACGTAACAGAAGAAATGTATCACAGAATAAGTAAAGAGGTAGTACAGGAATACCTGGCTACTCTTAATGAATTCAAGTCACCACGGCCAGATGAACTACATCCAAGGGTATTAAAAGAACTGGCAGAAGTAGTTTCAGTACAACTGGCAATAATCCTTGAGAGTTCCTGGAGATCACGAGAAATCCCAGGAGCCTGGAGGAGGACAAACATTGTCCTCATCTTCAAAAAGGGGAAAAAGAGGACCCAAACAATTACCGCCTAGTCAGTCTAACATCAATACCGGGAAAGGTCCTAGAGCAGATCATTAAAGAGACAGTCTGTAAGCACTTAGAAAGGAATGCTGTAATCACTAAAACTCAACACAGTATCTCAAAAACAAGTTATGCTAGATTAATCTACCTCTTTTTTTTTTTGGTAGAGTTACAAGCTTGATAGATGAAGGCAATGCTGTGGATGTAGTATATCATGATTTCAGTGAGGCCTTTGACAAGGTCCCCCAAGATATTCCAGCAAACAAGGTAGTAAAATGTGTGTTAGACAATGCTACTGTTAGATGGACTTTTAATCCATTTGCTGGAGTGCTTTGGCTGCATATTCCTGTATCGCAGGGGGTTGGACTTGAAGGCTATTGTGGCCTCTTCCAACTCTATGATTCTATGATTTTTCTCTAATCAAAGCAGATAATTTGTCTATTTCAGGTACATTGCTCAATTTTAACAGCCAGTCCTCTTATGTTGGTATTAGTTCACTCTCCTATTTTGTGCATATAACAATCTTGCCACTGTGGTCATATATCATAGCAATCTTCCATATGTCTTTTCATTTGCTCTTCCATCAGTCTCAATGAAACAAATCAGGTCTAAATTGAATATTAACCATAAAAGTCTTCTGAATCAAACATTTGAACCCAAAACTTTTCAGCTATTTCACAAGTCTACCACATATGACAAAATGTTCCTACATGTTGTTCTAACATGTATTTGAACCAGCTTTAGACATTCTAGCCAGTTTTTCTAGTCATATTACCTTTGATACATCACTTCATAAACATTCTCCTTAAGATCGTAACACAAAGTAAATTTCAATCCCTTTGACCAAATCTTTTTCCACTGTTCCATCTTGATGTTATTTGTACCCAGAACTTTGAGCCCATTTTACCAGACATTCTTTAACTTGTTTCTCTTCCAAATCAAATTTTAACAAA
This sequence comes from Ctenosaura bakeri, assembly GCA_948474755.1. Lineage (NCBI taxonomy): Eukaryota > Metazoa > Chordata > Lepidosauria > Squamata > Iguanidae > Ctenosaura > Ctenosaura bakeri. The sequence goes on from CAOLHI010000850.1 coordinate 131,610, forward strand.
AGTTTATACATTTTACCCATCAAAATGTATAATTGCTCACCATCAGTACATAGTTTTAAAGGAAATTCAGATTTGTTTTGTCCAAAATTGTAAGCTTTTTTATCCATCTTAAATCTTTCAGCTATTTGTCAGTAAGACAACCACTGGAAACTATGGCCCTTTTCACACGTGGGGGAGTCGAAACGGGGCGGCGCACACAGGGGCGGAGATTACCTGCGTGCGTTTTGCTCCGTCCCTGCTCCGTCCCTGCGGGGAGCGCGGCTCCGCCGCTCCACGTGCCACCGAATTTCAGCGGCATTCGGCGGTGTTCGGCAGCGCCCAAAATGGCGGCTGGCGGCGGCGCTCCGCCAATCAGGGCAGCGCGCCAGCCGGAAGCCCGCCCCTGGGCAGATCTGCAGAGACGCACTAACGCGTCTCTGCAGATTCACACAGGGAGCAGCCGTGGATTAGTGCGGGCGAGTTTCATAAAAACCACCTGGGAAAAAACTCGCAGCACTAGAGCGGTTGGAGGTGTGGAGCCTCACCTTTTCCAACCACACTAGATCGCCCCGCGGTGTGAACGACCTCCGTCTCCGATCGTCTCAACGCGGGGTTTTACCCCCGTGTGGAAATGGCCTATGTCTCTCTGACAACAGTCTCTCATTTGATTTAATTTTATATTCCTCTTGATCCAGCTCCAAAGATGTTGATAAGTTACCCATCTTTCTTTAGCAGTTATTTTCCTTCAGTAAAAAGCTTCCGGTGTTGAGATCCCTAAAAGTATCTTAGGGCACATCCTCACTTTGTATCTGTTCTATATTCTTAACAATATAAGAATCTATATTCTTAACAATTTTGTTGCGCGCCCAACAAAATGATTATTGACAAAATGATTATTAAAATCTATATTAACTTCACTTTATTATACTATAAATATCCATGCCACCTGACCCTCAAATTGAGAACTGGGATATTTATTTAGTGGTATGTGCTGTTTGCTTCTTTGTTTGTTTTCTTATTTAGTATCCTAGATATATGCTTTTTATACTGGACACTTCTAATTCAACTTAAAAGCTTAACTTAAAACACTTAAGATCAACTTAAAATAATCTAGATCATTTGATTTTGTTTAAATATTAATAGTATGCGTGCCAGACAATATGCAACACAGCGTTACCACAGGACACTGCCTCTCTTTGCAGAAGATTGCTGGAATGAATCTGAGACAGCACATGCAGAAAATACACTTAAACAATATGGGAACTCTGTGGAAAGCTTTGAAGGTAAAGGATTGCTTTGCTCTTGACACATTGAAATAAGGCACTGAAATATGATAGAACAGGACAATCAAGTTGTACCAGATTCTTTTGCTTCCTTTTTGCAAGTACCCCATTTCTCTACCATTGAATGTTAATAGGATGCCAAACTAATTTTTTGGTGATTTGTTAAACTAGATAATCACCTGATAGGAATTAGTGAACTGTTATAGTAACAAAATAAATGTTACTAATATAGTAACATTTACAGTAACAAAATAAATGTTACTAATACAAATGTTGCATAAACATAGAAAAAGTAAAATAACAGTATTCAGTTTAACACAGACTATAGCTAGTTCCTGCCTCACAACAAGAGAACAGAAACAAACACAATTAAGGTTTTAGAACATGTGGCATGAAGGACTGGAGACACATAGTTAGCAAAAGGCACTGCCTGCTAGGAGGAGGATGTTAGAAAAGGAATGGGGGACAGAGAACTGTAAAGTTCCTGATGTATTTCTAAAGTCTGTTTTTCATTACTTAGTATCTGTCCATTGCTTGGCTGTTGGCTGTGTTAATCGTGTCTGTTACAGAGGAAGGAAGCTACTCTGAGCTGCAAGCACCAGGAAGTCACACCCCCCCCACAATCTCAGGCAGATACCATTAGGCAATGACCCCTACTTCATATGTTCTCTAATATCCTCCACTCAGAGGAGTACAGGTCAATCCACAGCATCCAGTAGAGCTAAAACATGGCTCTTTGGGGAGTGCCTGAAGCTTTCAATGTCACTTTGTACCAAGTCGGGTTGTAGTCACTTAGTGAGAGAGTTTCATTAGCCTTGAGCCATGACACAGTGCAATGATATATTTAAGCAATAATGAACAGCAAGCCAGCAGTATCTCTCTTTAAAGTAATGCTGGAAAAGGGGGGGGGTAAAAATAACCTAGAAAAAACACACTGCCCAGCTTTCAATGGCACTGGTCTCCCTTGTCCATCCTCCAGCTTCAGGCTCCAATTTAAATGTTTAATCTAGGAGACAGCTGCCCCTGGGCAACCAACACAAGAAAAACATGTGGAAGTTTAACAAGCTTTCCAGATAACACTGGAGTGATTCAAACTCATCTTCTCAGCATGAGTCTTCATCAGTCTTCGTTCTGGCCTTTTCTTCATCAAAAGTCATACACATTTACACAATTAATTTTTACATATATCTATAGTTTTCATTGGAGAGTCAGCATAGTGTAGTGGTTTGAGCTTTGGGCTATGATCACTGGGTGACCTTGGGTGCATCACAGACTCTCAGCCTCAGAAAACCCCATGATAGATTCAGAAACAACTTGAACATACATAACAGCAACAGTCTTCATTAGTATTCCTAAAATTATTTTCTTTTTTAGAACTATGCAGAGGAAACAGATTTATGCAAACAAATGGTAACTATCCAGTTCAAAGAAGTTCCATAAGAACCATAATTAGAATAAGATCCAAAAGAAAGCAAAGGGAGACAAATGTAAATCTATGGAGTTAAAAAAAAAAAAACTACAGAGAAGAGTTCTGATGGAAGCTTATTCAACAGGTACCAAGCCATTAGTGAAAAGGCTCTCTCTCCCTTGTACTCACCAACCTAACTTCCTATGGTAGGCAGATGAAAACAAAGAAGACCTTGTGCTTGGAAACACATCAGAAACTGATGTGAAACTGATGTGAAGAGGAGGTGAGTGGAAGGTGAGCTGTGCCAGAGAGGACAACCCTGACTGGGTGTTTTTACATGCTTGTGTGGGAGTGTGTGTTTGTTTGTTTCCCTGATTGCAAGGTCTAAGAGGGAGGGGCTCTGAGGACTAACTGATTTACTTGGGGGCAAAGAGCTAGCAGCCACTAGCTCTTTATAACTGGTCCCAGAAGCCTTCAAGCTCATTTCCAGAGGAGAGAGCCAAAAGTGGGCTGTGTCTGAGAGGACATTCTTGACTGAGTGTTTTTACAGGCTTATGTGGGAATGTTTGTTTGTTTCTGGCAGTGCGCTCTCCCTGAGCACAAGGTCTAAGGGGGAGGGACTTTTGAGGACTAACTGACTTGCTCAGAGGGAGGAGCTAACAGCCACTAGCTCTTTATAACTGTGTACCTTCAGCGTGCACAGTTTTACTATACAAGTTGAACAAGAGTTTCTTGCTTGTTTGGTTGGTTCCTTGCTTGCTTGCTTGTTGAAAATGGATAGTGAGAGAAATGTTGCCATCACTTGCAACAGCTGTGGTATGTTTCTTTTCTTGCCAGACGATGTGGTTGGGTACACTTGCAGTCAGTGCAAGTTGGTGGCCCTCTTGGAGCGTTTCTAATCTTCTGATTATTAAGGAGGGTGAGGAATTCTTGGATAGGGTAGAGAAGACCTTCTTAAAAACAGAACACTGGGCAAACATCACTGATGATGAAGCCAGTTCCCAAACATAGTATGAGACAGACACTTGGAGGAATGTTATATGCAGGGCCAGGAACCAAAAAGAGTTTGGAGCTACAGAATCAATTCCAAGTTCTCACTCTTATTAATGAGGAACGGAACAGCAGCAAGAGGAAATGGAAAAGCAGCAAGCCCTCCTCTCTGTTATTAATGAGGAAACTGATCAGCACCAAGAGTAAGTCGAACAGCACCAAGAGGAAATTAAGGAGCAATAAGAGAAAACCAAACAGCACCAAGAGGAAATCAAACAGCAACTGTGGCAGCCTGAAGAGAATGTCCAGGTTGACCCTTGAAGAATATGCACATCGAGAAACTCCCACTGAGCCCCAGAGGAGACAAGCTCTGGTGGTTGGGGATTCCTTGCTGAGAGGAAAAAAATCAACAATTTGTAACCCTGACAGGAGGAATTGTGAGGTGTGCTGTCTCCCTGGGGCCAAAATTCATGATGTAACAGAGAGGCTGACAAGACTGGTCAAACCCACTGACCACAACCTCCTCCTATTGGTTTTCATGGGAACTAATAACACTGCAAGACACAGCTTTCAGCATATCACAACGGATTATGAGGCTGTGGATAGCAAGCTGAAGGGTCTTGATGCACAGGTTGGAATCTCATCTCTCCTCCCTGTTGAAAGATATGGTCCATGAAGGAAGAGAAGAGTAGGAGAGGTGAACAACTGGCTCTGCAGATGGTGCTGCTAGGAACAATTTGGGTTTTTGGATCACAGTCTGCATGTTCACGAAGATGATCTTCTGGCAATGGATAAGGTGCACCTCACACCTATTGGCAGAAATGTTTTTGCTAAGAGTCTCGCAAACCTGATCAGGAGGTCTTTAAATGGAGTACGAGCAGGGAGAGAGACAGTATTATTCGGTGCAGGAATTCAGCAAGTGCTGGAGGGAAAAGCCCACATGTTATGGACATAGCAGGCCAAGTAGTACTAGAGACCAACAGTGGGAGGAAAAGCAACTTTAGTAAAGGGCTTGTGGGAAAGGTATATGGTCTTAAATGTCTTTACACTAATGCACAGAGCATGGGAAATACACAAGGTAAACTAAAATTCTTAATGCAACAAAATAAATATGATATGATAGGCATCGCTAAAACCTGGTGGGACGAGCCTCATGATTGGAATGTAGTAATAGTGGGGTACAACCTAATTTAGAGAGATAGACCAAACAAGAAAGCAGGAGCAATAGCTTTACATGTCAAGGATATTTACACCTAAGAAGCGATCCATGACTTTAAAATCCAGGAAGCCAGTTTGAGCGCATCTGGGTAAGAATTAAGGGACCGAGAAACAATAGGGATGTCATTGTAAGGGTCTACTACAGACCTCCAAGCCAGCCTGACAATTTGGATGATGCCTTCCTGGAGTAGACGACCACACATTCAAAAAGGAGAGATGCAGTAGTAATTGATAATTTCAACTATCCTGACCCTTGCAGGGTAGGATTCTGGATTATTTTCAAACTCTCTCATTGTTGGTGGCAAGGAAGGCCTTTCTACTTGCAAGGTTGAATGTACATCCCTCAAATGTGACTAAGGATAGATACCTACAGACCCCTTTTCTGAAACGTATATGTCATTGTGCTCAAGCTCCTGACGTTCTCCATCATATTGTATTGTTCTGCCCATTGTATATAATTCGAAGGAAAAAGTTGTTGAGGAGGTTATTGGAAAGGAATATCTGTCTGGATAGGTTATCAGTGGAATACTTATTAGAAGATTGGAATCCGCATATTACTAGGCTAATGTCCAACTTTCTGGTGGAGGCAACAAACTTATGGCTTAAATTTTCTAAAAATGATTGTTGAAGTTTTATTGTAAATGTATATGTTGTAGTATGCCTAATAAAGGTTAATCAGAATCAGAATCCTGATACATGTTGGCAGTCAAACTTTGCCAAGAACACAAGGTCCAGCAAGTTCTTCACTTGCATGGCAGACAATTTCATTCTCCAGAAGGTGGAAGGGAAAACAAGGGGATCAAATATTTTAGAATCTCATCCTAACCAATGGGGATGACCTTGTTAATGAAGTGGAAGTCATGGGATCCTTAGATGGGAGTGACCATGCTCTATTAGAATTTGTTATTTGGTGAGAAGGGGAAGCCAAGTGTAGCCAGAAACACATTCCAGATTTTTTTTTTAAAAAAACAAACCTCTAAACTTAGGGAATTACTGGCCGAAATCCCATGGTCAAGAATACTGACAGAGAAAGGAGTTCATGATGGATGGCAATTTCTTAAAAGTGAGATACTGAAGGCACAATTTGAGACAGTTCTAATAAGGAGGAAAAATGGTGCCTAAAGAATCCAGAAGGGTTGACCAAAGAACTCTCAGCTGAGTTAAGTGTTAAAAGAAACATGTACAATAAATGGAAGAATGGTGAAACCACCAAACAGGAATGCAAGCAACTAGTTAGGAGATGTAGGGAGAAGGTCAGAAAAGCTAAACCACAGAATGAACTCAGGCTTGCCAGAGATGTTAAAAACAAAAAGGGCTTTTTTAGATATGTCTGCAGCAAAACGAAAAACAAGGAAATTATAGGGTCGCTGCATGGAGAAAATGGCCAGTTACTAACAGGGGGAAGAGAGAAGGCAGAACTACTTAACACCTTTTCCCCTCAGTCTTCTCCCAAAAGCAAAGAAGTACTCAACTTGGAGGGTGGGGAGCAGGTGGGGAAGTATGGAAATGCAGCACAGAAAAGGTAGACAACTAGTACAGGAATACCTGGCTATACCAGATGAATTCAAATCTCCAGGGCCAGATGAGTTACATCCAAGGATATGAAAAGAACTGGCAGAAGTAACTTCAGTACCACTCACACTAATCTTTGAGAACTCTTGGAGAATAGGAGAAGTTCCAGCAGACTGGAGGAGGGCAAATGTTGTCCCCATCATCAAAAAAGGGGAAAAAAAGAAGACTCAAATAATTATCGCCCAGTCAGCCTGACATCAATGCCTGGAAAGAATCTAGAGCACGTCATTAAACAGTCAGTTTTTAATTCCTTAGAAAGCAATGCCATGCTCACTAAAAGTCAACATGGGTTTCTCAAAAACAAATCATGCTAGAGTAATCTCCTCTCTTTTTATGATAGAGTTACAAGCTTGATAGATGAAAGGAATGCTGTGGACATAGCATATCTTGATTTCAGTAAGGCATTCCGCATGACATTCCTGGAAGGAAGCTAGTAAAATGCGGGCTGGACAGAGCAAATGTTAGGTGATTTGTAATTGGTTGACTGACCAAACTCAAAGGGTACTCACCAATGGCTGCTTTTCATGCTGGAGAGAAGTGACTAGTGGGGTGCCATACGGTTCTGTCCTGGGCCCAGTGCTATTCAACATCTTCATCAATGACTTGGATGAAGGGGGCATGCTGATCAAATTTGCAGATGACACCAAATTGGGAGGAGTTGTTAATACCCCAGAGAACAGGATAAAAATTCAAAATGACCTTGACAGATTGGAGAGCTGGGCCAAAGCTAACAAAATGAATTTCAACAGAGAGAAATGTAAGGCAGAAGAAATGGAATGTACAAATATAGGATGGGGGACACATGGCTGGATGACAGTACGTGTGAAAGGGATCTAGGAGTCTTGGTAGATCACAAGCTGAACATGAGTGAGCAGTGTGACGTGGTAGCCAAGAAACCCAATGCGATTCTTGATTGCATCAATACGAGTATGGTGTCTAGATTGAGGGAGGTAACGGTACCACTCTATTCTGCATTGGTTAGACCTCATTTGGAATACTGTGTCCAGTTCTGGGCACCTCGATTAAAGAAGTCGTTGGACTCAATGGCCTCTGTGGTTTCTTCCAACTCTATGATTTTGTGAAATAAGCCATCTCCCAGGGAGGAGTCTTGGTGGACCATAGGCTGAACATGAGTCAGCAATGTGATGTGGCAGCCAAGAAATCAATCAATAATTTTATTATGGTCATAGACCAGCATGGGCAGCCAAGTAAGCCAACATAAATCTTGGTTGCAGTAATAGGAGTATGGTATCTAGATCAAAGGAGGGGGTAGTACCATTCTGTTCTGCTTTGGTTAGACCTCATCTGCAATACTGTGTCCATTTCTGGGCACCTCAATTCAAGAAGGATATCGACAAGCTGGAGTGTGTTCCAGAGGAGGGTGATCAAAATGGTGAAGGGTCTGGAATCCATGCCCTATGAAAAGCAGCTTAGGGAGCAGAGTATGTTTAGTCTGCAGAAGAGAAGGTTAAGAGGGGGCGTGATAGCTATGTTTAAATATTTGAAGGGATGTCATGTTGGGGAGGGAGCGGGCTTATTTTCCACTGTTCCAGAGGCTAGGACAAGGAGCAACGGATTCAAACTATAGGAAGGGAGATTCTACCTGAACCTCAGGAAGAACTTCCTGACAGTCGGAGCTGTCCGACAGTGGAATATACTGCCCTGGAGTGTGGTGGAGTCTCCTTCTTTGGAGGTTTTTAAGCAGAGGTTGGATGGCCATCTGTTGGGAATGCTTTGATGGGTGTTCCTGCATAGCAGGGGGTTGGACTGGATGGCCCCTAGGGTCTCTTCCACCTCTATGATTTTATGATTCTAAGAAAGGGTGTCACATAACCTAATTGCCTAGCCCCTACCAATATCTGGAGAGCTGTGTTCTATACCAGCAGAAATTTCCAAACTATCTAACATAGAGCACATTGCAAAAATATAACCTGCAGCATTCCTAAACTTTGCACTCATTACTTAAGTAGATATACAACTCATCTAATGCATTCTCCTATGTAAATTTCAGAGCCCTGAATGCTTCTTTCTTGTCTGGATTAAGTTTCAACACGTCTGCACTCATGAGCGCCAAAACTGACTCTAGAGTCTAGCTTAAAATTGCAACAAATTCCTTAAGATCATTAGGTGGAAATGAGAAGTGAAGCATCAGTATCATCCACTTATAATACGGGGCTGCTTTTAGAAACTGTTCAGAGACATGAGCAGGTTCTAAATGCTGCAGCCAGGTTGCTTACTGGGGCTGGTTATGGCAGGAATATAATTCCCCTGCTGAAACAGCTTCACTGGCTAGCTCTCTGTTTCCAGGCAGAATGAAAAATGCTGGTTATGACCTGTAAAATTCAATACAACTTAGGTCCAGTCTATATGAAAGATCGTATTTCCCTGTACAAGGCTGCCTGTACTTTAACATCTTTAGGGAAGGCCTTTCTCTCTGCCCCACAATCCTCATAGGCATATCTGGTGAGGAGCAGGGTGAGAGCCTTCTTGGTGACTGTTGCTAGGCTATCCCAAGGAAGGTTCCATTGGTCTCGTCTCTGTTTTCTTTCTGCTTTCTTATCTGAATGTGACTTTAACGGATTGCGGTACGGGGAAGTGCAACAGGAATAATATTTCATGTTATATAGTAAGTTTTAATGTGTTTTTAACTATTTTAAATTAATGTTTTAATTGGACTGTTGTTTAGTATTAGTGCTGTTATTGTGTGCCTTCAAGTCATTCCTGATTATGGCAACCCTAAGGTGGACCTATCACAGGATTTTCTGGGAGTGAGAGTATGTGACATGCCCAAGGTCTCCCAGTGGGTTTCCATGGCCAAATGGGGAATCAAACCCAGGTCTCCAGGACTGTAGTCCAACACTCAAACCACCACACTGGCTTTCTTATTAGTACTTGTAAGCTTTTATGTTGGTCATGTCTGCTGGTACTGTATTTGTTCTAATTGCAATGGCTACTGTCCTGATGCAAATGTAATTTGATATGATTACTGTTAATGCTTTCTTAATTTTTATTGTAGCTTGTTTTAGTTTTTTTTTTAAACCTATCATGTAAGCTGCTATTAGTCCCCTATTGGGACAAAAGTGGGATATTAAATAAACAAACCAACAAACAAACATGACACATCAGTGTAGCTCTTTGGATAACTTCCTCCAACAGTTTTGTGTAGTTGTTTTGGTTGAATAAGGATCAAGATGGAACCTTGCAGGTCAACTGCTGTGGAGTAGAGCAGAAGTTCCCTGACAGTGTCCTATGTGATTATTAAGGAGGTTCAGAACCATTTTAACACTATACTCCTAAGAAAATCCAGGATAAATCAGTGAAAATGATGCCGTGGTTGTTAATACTGAAAGCTGCTGAGAGGTCCAAGAGAAGCTACAGAATTGTCCATCCTACTTCTACCTCCCAGCGTATGTCACCTCTTAAAGCATGGATGGGAAGCGTATGGCTTGTGAAGGGGCCTTGTATGTTGCCCTCCCCTCTGAATCCTGCAACAACACTTTCAGGGGGTAGAACTTGATCTTTAAATGCTGCTGTCCCTGCACCTGAAAAAGGCCTGAACACCAATTTAAAACAAACAAATAAACTGTGAAGTGGAAACAGAAACCTGAATGTCACTACCAGTTTGGGCAAAATGATGGCCCATGGGGGTCCAGAGAGGCTGAAAATATCCTATTTTAATCCTACACAGCTGGTACTAATTTATATGAGAAGCAGTATTCATTGGTTGGCTCATACAGTCAGCTGGGAATGGAACACCCATTGTGCAGCAGGAAAGGAGTATGATTCTCTTCACTTTCTCAGCATATAGAGAAATGCAGTCTGCACTGAGCTGTGCTGAAATCTTCAGGTCTGGTTCCTGGAGGTCTTCCTCTATTTTTAAAGAGGGGTGACATGTATGGGCTGGAATCCTGTTGAAACACCATGCTGCCATGACTATGCCATTGTGCCATGAAAAATGAAGAACATAGGTATTGTGGCCATTTAGACTTTGGAAAAATAGGTTGTCTGGAGCCAGCAGATTGTCCTTTACCATTGTTGCATGACCCTGGAAAAAACACAACTGCTAGTGTAGTGCACAAATGGGATTCTGGACATGAACTAGTCTTCTGCCTGTTCAGATATACTTCCAGAGCATACACAGCTGCAGATATATCTAGTACATTCTTTGCACTGAAACAAGCTACTGATCAATCTTGTCCAGGATTGTCTACACTGTCTGGCACCAACTGTTTGGTAGAAAAAATGCTTTGGATACAACAGGCCAAAGGTTTGCTCTCCAGCATCTACAGCCAACCAGAGAAGTCAATAGATGGATCAATGGTCCTGATTTAGTATAAGACAATCTCCTAATACAGTCTCCCCTTCCCATGATTATTCAGATAGTATCTGACTATCACATAAAAGATAGCTTCATGTTCTAGTAATTAGGTTTAGAGGTTTCAAAAGCTTTATTTAGGAACATCAAAGAAAACAGCTGTACACCTTGGCAAAACTGTACTTTGGTAGCTTCTGACCAGTTGTGCACCTGGACCACCAATTTCTGGAACTCTTCAGGGTATTCAGCTACTGATTGGTTTCCTTGCATTCTAGATGTAAGATGTGAGGAGGCTTTCCCCTGGTGTAAGAGGTCTTAAAACCATTCTCTTAAATGATTCATGAAGAAATAAAAAAATCAGTTAGTTCTAGAGCTCCTGCATTGTAAAGCCCCACCAGCCAGTTTCAAGCTCTTTTTTTCCAGCTGCGCAGCCACACATCGAATCTTGGTTTCCTCACTGGGGAATATGTATTCCCATTTGCCAGCCATCTAAGTCAGGAAATAGGGTAGGTACTCAGTCTGGCCACTGAACATGGCCTTCAACTTTCACTCCCCAAATGGCTGAACTGGATCAATGGCTTGGTGGGGCACAGCTGGCTGTCAACGGGGCTGCCCTTGCCTCTCCAAACTGGACACCTAAAACCATGTTTCCCACTGCTGTTCCACACTCCAGCTTGCCCTTGATGCCTGACAGCAAATACTGGATCATTGCCTGAGCTTAAATCATTCCACAGATCCTGCATCTGCCAATCCTTGGTTTCCACCTGCAGTGCCCAGACAAAAGTGCCACCCATGTGGATGTCCCAGTCCATCAGTCTCCCAGCTTACCTCAGATGTTGCACAAACTTTCCCTACCTGAGAACCATGGTGCCGCACTGCCCTCGCCCAGGGAAGGTGCCAGTGTCACAGCTCTTCGCCTGTCAAAAACAGCTGTCTTGGGCTGAGCTCCTGCCATAGCACTGGCACTCACTTCCAGCACTGCAAGGTCCCTAAGGCAGTGGTTCTCAACCTTCCTAATGACGCGACCCCTTAATACAGTTCCTCATGTTGTGGTGACCCCCAACCATAAAATCATTTTCGTTATTATTTATTTATTTTTTATTTAGTTAGTTATTTAGTTTTTTCCAACATCAAATAGATTGGAAACACTGCCCTAAATCACTGCTCTGGATAGACTTCTAATTCCTAAAAACTGGTAACCCTCCCCCTTTTTTTAAGCACAGAAAGCGTCCATCAATGCCAGAATTAAGGCAGTAGTTCTAGTTCTGAATGTTTCCTTTCCACAGTTCAAAAAAACAGTCACTCCCAAAGGCAATGCCGAAACAGCCCACATTTTACATGAGGCGCAGGGAGGAAAGGACAGGGAGAGAGGAAAGATGGCGGCAGCATAAGCAGACACGTTTTGTTTCCCTCCCTCCCTCCCTCCCTCCCTCCCTTAAAGGGAGTGCAGATGCTGAACATACAAAAAGCGAGGAATGCAAGACAGTCAGGGTGAAGAACACAACACATGCATGTGGCAAGTGCCAAGAGTCCACGCACAACAAAAGCGAGAGGAGAAAGTCATCCTGGCTATTTCTGCACTAGACTGTTATAGCGCTATGATTCCACTTTCACCATCCTATGGAATCCTGGGGTTTGCAGTTTGAACTGCAAACCCCAGGATTCCATAGGATGGTGAAAGTGGAATCATAGCGCTATAACACTGGAATGTGGAAATGGCCAAAGTCCACAGGACGGATCAGAGCAGCGCTTTTGGGTCAAAAAACCAAAAAAAAAAAAAAAACCCAAACCCAAAGGGGCCTCAGAGGCCTCTTGCTACACAAACCGAAGCCCTTGGCTGACGCCCCCTGCTCCTTTCCCGACTGAGTTCTCAGCCTCGGATGGACTGATCTCCCCCGTCGGATGGCAGATCCGCCGCAGGAAAGTTTCCCCCTTTGCCTGCCGGACCAAAGGTGACAGCCACACCGACAACTCCCATGGAGCAGCGTGCCCAGAATGAATGGGAGGCCAGGTGATCGCCGCTGCTGCAGCCCCGCCACTTTGGGAAGCAAGTGGAGCCCAGCTGCTCGCTCGCCCCGGCAAGCAACTCTGATTGCTGGCATGAATGAACGTGAGGTGAAGAGGGTGAGGGGACAGGGTCTTACCTCCCAGACGTCCCACTCCAGCGCCATAAACCCTGAATGGGAAGCCCTCTGTGTGTGTGTGTGTGGTATGGGCACAAGCGTCCAAGCAGGGCCCGGCTGCTCACTCACCCCGGCAAGCAACTCTGACTCTGCAAGCCGGCATGAAGGGGAAAGGGAACACTGAAGGGGAAGCCCTCCGTGTGTGTGTGTGTGTGTGTGGTGCAGGTGCGACCGTCCAAGCAGCGCTTGCCTGCGCCCGGCTGCACGCCTCCTCTCCCCTCCCGCCAGCGCGGGGTCTCCTCACCTCACCTCCGCCTTAACGCTCCGGCTCTAGCTCTCTCCTCTCAGTGTCCTCACCTCCGCCTTAATATTCAGGTTCCAGCTCTCTCCTCCCGCTCTCCGCACCTCTGGCTCCACCTCAGGCTCCTCCAGTGCTTTCCCACCAGGCAGGGAAAGACGGGGAAACGCCCAGCATGCCTCCTCTCCCTTCCTCCCAGCGCAGGGGTCTCAGAAGCACTGCTCCCATTGGCTGTGAGGCCACCTTCTTTTAAAAGGGGGGCAGGATTGAGGAGCGGCGACCCTGGGAAATGGTCGTTCGACCCCCAAAGGGGTCCCGACCCCCAGGTTGAGAACCACTGCCCTAAGGTCTTCCACGTTAAAGCTGTGAGGGAGTCCCTCATCTGACTGGTTGCTGTCTTCCTCATCAGATGCCATACCGTGATGTGAACAGGTTTTTCCAGCTCCCAGTTTCAACTATACTCGTGGCAAACTTCTTCTTTAGTCCTGCCAGTAGCAAAGATGTGCTGACATTTTTTCACTGTTCTAAATAATGCCTTTGAACTCTCTAAGCCTGTTATTTGAACTCGAAGCTAGTCAGTACATTACCCTGACTTATGAGGAGCTAGATAAACATGCCTGCTTGTAGATATTTGAAACATTATTATATATAGTGCTCATATCATGCTGAACACATTTTGGTTTATCTAGTGCCATCTGTTCTTGACTAATTCTTCAGCACTGGCTTAGATTTCCTTATCTGCTAATCTCACGGTCTTGCTCCATTTTACACTCTGAACCTGATTATGCTGCAGATGCTACTCACAGTTTTGGCCTCAATAGTCCTTGGGCTGGATCACTGTTCTTCAGGAACAGATCTTTTATGTGGGCTTAACACCTCCCACTGCTAAATATAGTGGCCTGTCAATGAGGTTTAACAGTGACCATGGGATTGACCATTGCCTGAAAAAAAGATTAAAATAAAAACAAAACTTTCATGTTAAATTGTTAAATTCAGGTTAAATTATGAAAATGTTATGCTCCTTCTACCTTTTGAATCAATCTACAGCATAAACAGAAAGGTAGAAAATTCCTATTATGGTATGTACTATATTTTTTCACAGTGCCTGGTATAACTTAAATGTCTGAAACAGACACACATACAGAACCCCCCCCCCGCCTTGCAGGATCCTACTTCATCTGTCATAGTCTCCTGAACAGAGCATGTGGGAGCATTTCTGCTTGCATTTCCTCCAGTCTACGCAACTAACCCTGATTGTTTTAGTTCCTAATGGATTCCACTGGAAAAATACACACCATTGCATGTTGAAACAAAGCAGTCACTCTTTCTATTGCTAAGCCATTAAATCAGAGAGTATTCAATTAATAACAGCTGAATATTCTGTCACATTTAGGAAGATATATGGCAAAACAAGCAAGTTGTGATGTTTCTGACAGAAATGATAAAAGTTCTCCTGACAGAGTCTGGCAGATACTTGGCTCCTGCTGTGCCTCCCTCTTCATGTTCTCAAGCATTAACTCAGACACAAGATCCAGGCCTGGCTTCAAAGGAGGAGGGCTCCAAAGAGAACAGGGAAACCTTTGCCAAAGAATCTGAAAGCAGCTCCCCCAGCATCTTTCTGAGGCCACCTGAATGTATACAGACTCACCTGAAAAATACATAAACACACAGAACTCCCATACAATAATGCTAAGGCACTGGTGCATTTCCAGAACACAGTATATAAATAACACTCCTTTTTCTCACATCATTCTTCAATATAATACTGAATTATGCTGCTGGTAGATATTCAACATGCTCACTGATTCTCTGTGAGCTAACCACATGACCAAAAAACCCCCAGGGCTTTAGATAAGTCTGTGTGTCATGGTCAGAGACCTGGGCAGCGAGCCAGCCTGGAGAAAAAGAGTGGGAGAGCCAGCAAAGTCCAGCCAGGAGGACACAAGCAAGCACTTACTCCAGGAAGTTCAGTTACCAGAGCGCCAAGCAAAGCCATAGTCAGAGTTCCAAAGCCAAGGGTCAAGAGTCCAGAGATCAATTCAGGGTATCAGGAACCAGGTGCTGGGAGCAAGATACAGGCAAGAGGAAGGCTTGTAAGTAGTTTCCCACAAGCAAAGGGAAGCTTCCAGGCAGGCAGTTATATAGCACCAGGCACAGGTGTGTCCAGTCACCGCTTCTTAAACTTAGCCAAGGAAGCCTCCCTTTGCACAGTCCTCTTGAGTCTCTGCCTTGATTGGGGGCTTATTGAACCAGGCTCCGGAGCCTCTTCAGAATCATACCCCTGTTGCTCTAAAGCAGCAGGCAGAGGGACATCCACGCCTGCTTGGTCCATGGCAGCAGGGGGAGCTCTTGAGCTGCAAGACTCATCTCCACCCTGAGCAACAGGGACCAACAGCTGCTGCTCGTCAACAGCAGCTCTGACAGGGGCTTCAGTTATCACACTGAGGACTGAATCCTACAGATGTAAGAGTACCTGGCATGTTTAGCTACATGCAATGAGAACATTATTCATGTTGGTGCTTTACAAACTTACTTGGCCAGAAAATACATTATTTTCTGTCATTCTGAAATTGTGTAGTTTGTTGTAATCACACAATCTAATATTTTTGCATTTTTTTCTCTATTGTCACTCTGTTCCCACTGGTTAAGTTAGAGGATTTTTTTTAACCAGGGATGGAAGTTTGATTTCAGATGCTTAAATCTATAAAGGCATCTACAAGGGAGTTAAAGCAACTGCGGAATTCAGTTTTCATTGTGGGTAAGGGGGTTGGTTAGAATTAAAGACATGTTAAACTGAGAAGGAGTCCCCCAATACTCCTCCCTGACAGATTGCTTATTTCACAGAATCATAGAGTTGGAAGAGACCACAGACGCCATTGAGTCCAACTCTCTGCTAAGTAGGAACACCCATCAAAGCATTCCCAACAGATGGCCATCTAGCCACTGCCAATCTCCAAAGAAGGAGACTCCACCACACTCTGAGGCAGCATATTCCACTGCCAGACAGCCCTGACCCGTCAGGAAGTTCTTCCTGAGGTTCAAGTAGAATCTCCTTTCCTGCAGCTTGAATTCATTGCTCCTTGTTCTAGTCTCTGCAGCAGCAGAAAACAAGCCCACTCCCTCATTCATATGACATCCCTTCAAATATTTAAACATGGTTATCATGTCCCCTCTTAACCTTCTCTTCTGCAGGTTAAACATACCCAGCTCCCTAAGCAGCTCCTCATAGGGCATGCCTTTCAGACCCTTCACCATTTTGGTTGCCCTCCTCTGGACATGCTCCAGCTTGTCGATATCCTTCTTGAATCGAGGTGCCCAGAACTGGGCACAGTATTCCAAATGAGGTCTAACCAATGCAGAATAGAGTGATACCGTTACCTCCCTCAATCTAGACACCATACTTGTATTGATGCAATCAAGAATCGCATTGGGTTTCTTGGCTACCACGTCACACTGCTCACTCATGTTCAGCTTGTGATCTACCAAGACTCCTAGATCCCTTTCACACGTACTGTCATCCAGCCATGTGTCCCCCATCCTATATTTGTACATTCCATTTCTTCTGCCTTACATTTCTCTCTGTTGAAATTCATTTTGTTAGCTTTGGCCCAGCTCTCCAATCTGTCAAGGTCATTTTGAATTTTTATCCTGTTCTCTGGGGTATTAACAACTCCTCCCAATTTGGTGTCATCTGCAAATTTGATCAGCATGCCCCCTTCATCCAAGTCATTGATGAAGATGTTGAATAGCACTGGGCCCAGGACAGAACCGTATGGCACCCCACTAGTCACTTCTCTCCAGCATGAAAAGCAGCCATTGGTGAGTACCCTTTGAGTTTGGTCAGTCAACCAATTACAAATCACCTAACATTTGCTCTGTCCAGCCCGCATTTTACTAGCTTCCTTCCAGGAATGTCATGTGGAATGCCTTACTGAAATCAAGATATGCTATGTCCACAGCATTCCTTTCATCTATCAAGCTTGTAACTCTATCATAAAAAGAGAGGAGATTACTCTAGCATGATTTGTTTTTGAGAAACCCATGTTGACTTTTAGTGATAATGGCATTGCTTTCTAAGGAATTAAAAACTGACTGTTTAATGACGTGCTCTAGATTCTTTCCAGGTATTGATGCCAGGCTGACTGGGCGATAATTATTTGAGTCTTCTTTTTTTCCCCTTTTTTGATGATGGGGACAACATTTGCCCTCCTCCAGTCTGCTGGAACTTCTCCTATTCTCCAAGAGTTCTCAAAGATTAGTGTGAGTGGTACTGAAGTTACTTCTGCCAGTTCTTTTCATATCCTTGGATGTAACTCATCTGGCCCTGGAGATTTGAATTCATCTGGTATAGCCAGGTATTCCTGTACTAGTTGTCTACCTTTTCTGTGCTGCATTTCCATACTTCCCCACCTGCTCCCCACCCTCCAAGTTGAGTACTTCTTTGCTTTTGGGAGAAAACTGAGGGGGAAAAGGTGTTAAGTAGTTCTGCCTTCTCTCTTCCCCCTGTTAGTAACTGGCCATCTTCTCCATGCAGCGACCCTATAATTTCCTTGTTTTTCCTTTTGCTGCAGACATATCTAAAAAAGCCCTTTTAATTGTTTTTAACATCTCTGGCAAGTCTGAGTTCATTTCTAAAGGAACTCTATTGGGCTGGTATCAGGGACCAGAATCAAAGAACTGCTCCTTAAGGAAAAAGTGAAATCAAACTCTTTGGAACCACATAAATGGGTTACAGCAGAGCTTTCCAAACTGTGTGTTGCAACATATTAGTGTGTCAGCTGCAGTGTGAAGGTGCATTGCACGAGTGTAATGGGTGCAGGGGCTGCCTCTCCCACCACCACCGCAGCTGCCCCATGCCGAGGAAGACCCCAGTGAGGGCGGTGAAGAACCAAGCTCTGGTGCCTCCATTTACTGAATTACTTACTGAATTACTGTGTCGTGAAATGATGCATGTCTAAAACATGTGTCACCAACATGAAAAGTTTGGAAAGCTCTGGGTTACAGGGTTGCTGGCCACACATTTTGCACTCATAATGAGATTATGAAGACGTAGGTGGAGATTAGATTTGTCAGGTTTTTGGTCTAGCTTGGACTCAAATCTTCCTCATAATATATTCTTTCTTTTTTTTATTTTTAAAGTATGTGCATGTGTTTGTGTGTGTGTCTACATCACACTGAAAATTTAGAACTTTACAGTATTTTCCCCCATTCAAATAAAAAAGAGATGATAAAACTGGACTCTCATTTATAGTCTCCAACATCACCAAAACTGACATATTCAAAGAAACAAAAACAAGAAATCCAAAAAACTAAAGCCTACTTGATCCAGAAATATCCTTCAACTGGTATAAAAATATAAATTGTTTTAAAATTATGAAAATTAAATACAGCCCTCCTTCCACATCTGCAGGTTTGACCTTTGTGAATTTGATTACTCACAAGCAAGCATGCCATCCCCCCCCTTTCTCCGAGAGAAGGAGCTTCAGAGGGGGAAAGGAAAGCTCGCGAAGTTTTTCTCCATCCCTCATTCCCTCCCATTTTGCATGGGAAGGGGAAGGAGAGAGCTCTCGAAGAGGAAAAGGAAGCCTTTTGTGAGCTTTCCCTCATCCTCATCCCCATCCTCTACCATTATGTATGGGAATGGAAAAGGGAGAGCTCTGGAGGGGGAAATGAAGGCTCATCAAAGTCTTCCCCCACTCCACCCCCATTCCCTTCTGTTTTCCATAGGAACAGGATGGCAGGAGTCCTAGAAGGGAAAGGGAGGGGAGCAGGGGGTGCTATTCATGTTTTTTCCCCCACTTTTGCAAGGGTTCTGCACAAACACAAATTTAAAAGCTATGATCTCAGAGGGTTATCAAGGGAGGGGAGTAGAGTTGATAGGGTTCGGTCAGTATAATAATTCCAGAGAGTAAAATTACATTAAACTTACGTTAAACTCCTTAATGCAGAAAACTATGAGGACTTGTCACCTGTGAATGTGTTCTACTGAATTTAATAGAGCTTACCTCTGAGTAGACCTATACAGAACTGTTCTATAAGCATGCTCCTCTGTGTAAGGTCAGCTTAGTTTTTAAGCAGTGAGAGTAGTCAGGCTTAGAGATACGTATTTCTGCTGTCATCTCAGAGAAAAAAAAGTGTGAAATAATTTGTGATCTGTGTTCAAAAGGAAAACACATTTATTCTCCAACTACTCCATTTTTCCTGCAACTGCTATGTTTTTCAGAGCCCTCAACAGGGGAAAAGCCCACATTCTAAACAAGCCAGTTTTCCAAAAGAATACATTTGCCTCTGTCTTTGCCTCCCCACGTGTGTGTGCGTGCGCGCGCGCGCGTGTGTGTTTAGCAGTCCAATGCTTACCAATGGCTACCAAGTTTATCATAAACAAAGAAATATTTATGGTTATCATGAAACCAAATGATGACTGTAGGTCAGAGAAAAAAGATAGGAAAAAAGAGAACAAAAAATGCGTTCTTTTAACTGTTTCCTGGACCTCACTCACATCTCTCATATTTTTTCATACTGCCTTCACAAATTATTGTAGATTACCCATATATACTCATGTATAAGTCAACCTCATATATAAGTCGAGGGCAGGTTTTGCTGCCAAATTATAGATTTTGATATGACCCATGGATAAGTTGAGGGTCATTCCACAGAGAGGTGAAAACAGGGCACAGTGCCATGGTGGAGGGAGCGGGGGTCAGTGCCTCTTTTAGCTTCTCCCAGCATGAACTAAGCTCTTGCCCTTCACCAATGTGCTCAGAGAAAGGGATGGTTCCTTTTTTGATAAGAGTTAAGGTGTAGTACTTACACTGAGCCATAGATAAACGCAGATTTTTTGGGTCAATTTTTTTGACTAAAATTTCTAGACTTGTATATGAATATATACAATAGATGGTTATGTCATTATGTCATTTTTCTGTTTGTTCCTCTCCCTTGGAACCAGTAATTAAACCCTGTAGAGAAAGAGTTTGGATAAGGGAAGTATCTTCTTCAGACTTCTCTTTTATACCTATAATTATGGAGAAAAATATCAAGACTACCATATTTGTTGGCATATTAGACACACCGGCATACAAGACGCACCCCACTTTTCAAGCGGTATTTTTCAGGGAAGATTATTTTTTGTTCTCTGGTGAGCAAAATGCACAGGAAAGGAAGGGAAGGAATGGAGTGTTGCACCAGGAGAGGAGGGGAATGAAAAGAGTGCTTCACCACTACCCCTCTCTTCCTGTTTGCTTGGGCAGAAACTCCAGGCAGAGTCAAAATGCACAGGAGAGGAGAGGAATGAAAAAAGTGCTGCGCCAGGAGAGGAGGGGAATAAAAAGAGTGCTCTACCACCACCCCTCCCTTCCTGTTGTGCTTGGGCAGAAACTCCCAGCAGAGTCAAAATGCACAGGAGAGGAGGGGAAGGTAAGGAGAAACTATAGGAGAAACAGCTATCTATGCTCCTTATAGATCAAGGCTTCCACTACCCCCTCCCTTCCCATTTTGCCTGGGCAGGGAAAACTTTCACTCTCCTTCCCTTCTCTATGTTTTTAGCATTGCCATATTTGCTGGTGTATAACACATACCCCATTTTCAGAGCATATTTTTAAGAAAAAAGTGTGCTTTATATGTCAGCAAATACAGTAATACCAGAAAGTGAAAGTGCTTTCTTGTGCTGCGCTTAACTGTTTCTGTTGTTGTTGCTGCTGCTGCTGCTGTTGCTGTGTATCTTCAAATCATTTCTGACTCACGGCAACTCTAAGGGTTTTCTTGGCAGTATTTGTTTAGAGAAAGTTTGCTTTTACCTTCTTCTGAGGCTCAGAGAGGGTGACTTGTCGAAAGTCACCCAATGGGTTCCCATGGCTAAGTAGGGATTTGAATCCCAGTGTCCAGAGTCCTAGTCGAATGCTCAAACCAGAACTTCATGCTGGTTCCTGTTACTTTCACTTAAAATTCTGTCCTAAATCCAGTTGTTCCTCTGAAGTACAACAGATCATTGTATCCACAGGATCCTGGTGTGAGAGGAGTCAGCTATTTGGAATGTAAATACAACTTGATGGTGGGTTGCTAGGCAACAGGAGTAGTACCTTAAGAGTGAAACCCAGCACACTGTTGGGGTGTGTGTGTGTGTGTGTGTGGGAGAGAGAGAGAGAGAGACTTTTGGATGAAAAGAATTACATACAAGGCAGAGATTCTGTTTGAAAGAGACCCTTCAGTCACAACTTGGCCAGAGAGGGTGGTTGGATTGTGTTTAAGCAACTGAGAAAAAAACACAGAGAACGGGGGTCTCAGGCAGGGAGTTCTTGGCATAGACTGTCATAGATTTGAACTGGTTAATGTAACAACACTATACTTTATACTAACTTTAAAAAGATACTTCATTTCTAATGTTACTATAATAAAAGATACAGTTTGTTTCACAACTACTAAGTCATCCTGAGTTGTCTAAAGTCACTAATAATAAAGAACATACTACCATAAATAAACTATTTGGTTCTGAGGGAACACACCCTAGCCCTTTTACACAAAGATCATATTCAAAGAATGTGATAGGGCTAAGTAATAGTGTCAGGGTCCCTTCTCAGGTTGGAACTGCAAATCAGTCTGAGGAGAAATAAGGGGCTGTCACACCTGGTAAATCAGCACTCATATAAATTCCATTAATCCACTGGTCTCTGTGCATCATTAATTTAAATGAAAAGAGCAATAACTTAGCAGACAATAACTCTCTTTGTATGTGTGGACGTGCGTTCAAGTTGCCTGTCAACTCATGATGACCCCATGAGTTAGCCATTCTAAAATTCAACAAAACATGTGTGTGAAGAGGGGGAACTCACTACTCTACGCGCCTCACATGTTTCCAATTGTTCCCCCTACACGTGGAAAAAATGTTGGAGAAGCAGGGAGGTTGCTCACACAATGTGGAACTTGGTTTTCCCACATTCCAAATCACATGAACAGCCTCCATGGATAAAGGTGTCACTCTGTTTTCCAAAGTTATCCTCCCCATGTAGAGCACTGGAAATGCCTGCTCCCCATTACTTTGGTTTTGGAGTGCCTGAAAACCAGTCAAACATTTGTGAAAATGAGAACAAATGAGACAAATGCCAAGTGCCTGGAGCCTTATGATATTAGGGCTATTAATCCAAAAAATATTAACCACACTAAAGATAAGCAGGCATGTTTGAAAGATTTGTGTCTACTAAGCTTTGTGCTAAACTTTTAAAAGTTAAATCAGCAAGTTGCCCAAGAGGTTAATACTAATTAGTCTCCATTCCAAGGAGGATATACTGGCCACTACTGCAAGCTGCTTTTCATGCTGTTGATGTTTTTTCTTCTTCTTTTTTTTAAAGGTTCTTCTTAAATTGCTTTGTTTGAATACACATTTTAGTTGCTAAGAAACTACTTTCTTTTTTGTAAGCTCCAACCAAGAAGACAAAGAGACTGTCAAAGTAACATGCTATTTTGACAACAGCTGTAACATGATCATAAAATGATACAGTATTTCTGAATATCCTTTTTAAATATTTGCTAATGTGGCTTAAATACCATATTCATTCATATGACACTTATAAAAATATATACAAACAGCACCTATATTATGTGTCCACCTTAAATATACACATGTAATAAAAAGCTATATAACTCACGCACATGCATGCACGGGCGCGCACACACACACACACAGAGTGACTCTCTGCATAGATAGATGAAAATTCTGAAAGGGAACACAAAGTGAAGCTATCAGTTCTCAGTGATTTGAGATCTACAGATTTTGTTGTTTGCCTTTGATACAGAGGAGACAGTAGAGGAGGAGGAGGAGGAAGAGGAGGGGGGAAGGAAACGAAAAATCCATAAACAACTGCCTCCTCACACTTCTAGTCTCTTTCCTGCTGTATCTCTTCTAGAGAACATTTGCTTTAGAAGACATGTGTAGATTTTGTTCTGTATTTTGTTCTTTCCTCCACCTCCAAAAGGGATGGAGTCAACTTTTTTTTCCTCCCTGCTCAGTCCAGGCTACTCAATGTGTCACAAAATTATATCACCAATAACTGTGTAAGCAGTTGTGTGGAAGCAAACATAATACAACAGAAATTGCTGATCATCATGTCTGATTATTCTACATGCTTGCATACATTGCGGTGAAATACAAACAAAGAATGAAAAACAACCCAGAGTAGGAAGAGAATGCGAGGGCACCTAGTCCAACCCCTTACCATGCAAGAACGCTCAACTAAAGTATTTCCAAAAGTTGTCCATCTGTTTAAAGACCTCTAAAGAAGAAGAAGGAGTATTTCACCACCCCACCATCTATAGCTGAGCAGTTCTTACACTAAAGAAATTTAGGTAGTATATCTTTTCTTGTAATATTTGGTGTAGGGCTGTGAGAGCAGACTGAGAAAGAAAATTACAAGTTCATGAACTGTGAGTTCTTGAGGAGCTGCTTGAGTAATCATGTGTACGTTCATCGGTTACCTAGATGCTGGTTCAGCATGTCTGTTTAGGATGTTTTGTTCAGTGTTTGGGAACAGTCAGAAGAGTGTCATAAGGGAGGCAAATGATCAAGAAATGTCAAGCTGGCAAATGTTGCAATTGTCCATGTAAAAGTATAAAACCTTATAGAGATGAATGTTCAGGGCTTCTGGTCTTTGGAAGAGATTCCACCAGAGAGCCCGGCTGACTAAATAAACTCTTGCTTTCCAATTCGAGCGTCTCTGGTTCCTGGAATTTAGCCACTACAGGGCAGCAGCGGAGGCAGTGACAAGCCCCACCAGCTGCCCACTTCTGATTTGCAAAGGAACCCTGACATTTCAAAGACAAAACTGTGATTGGTGTGTTCTTATCCATGGCCTATAGATATTCTCTTTTTTTCCACTTTCATGGGAGTCCTGTACCCCAACTCCCAAGAATGTGGAGGGACGACTGTACAAGAAATTGGCATATAAACCTATAGGGAAAAGTGACAAGGATGCTCTCCTGTACATGTCTACACAGACAATTGTAATTTTTGCAAAAAGAACAAAATGGTGCAAAAATTAATTGCAACTGCTTGCTTGTATAATTTCTTTTGTTGATTTAAAGGGCAAAACTATGAGAGTAGCACAATCTCATTCTGCTGGGCAGAAGAGGAGAATGAATACACAGACAAAAGAGGTTGGGTGAGCTATGGTGCCAAGATGAGCTTGATATCTTAATGCTTTTTTAAAACTGCACTTTGCATTTACTGAGTTAGGCCGAAGAAAAGTAGTAACTATACTTAATATTGCCCCACCCTACAAGGCTCTATGTGATATTTGGGAACTCTTCCAGAAATTAACTTCCAGTAGCTAAAGTTAATTACAAATATGACTTTTATTAATTAGCTTTAAAGTGTTTCTTTTTCACATTCCAATTCAATGTCATTTGTTCTAGATAAAAAAAAAAATTACAAAACTCTGAAGTTATACCTTCGAGCACTACAAATTCTATTGGCAAAATCTACCAATCAAATAGATGGGTCCGAGAGCAATTCAAGGCTGAACCCTTCTTAGAAGCCAAGATGACTAAGCTCAGACTGTTTTGCTTTGGATATATCATGAAAAGCCATGACTCACTTGAAAAGACAATAATTCTTGGTAAGATAACAGGCAGCAGGAAAGGAGGATAATCCCATTAAAGGTGGATCGGTCAAGAAAGGCACAGCCTTTTGTCTGTAAGACTTGAGTAGGGCTGTTGATACCAGGATGAGTGGGAAGTCTCATTTATAAATAGAAGCTGACTTGATGACAGTTAACAGGGAAACAATTTGGCAATACTGCAAGTTGATGGGAGCAGGGGGCATGGAGCTCCTTATGTAGGGCTCTTTACGTAGATTATGTTTTGTCCCACTGGGCAAGCAGAAGATGTGGATGATTTTAATGTGGGAAATTTTTTAACCCTCATGCACTCACATCTCTGCTTTTAGCTTGTAAAAAAATAGGACACAAGGGATTCAAGTTAGGACACACCCCTTAATTCCCTTCAAATTTCTCCCAACCCATAACTCTTTCAAAATCCATGTCCTTAACTAGATTGGTGCTTTAAGGGATTGCTATGATGGTGATAAATGGGTTTATATTTTTTCCTATTTGTTCTGTATAGATGGCCACAATGAAAGCAAAACATATACGAATGCACAGACACATAGCACCCAAGGCATCAAACAGGCATGTGTTGGGAGCACAAACCACTTGTCCAGAAAGCCACAGATATCCTGGGAAGTGTCCTATGAGCAGAAACAGATCTGAATTGAATTATATTTACAAATTGTAATCCATCAGCAGAGGTATGAACAAAGACAATGGTTTCATGGCACGTTACATGTATTAATACAAGAGCCCTAACTACAGTACATGTAACAAAGGGATTCTTCTCACAGAAGATTTTGAACCCAAGGAAACTGATATGCAGATTTAATATGCAGATTTGATATGCAGATTTATTGCTTTCATCCATGTAAAGATCTGGAACACTTGTATCACCTTATGCAGCCCTTTGAAAATTTAGGTCAAGGTTGTAATCTGAATCTTTCTGGATTCTTGTCTATATTACATTCCATAATTTATCTTTATTTTTAATAATTTATTTTATTTTTCTCAAAATGAGGTGCACAGGACTGAATGCAATATTCCAGATGAGGCAATACCAGTACAGTATATAGTGTGAGTGTTACTTCTCTTGACTAGGAAACATGCTTCTATCAGTGCAGCCTAAAATAGCATTCACTTTCTTTGCTGCAGCATCAAACTGCTGGCTCACATTCAGTTTATGATCAATAATAATCCCAAAGTCCTTTTTACATGTATTGTTGTTGTTGTGTGCCCTCCAGTCTTGGCTGCATCAATAGGAGTATGGTGTCTAGATCGAGGGAGATACTGGTACCACTCTACTCTGCTTTGGTTAGACCTCATCTTGAATACTGTGTTCAGCTCTGGGCACCCCAATTCAAGAAGGACATGGTTAAGCTGGAGCAAGTCCAGAAGAGGACGACCAAAATGGTGAGGGGCCTGGAAGCCATGCCCTATGAGGATAGACTTAGAGAGCTGGGTATGTTTAGTCATGTAGAGGAGGGAGGGGCTTGTTTTCTGCTGCTCCAGAGACCAGGACAAGGAGCAATGGATTCAAGCTGCAGGAAAGGAGATTCCACCTGAACCTCAGGAAGAACTTCCTGACAGTCACGGCAGTGGAACATGCTGCCTCGGAGTGTAGTGGAGTCTCCTTCTTTGGAGGTTTTTAAGCAGAGGCTGGATGGCCATCTGTCGGGAGTGCTTTGAGGGTGTTCCTGCATGGCAGGGGGTTGGACTGGATGGCCCGTGTGGTCTCTTCCAACTCTACATTTCTATGATTCTAAGACCACTAAATGGGTTTCCATGAATCCCCCATCATTTACCTGTGCATTGGCTTTTGTGACCTAACTGTAGGATTTTGCATTTCTCTCTTTGGAAGTTCATTTTGTTAATTTCACCCCAACTTTCTAGTACATCTAGGTTCTTTTGAATTCTATTCCTATCTGCCAATGTCTTATCAATCCCTCCTACTTTCCCATCATCTGCAAACTTGGTACAGATTTCCTCTGCCTCATCATCCAAGTCATTGATAAAAATGTTGAAGAATAATGGCTCTAGGACACAGAGTCATAGAATCATAGAGTTGGAAGAGATGACAGGGGCCTTCCTGTACAACCCCCTGCCATGGAGGAACAACCATTCAAAGCATTCCCAACAGATGGCCATTCAGCCTCTGCTTAAAAACCTTCAAAGAAAGAGACTCCACCACACTCTGAGGCAGCATATTCCACTGCTGAACAGCTCTGAGCATCAAGAAGTTATTCCTGAGGTTTAAGCAGAATCTCTTTTCCTGCAGCTTGAATCCATTGTTCCTTGTCCTAGTCTCTGGAGCAGCGGAAAACAAGCCTGCTCCCTCTTGAACATAACATTCCTTCAAATATTTAAACATGGCTATCATGCTCCCTCTTAATCTTCTGTTCTTCAGAATAAACATACCCAGCTCCCTAAGCCGATCTTCATAGGGCATGGCTTCCAGACTAGTAACCATTTTGGTTGCCCTCCTCTGGAACACACTCCAGCTTGTCAATATCCTTCTTGAAGCAAGGTGCCCAGAACTGGATATACTATTCCAAATGAGGTCTAACCAAAGCAGAATAGAGTGGTACTATGACTTCCCTTGATCTAGACACAATACCCCTATGGATGCAACCAAGAGTTGCACTGGCTTTCTTGACTGACGCATCACACTGCTGACTCATGTTCAGCTTGTGGTCCACCAAGACTCCTAGATCTCTTTTACATGTACTATTATCCAGTCACATGTCCCACATCCTATATTTGTACATTCTATTTTTTCTGCCTAAGTGTAGGACTTTATATTTCTCTGTGTTGAATTTCATTTTGTTAGCTTTGGTCCAGCTCTCCAATCAGTCAAGGTCATTTTCAATTTTGATCCTGTCCTCTGGGGTATTAGCAACCCCACCCAATTTGGTGTCATCTACAAATTTGATCAGCATGCCCTCTATTCCTTCATCCAAGTCATTGATGAAGATGTTGAATAGCGCTCGGCCCTGGACAGAACCATGTGACACCCCACTAGTCACTTTTCTCCAGGAAGAAGAGAAGCCATTGGTGAGAACTCTTCGGGTTCGCTCAGTCACCCAATTACAAATCCACCTAAGAGTAGCACTGTACAGTCCACATTTTACTAGCTTCTTTGCAAGAATATCATGGGGAACTTTGTCAAGGCCTTACTGAAATGCTATGTCCACAGCATTTCCTTCATCTATCAAGCTTGTAACTCTATCATAAAAAGAGAGGAGATTATTCTGGCATGATTTGTTTTGGAGAAACCCATGTTGGCTTTTAGTGATTATGGCATTGCTTTCTAAGTAACTACAAACTGTTTAATGAACGGCTCTAGGATCTTCCCTGGTATAGATGTCAGGCTGACCAGGTGATAACTATTCAGGTCCTCTTTTTTCCCCTTCTTGAAAATGGGGACAACATTTGCCCTCCTCCAGTCTGCTGAGACTTCTCCTGTTCACCAGAAGTTCTCAAAGATTACTGTGAGTGGTTCAGAATGACTTCTGCCAGTTCTTCTAATACTCTTGGATGTAACTCATCTGGCCCTGGAGATTTGAATTCATCTAGTGTAGCCAGGTATTCCTGTATTAGTTCTCTGCCTATTCTTTACTGCAGTTCTCCCACCTGCTCCCCACCCCGAAGTTGAGTACTTCTTTCATTTTGGGAGAAAACTGAGGCAAAGAAGGTGTTGAATAGTTCTGCCCGTTCTCTTCCCCATGTTTGTACTTGGGCATCTTCTCCATGCAGCAACCCTATAATTTCCTTGTTTTTCCTTCTGCTGCAGACATATCTTTAAAAAGCCCTTTTTATTGTTTTTAATCCCTCTAGCAAGCCTGAGTTCATTCTGTGCTTTAGTTTTTCTGATCTTTTCCCTACATATCCTGACTATTTGTTTAAATTCCTCTTCGGTGGTTTCACCATTCTTCTATTTCCTGTATATGTTTCTTTTAACACTTACCTCATCTGAGATTTCTTTAGTCAACCATTCTGGTTGTGACTCTCTACTCTTGACCTCCTTCCAGTCTGAAGCACAGCCACAGATGGGCACAGTTTTCCAACCAGTCCATCTGATGGTGCTTCCATATTTTCCATAGCTAAGCAGTTTGTTAATCAAAATATTATGGGGGGCTTTATCAAATGCCTTGCTGAAATCCAGATAAATGACATCCACAGCATTCCCACCATCTACTTAACTAGAGACCTGATTTTTTTTTAAAAAAAAGAAAGATATACGATTAGATAGGCAAAATTTGTCTTGAGAAACCCATGCTGGCTCTTACTTACCACTGTATTGTCATCAAGGTATTTGTAGACAACTCCTGTATAATCCATTCTACAGTTCCCCAGATCATCTCTGTTTCCCTTTTTGGAGAGCTGGACAAAGTCTACTAATCTTCAGTCTTCTGACACCTCACCCATTCTCCAAAATTTCACAAAAATAATGGTGAATAGCTCTGTGAATACTTCAGCAAACTCCTTCAATAGTCTGGGATGCACTTCATTAGATCCTGTAGAACTGAACCCATTTAGGTTGACTAGCTGATGTCACCCCAAAAGGTGGATGACTCAGAGGTCCTCCCACAATGCCAGTGCCTCCATGAAACAGTAGGGAATTATTAGTTCAAAGGGGAGGCTTTCAAGAGGAAGGTCACCTTACAGGATCTTTTATACTTATGTATATCGGTACTAATGCAGAGACACCAGTTGGAGAAGAAAGGAATAATAGTTTTATTGGAGGAATATCACAATCACACACACAAGATCTAAGCAGTCTCACAATCACACAAGCCTAACTGAAGTAAAAGAGGGAAAAATTGGATAGCAAGAAGTTAGGGCGAAGTGAGTGATAATTAGCTATCCTACAGAGAAGAGGTGAAGCGATGTGGCTCAGAATGAGGCCCTTTCCGTACGAGGCGAGTGACTCTCTCTTTGGTGTTACTTACCGGTTCTTCTTGCATCTGAAGTAACGCAAACTTTCCCTTGAGCCCTTCCACAGGGCTCCTTCATTAGTCCAGGGTGAACCGGAGAAGTGCAATGTCTTTAGATTCGCTCTGCTCCGGCTGAAAATGGTGGCTTCCTGTGGCTTCCGGCTGAAAATGGCAGCTTCGTGGGTGCAGACCAACCGCTGATGCTGGCCACACCCACAGCCTGCCCTCCGCTGATTGCAGGCTCGCATTGGTGAGAGCCTGCGCATCTGCACAGGTAAGCAGGAACGCAATGGCATGTTCCAGAAAACTGAAAGACCAGATTTTCCTAGTCTTTACTTAGCGTACTTGAGGACCACTTGGGGGCAGTTTGGATCAGGCTAAGGTACGGAACTAAGTTAA
Source organism: Ctenosaura bakeri (assembly GCA_948474755.1). Lineage (NCBI taxonomy): Eukaryota > Metazoa > Chordata > Lepidosauria > Squamata > Iguanidae > Ctenosaura > Ctenosaura bakeri. Next base: position 161,723 of record CAOLHI010000850.1, read on the forward strand.
ACAGTCCGCACCTAGTCCAATCCAAGGTTCAGACGACCTCCGTGCCAGGACGCCTTGGTCCATTGTAACATCCACATGTGGAAAGGGCCTAAGTGTCTGAGGGTAGTACAAGAATGGGAATTGAAGCAGCAGAATGATGGCCTATATCTGCAGTACTGTGAGTTACCTTGCTCAGAGCCAGGGTTTAAATATCCTGTTCCTGTCCTGAAATAGAAGGTGTAAATCGCTCTCTGGCAGAGTAGAGAATGAGATCCAGAATGGGCAAATGTCTTTAGCATTAAGTGACAAAGCAACGATGGGAACCGTGATAGTTCCTTAGTGGCCGGGCAGGTGAGGAAACAAAGCAGAGTCCTGGTGGAAAGATGCAGTGGGTTGAAGAGAATCAGTAGTAGTTTCGGTTGCTTTTGTTTCTAAAGGTTGAGTCATTGAAGATACATTTGCAAGATTATGAACACTGGAGCTTCCATGACTATGTCGTAGTCATGCCCTGAAGGTCCCATCTGATCTACTTTTGCACATGTTCATCCAGTCCTCTTTGTCAGCACAGCTTTTCAGCCATAGCAGTACATAATTTATATTTCATGCCAATTAAATATTTAAGTTATATAATGGAATGAGTGTACACCATGGTAACAATCCCCTGCCCAAAATGGAACTTCCAAGGTAAGCCATGGAGCTTCATTTTTCCAGGAAGGTGTCATACACCTACTATCAGTTGGTTTGGAGAACAGGAGACATGAGGTGATAAGGAATAAAACATACATAGGAAGGAGGGTAAGGGTGAGAAGCTGAGAAGCTATCTTACTTCCATCAGTTTTGCCAGATAACTGCTTGCCTGTGGGGAAAATCTGACAGAACTATGTGCTTCTTTCAAAAAAGGAAGGGGGAGAGAGAGGAAGAAAGGGCATAAAACACCACACATACATATATGCACAAAGCAAAATGTCATTAAAACAACTGGAACTAAAAATACAAATACAATAATGTTCAAACAACTGAAGATATAACAATGTCCAAATAGGCTGCAGTCCATCGATAGAAGCACTGGGGGGAAAGTCCTATGCAGGTGAACAATGGCACAATTCATGTGGCTCCAAATTCAAAGAATCCAAAGCATTGGTTGGAGAGGAGACTCCTCTAGCCCCACAGTCTGAAAGAGTTCATAAAAGGTAGTCCGTTGCACGTCTGGAGAGGTGGAGTGAGTGTTTCACACACCCCATGTCCAAAACAATTGGGATGCAGTGAAGAGGGCAAAGCAGCTATCTGTGGCTTCTTGGGGCTTTCTGGGATCATGTTTATTTACATAAAGGCAGGAGGTCCTGAAGCATTACTTATTTGGCAACAAAACAGCAGAAATAGAACACCAGCGACACATGATTACAAATGTCCCTGATTTTCAGGCCACAGTATACTATTAGCTTAAAATTTCTAAATGGTGATATCTGTATTTTATTCTCTAATTTTAAAAGCTTTAAGTAAATCCTCCCCAGAAAAGATGTTAGCCATTTATAGCATTTCCAGAAAGTACAAAATATGGACTTTTAAATGGACCCTGTCATCTGAGCAGAAGTTTTCTCTCTAGAATGTGAACATTTTTAAAATAAAGAGGTCTGGACAGTTTTGAATGTGTATGAAAATAATTCTGGAAATAAGTCTGTAGCTATGTTAAAACTCACAAAATGTAAGAAATTTGAATTCACCTCCATGTATTATAAAGAATTATTTAGCTAATATTCAGATGGGAATTATATTCTCTTGTCACACCCTTATCCATTTCTCATGCTTCCAATTATAATATTCATGTGCACACAAACATATGCACACACTTGCCCACTTGGCAAAGAATAAAGCAGCTGAACTACAAATTCCAAATTCTACAACTATCCTTTTTGTCTTTATTGAGCTTCACCTTATTCCTTCCTCCCAACCAAGCAATTACTTATCCCTTACAATTGTTCAATACTCAAAGCACCTCTGTTCTTTATAGCTTCTCCACATATTCCATATCAAAACCGTGGAGCTGAAAGCACATTCTAGGCTAGGCTGCAGTGAGTTCCAATACATTTCACTAGTCGAGAGAAAACCTGAGAGAACTGCAAAGTCAAATTTGACATAAACATACTAAGACGACAGATTTCTGGAGGCTTTGCTTTGTCCTTTTTCAAAGTATTGAGCATGTTTCCTGCTGCTTGTCTTTGTTGCTTTGCTTTTATTTTAGAGAGAACAATGACTGTGCCCTTGGTGAACCTTTAGGGGTACGGATTCTGCAGTTAACTCCCCTATTCCTGCATGTTTTTTTATTATTATTTTAGAGGTTACAGGAGAGATTTTCTAACCAACAAAGAGAGAAAGTAGCTGAAAGCAAACTAGGCTGAAATGATGTGTATAAGCATAGAGTGCAAGAGGAAGGTGTCAATTAAAAAAATGAAGCCCACTGCATTCTGTGCCTGACAGTTGGGGTGAACTGAGCTGACAGCTGCTGCATCAGCCAGCTTTGGTGGCTCCTTCATCTCTTATGGTCTCCTGAGCTTGAAACCTGTGACAGTAGTTTGAATGTAGCCTTGCACATTTCATTTGGTGTTGCAATCATTCCCCTGAAGCTACTTCTAATAATGGCAATTTTAATGATTTGAGGCTTAAGAACTCCAAATTGAGTCTGGAGGCAAACTGTAATGAAGCAGTCAGGATATGGAGGGGCTGGGTGCCTGGGGAGGCTGGAGCCTGCAAAAGCCAGTGAGGAGAGCAAGAAATGGAGGAAGTGGACTCTACTTGAAAGGAACACTAGCCACTGTAGCACTTGAAAAAGTTTAAGCTTGTTGCAGCTGCTCTGCTGAATAACATATGAGGAACATGGTACCATCATCTTCTCTATAAATATCTCTTTATGTACATAACTTTGAATGTAAAACTCACTCGTTTTTCTTTCAAAATGGGAGCTCAAAGTTGGTTACAACAAACAGATTAAATTGAAAAACAGAAAAATATCCTAGAACTAAAATCATATCAACCATTATAACTATAGTCTTATATAGCTCTGGAGAAGTCAAATGCTGACATTAAATAAAGAGAAAGATGAAAAAGAAAGTATTGTCTCAGGACAAATCAAGTGGGAAGGACCTGGAAATATTAACATGGAGTAAGGAAGAGAATCTGAGAAGATAGAGGGAAGTTCACGGATAGGACAGATGAAAAGGAAGGAGATCCAAATTTAAAATGAAATAAAGAAAGAAGGGCAGGGGGATTTGGTTCAAACTAGGTTACTGTATTTGTAGAATTTTAGTGTTTTTGAAAATTACCAATAAAGATATTGTCAAAAATTTGATACCTTTAAAAGTGAATTGAATAAATTAATGGAGGATGAGCCTACTAATGAGTACTGGTTGTGACAGATCAATATTCCCTCCAGGAAAAAGGCAGAATGTATCTGTGAATCAGTTGCTGAAAAGTATGCATGGGATGATGTTGAACTGTGTGGGACAGTAAGAGACCCTGAAGGGTCGCATCACCATCACATTCACACCTGCCAAAACAAACAACAAACAAATTTGCCCCCAGATGTCTTCTGGAGAAGATGGGGCCATTTTCATCATGTTTCTAGGCTTTCCTGAATCATTTTAGGTCCAAGGGAGGCTTTTTTTTTAAACAACAGAAAGGGAATAGAAGTCGCTTCCTGTTTGTTTTGTTTCCAATAAAATAAAATAAAAGCCTCTCTTGGGCCTAAATTGGCCCAGGGTGGGCCCAAAATGCGATGGAAATGCTCACCATACCTCCTAGAAGGCTTTCTGGACCCCCCCCCTCTTTTTTTTTTAAATATCCACAAACATCTTTCAAAAAAAATTGTTCAACTCCTGGGGACCCTCAGAGGGCTTCAAACATGGTGGAAATGCACTCCACACCCCCTAGATAGAGCAAAAAGTTGTACCTTTTTTAATGCCTGGGGGGCCCTACAGAGGCATGTGGCCTATGGGTTATACTTTGTCCACTCCTGCCAAACAGAATGATAGATTGAATAGTTAGTTCTCTGATCTGATGTAGAATGACTTAAACTGATTTAGCCCTTTGCTCCACTTAGCCAAAGATTATCTAGTAGGGCTGCTAATGGTGCCCAGTGATCTCAAGTGGACATATTTCACCAATCAGTTCCCTGAGATCTTTTTAAAAAGGGTGGTGGTGGTTGTGGGCTTCCAGTGTCTGGTTGGGTTAATGGAAGACATGAACTAGTGATCATGCACTAGATCATGAACCCTGAAGCATCACGCTTGACAGGAGGGGCTTCTCCTGTCAACCAAGTGGGCTCTCTGATACACTGAGAGCCCAAAGATCTCTCTCATATTTGTAAGTTCATTTTTCCTCTTTTTTAGGAATCTACAAGGGCTGGCTTTTAAGGAACGTTGTTACTTTGCATGCTGATTGGCACTTTGCTAGTTCCTACTGCCCTGAGAAAGTTTATGTAAGAACCATGGCTCTTATCTACTTTGGAAACATAAGTTGTCTTGGTAGAGTTAAAAGCTGGCAAAGGGAAGGGAGAAAATAATAAGAAAAATAAGAACTTTATCAGCATGGTGAATTATAGAAGGCCATGTAATATTATTATTGGAGGAAAAGAGAAATTCATTTCGTGCACTTCTTTTTATTCCTCCTTTTTATATATAAAATTACTGTGGCCCTCAACTTCAAAAAACATGCTGGCTAGAAAAGATTCTGTTAAGGAGAGTAAAGCGCCTGACTACTTTGCCAGATTTTTGGCAGGATTTAGACAATTCAAACCTTCCACTGAGAATAAATTGGAAGAAATTACAGAACAAGTACAAGAATAAGTAACAGAAAACATGACAGAACAAGTTAAATAAGAAGTTAAACAAGAGTCAGGAGAAGTAAAAAAAAAATCAACAGTTGGAGAAGACAACTGTGGAAGTTCTGGAGAATAAGAAAGCAATAGGAATTTTGAGTCAAAAGACTCAAGATCTGCAAATTAAGACTTCCCAAATAGAGACAAGAACACATCAAGAATTTGAAAAAAAAACTCTTGGACAGAAGAGTGCTTTTTGAACAAAAAGAGAAAGAAAATTATTTAAGAATCTGTGCTCAGACTAAAATGAGGAAAATCTACCAGCAAATATAGTTGAAAATTTATCAACATTTATGGTAGAAGATGAAGATAATGTTGAACATAATATAACAGCCACAGATTGAGTTAACTCTGTATATGCAAGAAGAATGAAAGAACCAAGAGATGTCATAATTCAGTTTTCTTCCAGAAAATGGAGAGATCGAATTTTGAAACTTCATTGTAAGTCACACTGGAAGATTCAGAGCAATCTGCTTGTAATTTTGAAAGGAATTCCAGTTTGAGTTCTCATAAAAAGGAAAAAATAATAATTTCTTGGTGAATAAACTTAGAAGAAAGAATATATCTCTCAGTTGAGACAGACTGGAGGGTATAATTTACACATTTAAGAATGAAAGATAATAGGCTGAATATGACTGAGAAGATGAATGACTTTCTAAAAACATTTAAGAATGATTTTGACAAAGAAATGGACCAAGAAGAACCAACAGACCAACAAGAATCAGAAGATGATGAAAAGGGAGCAACTGCTGTCTATGCTGAAGAAGACAAGTTGGATTACATTTTTTTACTTTGAATATAAATGGGGTGAATACCCCTCAGAAAAAGAATAAGATATTTCATTATGTGAAGAAATTAGATTTGGAAGGTACTTATTTTGGATGTTACTTATTTGCAAAAGACGCATACTTGGGAGAAAGACAAAAACTTTTAGTACAAAAAAGATTAAGTGAAGAATTTATATCAGCAAGACTATCACTTTTTTTCTCTGATAGATATAAATCTCATTCAAGGATTGACATGATATTCTTTTCAAAACTTGGACTGACAAGATATATAAAGTTGAGATTCTTCCGAAGACTTGTTGTAATCCTGTGATGATGGAAAATTAGAAAGAGAAAAAAAGAATACAGATGGAGACTAAATGAATCCCTAATTGCAAATGAGGAAGTGATTTTAAAAACAAAGACGGAGATTCCATAATTTTTTTTTTAAAGAAACTTAAACAAAGGAACGAATGTTAGATCAGTCTGGAATGCAAGCAAAGCATTTATGAGATGGTATTTGATTTGATTTAATAAAGAGTTTTTTTAAAAGCTAATGGGAAAAACCACAGAGGATTTTGGATGAAATAAAGGTTAAAGAAGATGCACCGAAGAAATCTCCAGAAGATGAAGGAATTTTGAAATAGTTGAGATTACTAAGAAAGATTGATAGATTGATAGATTGGAGAGCTGGGACAAGGCAAACAAAATGAAATTCAACAGAGAGAAGTGTAAGGTCCTACACTTAGGTAGAAAAAATGGAATACAGAAATATAGGATGGGGGACACATGGCTGGATAGCAGTACGTGTGAAAGGGATCTAGGAGTCTTCATAGACCACAAGCTGAACATGAGTCAGCAGTGTGATGTGGCAGCCAAGAAAGCCAATGCAATTCTTGGCTGCATCAATAGGAGTATGGTGTCTAGATCGAGGGAGGTACTGGTACCACTCTACTGTGCTTTGGTTAGACCCCAATACTGTGTCCAGTTCTGGGCACCCCAATTCAAGACGGATAATGACAAGCTGGAGCAAGTCCAGAGGAGGGCGACCAAAATGGTGAGAGGCCTGGAAGCCATGCCCTGTGAGGATAGACTTAGAGAGCTGGGTATGTTTAGTCTGCAGAAGAGAAGGTTAAGAGGGGACATGATAGCCATGTTTAAATATTTGAAGGGATGCCACGTAGAGGAAGGAGAAGGCTTGTTTTCTGCTGCTCCAGAGACCAGGACAAGGAGCAATGGATTCAAGCTGCAGGAAAGGAGATTCCACCTGAACCTCAGGAAGAACTTCCTGACAATCAGGGCTGTCCGGCAGTGGAATATGCTGCCTCGGAGTGTAGTGGAGTCTCCTTCCTTGGAGGTTTTGAAGCAGAGGCTTGATGGCCATCTGTCAGGATTGCTTTGAGGGTGTTCCTGCATGGCAGTGGGTTGGACTGGATGGCCTGTGTGGTCTCTTCCAATTCTAGATTTCTATGATTCTATGATTCTATGAAACCAATTATCAGTGCTGATGATGGAGGATTGTGAAAAGAAGTTGAAATTCTTATGACAGAAATTCTTTGAGTATGTGAATATACTGGAAAGATGGCTTACGCATAGGCTAAGAAAAGAAAGACAGAATAGGATGATTTTGAAATTAGGAGAAGGCAATAAAGAATTTACAAAGGATCAAGACTTAACAAAGGATTTTTCATGGATACTTCTCAAAGTTATATTCAATTAAGAAAACAGAAGATATAAAGATGGAAGACTAGCTGCTGAGACAACACTTATCCAAATTAACAGAAGAAAAATTTTAAAAAAACAGATTAATCAGAAGATTACAATATCTGAGATAGAGGAGGCAATTAATTAGGTCTGCAAAAATAATAGTGAATCGAGATATGATGAAATCATTTGAAATTGCTAAAGGGACAAGACAAGGATGTCCCTAGTCTCCTTTGTTGTTTATTTTAGCAATGGAAATTTTGAATTGTACAATCAGGCAAGATCCTGATATAACTTGAATTAAGATTAGAAAAGTTGGATTCAAATTGAGAGCTTTTGCTGATGGTCTGGTGTTTACGCTGCAAGAGCCATTAAAATCAATACAGACATTGCAAGTAAAACTAAAGACTTTGGAATGCTAGCTGGTTTGAAGACTAAGACTTGGATTAAAAATATGAAGTTTCAAGGAATTAATGAACTGCAATTAAAAGCAGGTTTTAAAGTTGAAAATGTTGCAAAACAGGAGTCGAGAAACTCCTGCTGATAAAAAATAATAAAAACTCCTGCTTGCTTTAGGCTTCATGCCTGCTCTATGGAGCTAGTAAAACAAAACACTGCTGAAGTCAAACTGGCAACTTAACTATGTTTATTGGTAAGAGAATTTCAAACTACCTAAGTTACAGAAGAAAAATTCAAACTGCCCAACATCATGGCAGGTTCAGCAACAGAGTGCAAAGAGAAAAGAACAGCGAGACTTGTACACAAGGCATGGGGTTTATATGATATGCAGTAAACATGCTTTCGGCACCTTCACCTCACGACAACAAGCGTGAATAACAAGTTCATAGCCATAACATGTCATGTAGCAAAAACACATATGATGGCGCAGCTGTGTGCCAGTTCCGGACAAGCTGATAACGCTGAGGAAAAGTTTCCCATGGAACTGGCTAGTCATAACAACAAGTTTGTAACAGTTTGCGTTCTCACACACACACACAAGAGCTGTGAGAAATTTGTGGAGCAAGGAGTCCATTATGCATCCACATAATGCAACACTCCCCTACTCCTTGTGGAACAAATTTTAGTCACATATTTAACCACTTTGGACTGGAAGCTTTGTCAACCCCAGCTTGCTTACCAGCTGACCAAATGTTTCAGCAGGCAGTGGCTTAGTGAACACATCAGCTAAGTTACATTCTGAAGGCACATAAGTGAGAGATCCTTTCCCATCTCGCAAAAACAACTTTACATTGTGAAACTTGATGTCAATGTGCTTTGAGCGAGAGGAAATTTTGTCAGAACTTGCCATGTGAATACAGGCTTGTGAATCACAATATATTTGTACAGGCTGTGCAACAGAAACTTGCAGATCTTTAAACAACTGTATGAACCACTCTAGTTCAGTACAGAGTGCAGACAAACTCACATATTCCGATTCCATCGTTGATAAAGACAAACATGTTTGTTTCTTGGCTTTCCAATCAATAACCACTCCACTGTATTTGATAACATAACCAGATGTGCTCTTGCGATCTGATACATCTTCTGCAAAGTCACTATCAGAGTAACACACCAATGTAGGCTGTTCTTTGGGACAAATACACAAACAGTACTCCAAAGAACCTTTCAGGTACCTAAGCACTCTTTTCACACCCTGCCAATGATACTGGGTAGGCTTAGAACACGCTCTGCCCAAAATGTTTACACTTAGAGCAATATCAGGGCGGCTGGTACTTGCTAAGTACAGGAGGCTCCCAATGACAGATTGATACAGATGTATGTCAGGAAACATTTCATCACCAATGTTTTTCATAAACCCAGGTACCATAGGCGTTTTTACAGCCTTGCAATCAGACATGTTGCATTTTTCCAACAACTTCACAATCTTTTGTTTCTGACATAGCAGAAAACCATTTTTGACTTGTTGTACTTCAATTCCCAGAAAGTTTTGAACTGGACCCAGATTTTTGACTTGGAACTTTTTTCCCAGTTCATTCTCAAACACTTGTGCTTGAGTTTGTGTAGCAGAAACTAAACACAAATCATCCACATAGGCAAGGAGAATTTCTAAACTTTCCCCTTTTCCTCGGACATATACACAGGGATCAGCAACACTTTGTTTGAAACCACACGCCTGCAGAGCATTGTGTAAACAAACATTCCAACATCTGGCTGATTGTTTTAGACCATAAAGAGCACGTTTCAGTTTCCAAACGTGAGACTCTTTTCCTTCAACTTCAAACCCATCAGGTTGAAGCATATAAACCTCTTCTTCCAAATCAGCATTGAGATAGGCAGTAGTGATATCAAAATGTGTCAGCACAGCATTCATTTGGGCTGCTAAGGAAAACACCAATCTAATAGACTGTGTTTTTACTGTGGGACTGTAGATTTCATCTACGTCATCACCTTGAAAACACCCCCTTGCTACTAAACGCGCTTTATGTTTCACTTGCCCATCAGCAGAGGTCTTTAGCTTGTAAACCCATTTACTGTCAATTGGTTTCACACCTTTGGGCAATTTACACAGAGAATACACATTGTGCTGAGCAATTGAATCCATCTCACTTTGCATGGCATCCCACCAGGGCTGAGCTTGTTGCTCAGACAATCTCTCAAGAGCAGCAAAACTTTCTGGTTCAGTAGCTACAGCTGCACACACACGGACTGCCTGGGCGTCAGGGAAACGACGTGGGGGGATGCCTTTTGTTTTTCTTTTTCATCTTCTGAGGACGGGTTGACTCTGTGAGGTGCCTTCCCCCTCCTCAGCACTACGTGACCTTTTAACTGAATACTTTCGCTCTTCCTCCCCTGTGCCAGACTCAGCCACATCGCTTACAGCTCTCCTCCTTCGCAAGTCTCTCTCCTCTGTTTTAACCCTCGAGGGACTGGGAGCAGAGACTGAGGGTTGAGCTGGCTGCACTGCAGGCTGTCTGGATACAGGAAGAAGAATTTCAGACGCTGATTGAACACGTGCCCAGTTTGCGTGTTCCTCGAAGGAGGCATTTCTTGACACAACACAGGAATTACCACCAGCATGAAAGCGATACCCTTTACAAAAATTCTCATAACCAACAAAACGCAGACGCTGGGCTTTTGGCTCTCCTTTTTTCCTTTGACTTTTGGGAATGTGCACCCAGGCAAAACTCCCAAACACCTTCATGTGAGCAATGGAAGGCTGTTTATTATACAGATACTCATAGGGGGTTGCATTGATTACACTACTCCAGAGCCTATTGTGTATGTAACAGGCAGTCAGAACTGCTTCACCCCAAAAACTCAGAGGCAGATCTGCATCAGTTAGCAGACTGTGCATCAGAGTTTGTAAAACTCCTGCATTGCGCTCAGCCACTCCATTTTGGTGAGGAGAATAGCTGGCAGTTGTCCTGTGAATGATCCCTTTCTTTTTGAACCATTGTTGCATGTTATTTGACAAAAATTCAGCTCCCCTATCAGTTTGCAACTTTTGAAGAGAGCAACCAAACTGCCTCTCAATCAGGGAACACCAATTCTTGAGGACTTGACACACATCAGATTTTTGCTTCAACACATAGCAGAAAATGTACCTGCTAAAATCATCTACGAAGAGACAGAAATATCTACCCCCTCCGAGTGATTGTTTACTGAGGGGCCCTACAATGTCACAATGAACCAACTGGAATGGAGCAGTTGGCACACGGGAACTAACCCGTGGTGCTGGCAGCTGCTTGGACTTGGTTTGCTTGCAAATTGCACAGTCAAGGAACACACTACAAGACTTCAAAGAACACCCTTTACAGCAACCTGCCAACTTTTTTAACACTGGAAAACTAGCATGTCCCATGCGCCGATGTAAAAGATGAATGCATTCATTGTGTGGTGCAGTATTAGCATACACATTACACACAGTTTGATTTGGCTCAAGGAAGAACAGCCTTTCTTCCCGTGTAGCCACAGCACACACCTCCCCATTCTTGAGCACTTTGCCCTGTTTTCCACAGAACTCAACCTTAAACCCAGATTCTGTCAGTTGCCCCACTGATAACAGACAGAAATCAAGAGAGGGCACATACAAAACATTTTTCAAACACATATCAAGTGCTGGGACATAGGCAATCCCTTCACCACAAACCTCAGCTTTTGTCCCATCTGCCAAAATTACCTTTGAAACACTGGCAGAATTTAAGTCACTGAACAAGTCTTTTGAATTGACGAGATGCTGGGAACACCCACTGTCCAGGAGCCAGGCTGGGTCTGGGACTTCTGCATCTTGGGGACCTTCAGAAACAGCTACAGCAACACGCAACCGTCCCCTGGCACGACCTGCCTTGTTTCCTCTATTTCTGGAACCTCGGAAACCGGCTCTACTGGTACTTTGCTCCCCTTGCTTCAGAAGTGGGCAATCACGCCTGAGGTGTGAAGCAGATCCACAGCGAAAACATCTCCGGACAGCATGGGCATGCACCAGCCCCTCCTCACTGCGATCAGCAGCTGAAGATTTTTTCTTACCGGAGCAGACTTCTGCCGCTGAAGCCTGTGTGGGAGGTGCCGCATTCCTGGCTCGCTTGTCTTCTTCCTCCATCAGCCGGGCAGAAACCATGGAGACAGTCAAATCCCTTTCTGGCACGGACTGGAGTGAAGAAACGACTAGTTCCCAGGAAGCATCAAGGGAATTTAAAATACAGAATACCCTGTCACTCTCAGGCAAAACCTTGCCTCTCTCTCGGAGTGATGAAAACAGCTCTGAAAAAACTGTCAAATGCTCCCTCATCGAGGTGCCTGGGGTCCATTTGGTATTGTAAAGTCTATGAGACAAAGCATACTTTGCTGCTCCAGATTCACTGAGATGTATATCTCTAGTTTGACCCATCCTTCACGTGGAGTATTAAGGTCCCTGATGTGCGTGAGCTGGTCATCTTCCACAGCCAGGAAGAGCATAGACATGGCTCGTCTAGTTGCAGCCTGAATCTGAGCTGCTGTACCTTGCAATGAAACAGGATCAGTAAACGCTCCCCACAGACCCTCGGCCTGCAGATATTTTTGCATTCTCGCTGACCATGCAAGGTAGTTTGACCCGTTGAGCTTCACAAGGGGCAAACCCCCAGACACTGGTTGAGCCATGGTAGAACCAGCTAAAAACTTATTCAAAAACACTCCTCAGCAGGCATAACTTAATGCAGGACTCAGAACAAGGTCGATGGCTCGCAACCATCCTCTGCTACCATGTTGCAAAACAGGAGTCGAGAAACTCCTGCTGATAAAAATAATAAAAACTCCTGCTTGCTTTAGGCTTCATGCCTGCTCTATGGAGCTAGTAAAACAAAACACTGCTGAAGTCAAACTGGCAACTTAACTATGTTTATTGGTAAGAGAATTTCAAACTACCTAAGTTACAGAAGAAAAATTCAAACTGCCCAACATCATGGCAGGTTCAGCAACAGAGTGCAAAGAGAAAAGAACAGCGAGACTTGTACACAAGGCATGGGGTTTATATGATATGCAGTAAACATGCTTTCGGCACCTTCACCTCACGACAACAAGCGTGAATAACAAGTTCATAGCCATAACATGTCATGTAGCAAAAACACATATGATGGCGCAGCTGTGTGCCAGTTCCGGACAAGCTGATAACGCTGAGGAAAAGTTTCCCATGGAACTGGCTAGTCATAACAACAAGTTTGTAACAGTTTGCGTTCTCACACACACACACAAGAGCTGTGAGAAATTTGTGGAGCAAGGAGTCCATTATGCATCCACATAATGCAACAGAAAAAAATATGAAATATTTAGGTATTCAATTAATAGGAAATTTTAGTCAAATATATGAAAATAATTGTGTGTAGACATGGAAATAGACTTGGACAAATGGCAAAAAAGGAATCTTTCTCTTTTAGGGAGAATATTGACAATAAAAATGAATGTTCTTCCAAGGATGATTGTTTTTCTTTTTCAAATGATTCCAATATTGACCAAACACCATTTGTACAATGACAAAAGGCAAAAGGATTTGTCAAGATTTCTTTGAGGAAGTAAAAAAACCTAGAGTGAGATACAAAGTTTTGAAGATTTTAAAGAATGAGGAGGCCTAGGATTGCCAAACCTGAAAATTTACTTTGCTGCCAAATGTTTGACATGGATTATGTCAAAAGATAATAAGGTTTTGAACTTAGAAGGTCATGATTTAAGATCTGGATGGCATGCTCATTTATGGTATGAAAAAGTTAAAGTTAATATCACTTTTAATAATTATTGTATTAGGTGTTCCTTAATAAAAATTTGGAATAAGAACAAATTGAGACTGTGTCCAAAAACTCCTTTGTGAATTTCCCCACAAGAGGCTTTTTATAGAGTAGAAATGAAAGCTGATCAACAATGGTTGACATATTATGATTTATTAGATTAAAAAGACCAAGGTTATAACATGAAGTTGTTACCACAATTGCAAGAGGAAGGTCTTAATGTGCAATGACTCTCATATAGACAATTTTATTTAAGATTTCAAGCAGATACAAAAGTCAAACAGTTTGAAGAGATTAAATCTGAGTTGGAATTATTGCTATGTTAAGATGATGACTACTTGATAGCTAAGATGCACAAGTTTCTGTTGAAATCTGAGATGGAAAATGAATAAGTAAAGCCGTATATGATTAGCTGGGCGAGGAATCTGGACACAATATACATATGAATCAGTGGGAAAATTTACAGACAAAGTATCTCAAAAATGTACTGTGTTAAGACCTTAAAGAAAATTATTATAAAATGATATACTGTTGGTATCTTACACCAGAGGCACTAGCAAAGATGTATGTACAAGTGTTGTAAGTATCAGGATCATGTTGGGACTTTGTATTACATGTGGTGCATATGTGACAAAGCTAAACAGTTTTGGAAGAAGATACAAAATATGTTGCAAGAGATTTTGAACTCTGAAATACCTAAAACACCTGAATTATATCTGCTAGGAATCTGGGAGGAGGATATCATTATGGATAAGAAATAACATAAATTGATGCAACATATGTTGTTAGCAGGAAGACTAGTTATATTGGGCAAAAAATTATTGGGGAAAAATGGACTTACCAACAGTGGGTGAATGGTTAAATTGACTAATGGGAATAGCTGAAACACACAATCTTGTGAATAGGTTAAAAGGTAGAACAAAAAGTGAATTTATGTCTGAATGGAGATGTCTGCTTGATTATTTTAAAAAGAACGAAAGTGAACTGATGATAATACATTTTAAACCTTAAATTTTAACTCTAATTTATATTGCTACATGAGGAATGTATAATTGGAACTAAAAAAATGTAATTTGTTTGTTTCAGTTAAAGATTATTTCGATATAGAGGACTATTATTAATTCTGAAGATTATTATCATTCTTTGATGAATGATTATTACCTGTTTGATTATTGTTTGATCATTACTTGCTTTGCTTTATTATTTTAAACTAATAGAATTTAGTATAACTTATGATTATTTCTTGAGGATTAATAATTACTTTATTTAGTTTAAATTAATATAAAATATAGAATTAGTTGATAAATGGTTGCAACTAATTTTAAGTTATGTTGTTAATTAATTTAGTAGGTATATAATTAGGATAAGTATGATTAGCAACAAATAATAATTGGTATAGGGTATAATAGTTAGGTGTAGTTGTTTACTTACTATGAGTTGTTTCTAATAAGGGCAGGAACCAATTCTTTTTCAGTTATCTTTATTTTTTAATTAGGTGCTTGTATTTTTCTTACTTATTACTTTGCTTTTCTTTCTTTAATATTGCATTGGTATGTATATTTAGTTTTTTCTTTCTGTATTGCTTTTTTAATGTTGTTGTTTTGTGTTTTTTTAATAAACTTTTTTAATTTAAAAAGGGGGGTTGTGGTGTAGTGGTTTGAGCATTGGACTGTGACTCTGGACACCAGGGTTTGATTCTTGGCTTGATCATGGATACTCACTGGGTGACTTTGGGCACATCATACACTCTCAGCCCCCAGAAAATCCTGTGATAGGTTCACCTTAAGTTCCTCATAAGTTGGAAATAACTTGAAGGGCACACAAGAACAAGGAAAGGAAAAAGAAAAGAAAACCTCTGAGTCTAACGCAAAAGTAGTAGTGAGTCTTGCTTGTGAAAATTCATGGTGAAATAGAACGGCCAGTCCAAATTAAAAGTGCACGGTGCTTTTTGTCTTCTTGCTTACATTGTGGGGCCAGGAACACAATTTTATTACTACTGATAGACATCTCTGCTCTTCTAAATCTGGCTAAAAGATAGGAAGGTAGTTCAGCAAACATGTTCTGTTCTCAGTGTGATAATGATTATGTGGTCCATATCACTATTGAAACAGCCTCAGGTTAAGACTTGATGAGGATTCTAAGACATCTGCTTCTTGC
Organism: Ctenosaura bakeri; assembly: GCA_948474755.1. Classification (NCBI taxonomy): domain Eukaryota; kingdom Metazoa; phylum Chordata; class Lepidosauria; order Squamata; family Iguanidae; genus Ctenosaura; species Ctenosaura bakeri. Next base: position 177,415 of record CAOLHI010000850.1, read on the forward strand.
CCTCCCCGAGCCTCCATTTCCCCTTCCTCATCTCACTGATGTTATTACAAAGCCATTCATTCTGAAAGGTAAATAAGCATGTTTCATTATCAAATACGTACTGAGGAACACATGAAAAGAAAACAGATTTATTAAAACAGGAACAATCCTAATTTAATCACTGATTTTCCTCCCTTCCCTCTTGATTCTTATATATCTTGATTCTTATCATGTAAGGCAGGCATATAAATTGTGGTGAATCCTACCTACAGTTAGTGATAACAAATCAGTGTCATAAATTGTGACCTTAAGCAGGCCAGTTTGTATTAACCATAATTAAACTTATCCAGATTGTACAGGTTCAGATAATATGGCAAGATGCTTTTAATCTGAAACATATCTTTCAAGCTGCTTCTCACAGTCATGTTAAAGGGGAAGGAGGGGTAGAAAAAGTTCAGAGAGGGTAGAGGAGACCAGATTTGTTCTTGTAACACTAAACTATGGCTAAGCATTATGTCAAAACCAATCTGTATTATTCCTCCCTCAGGAAGACAAAGCGTGTCACTGGATTTATATCTCCTGTATGCAGCTACCCACGTGGACACAGACCAGCCTCTCTGGGGGAAAAAGTATCTGCACAATTTACAATAGTGCATTTACTCCAACCCCACTAGAACTCCTCCACCGCCACCAGGTGGATGTGTTTATTTGTTAGTCCAAGGCTCTCCAAACTGTGTGTTGCAACACGTCAGTGTGTTGGCTGCAGTGTGTAGGTGTGTCATGTGACTGTAATGGATGGAGGGGCTGCCTATGCTGCCACCACAGCAGGCCAGGCCTGTGTGAAGGAGTTGCCTCTGCCTCTGCCACCATCCCGGGCTGAGGAAGACCCCAGCAAGGAAAGTGGTGGTGGAGCAGGTCCAGCCAACTTGGGCTGAGGAAGACCTCTGTGAGGGCGGTGGTGGGCCAGGCTTGGGTAGAGAGGCTGCCTTCACTTACTGGATTACTTACTGAATTACTGCATTGCAAAATGATCATGTCTAAAAAGTGTGTCACCAACTTGAAAAGTTTGGAATGCTCTGTGTTAGACTGTTTCCAGTAACATAACCTGCAGTCTTAGTTTAATATACAAACAAAAAAGCTTTACTGTTTTAGAGTTCACAATTATATCCCCAAATGTTTGTATTTCTTTGTTTCAGTTTATAGTAAATTCAAATTGAGCAGTTCAGAAAACAAATAATGACTGTACTGTGTCAGAGAATCATACAACTGGAAGGGGCCCTATGGGTCATCAGGTCCAAGCCCCCTACTCAGCTCATGACCTCCAACTAGAGCATCCTCACAGGTAGATACACAGCCTAATTTTGAAGACATCCAGAGAAAGAGTCTCCATCACCGCTCTAGATCAGAGCTTTCCAAACTTTTCATGTTGGTGACACACGTTTTAGATATGCATCATTTCAAAACACAGTAATTCAGTAAGTGGAGGCAGCCCCTCCACCTGAGCTTGGTCCGCCACTGCTCTCACTGGGGTTTTCCTCGGCCTGGGATAGCTGTGGCAGCAGTTTGAAAGGCAGCCCCTCCACCCATTGCACTCATGCAGTGCATCTACACACTGCAGCCAACACACTATGTCACGACACACAGTTTGGAAAGCTCCGCTCTAGACAATTGGCTCCATTTCCAACCCACTCTCACTGTCAAGAAGTTCCTTCTAACATTTGCTAGACCTAATTTTACCTTCTGAGGCAGAAGGGACACCCTCCTCTTTGTGGCAGCTCTTGAGGTAATTAAACAGTGCGATCACATCACCCCTCATTCTTTTCTTTACCAGGCTGAACATGCTCAGCTCCTTCAACCTCTCCTCATATATTTGTTCACCATACCCCTTATCATCCTTAGTGCACTTCTCTGAACTCACTCCAACTTGTCTATATCCTTTCTAAAATGAAGCACTCAGAACTGATCACAACACTCCAGATGAAACCTGACCAGAACAGAAAATATGTGGTCTATTAATCCCCTCAACCTGGAATATTCTTCTATAAATACTGGCTAATATAACATTTGCCTTTTTTGCTGTAGCTTCACACTGCTGGCTCACGCTCAACTTGTCATCAATAACAAGCCCAAGGTCCTTTTCACACATAGTACTGCTGAGCCATGTATCCCCATCCTATATCTGTGCATTTGGTTTTTGTGTCCTAAATGCAGAATCTTGGATTTGTCTCTGTGGAAATCTCATTTTATTAATTTCAGCCTAAGTTTCTACTACTGTATGTCTTGGTCCTTTTGAATTCTATTACTGTCTTCCAATTCGTTAGCCGCCCCTCCCAATTTTGTATCATCTGCAAATGTGGTAAGAATTCCTTCCATCCCATCATCTAAATCTCTGACAAAGATACTGAAGACTGGTAGATCCAGGACAGAACCCTGCAAGCACTTCACTTGAGACCTGTTTTCAATTTGAAGCACAGTCACTGACAAGGACTCTTTGATCAGGATTTTTCAACCAATTATGAATCCATTTGATAGTGTTCCCATCTATTCCTTATTCAATCAGCTTGCTAACTGAAATATCACAGGAGACCTTATGAAGTGCTTTGCTGAAATCCAGATAAATGACATCCACGGCATTCACACCACCTATTAAATAAGTGATCCAATCAAAAAAAGATATAAGGTAAGTTTGACAAGATTTTTCTGGATAAACCCATGCTGACTCTTACTAACTACTGCATTGTGTTCAAGATACTTGCAAACAGTATAATTTGTTTCTAGTATTTTTCCTGGTATTGAGGTCAAGCTGACTGGCCTGCAGTTTCCTTGCCCCCCCCTTTTTTTTTTTCAAAAAGAGAGACAATGTTTGCTTATTTCATTTCTGGTACCTCACCCATACACCAACATTTCTCAAAAATGATAGCAGGAGAATCTGCAAGTATGTTGGCAAGTTCCTGCAGTACTCTACCAAGCTGTTCATCTGACTCTGAAGATTTGAACTCAAGTTAAGTAGACTAACTCTTTATCTACCTTGATTTGCAACCCAGATTCCTTGCAAGTGTCTCTTCTGATGCATAGAAGCACACAGTCCTCTATTTGGAAACAAGTGAAGCAAAATAGCTATTGAGCCTTCTGCCTTTTCATTGCGATCTGTTAGCATTTTACTGTCCTTGAAGAGCAACAGTTCCAGTCATTCTCTTGCTTTGAGTATGTTTGAAAAATCCCTTCTTGTTGCCCCTTGCTCTGCCTAGCCAGTTTAAGCTTTAGTTTTCCTAACACTATTTGTGCAAGCTTTGGCTACAAATCTGTATTCTTCCTTGGTGATTCATCCATCCTGTCATTTTTTATACTTTTTTTCTCCTTTCACTTCTTCCTTGAGTGAATGAAGCCACATCGGACGCCCTTAGATGTTCCTCATTTTCCTTATTCAACAGAATTGTTTCCGATTATGCTTGGAGCAGTTCCTTCTTCAAGAAATCCCATTCATGTGTGGGTATCTTTCTCCTTTAGCATCTCTAGCCATGGGACTCTGCCCAGTATTTCCTTGAGCTTGATAAAATCAGCTTTCATGAAATCCAAGGTTTGTGTTTGGTTATAATCTTCCTTGCCCTGTCTCACAATCATAAATTCTAGCATTAATGGGCGCTCCCCACTAAAACACCAACTGCTTTGATTACAGTGATCAAGTCCTCCCTATTGATTAGGATCAAGTCCAGGATTGCTGATCCCTTTGTTCCTTCCTCTACCTCTTGAAAGAGGAAATCATCTGCAAGGCACATCAAGAATTTGTTGGAGAATCTGTATTTAAGAGAGTTAGTCTTCCAGCAAATATCATGATAACTGAAGTCCCCATAACTACCAGTTCTTGTTTCTTGTGGATTTCTGAGATTTGTTTCTGAAAAAGCATCATATACAACGTCGTTTCTGGTTTGGTGGCCTGTAAACTCAACCAGAATGTTGTTTTTATTTCTTTCTCCATTTATTCTTACCCAAATGTTCTCCACTGGTTCGGTTTGATCACTCACATGAATTTCAGTAAAGTGAATTTGTCTTTTGACATATTATGATACTCCCTCTCCTTTTCTACTCCATCAATTCTGTTTGAACAGATCATATCCCTCAATTATTATATTCTGATTATGCGAGTCATCCTAGCAAGTCTCTGTTATAAAATCATATTTACTTTCCATCCCTAGGATTTCAAGCTCATCTTGTTGATGTATAAACAGCTGAAGCCTTGTTTGTTCTCCCCTATTGATTTACTGTGTTTAGAGATTACCTTTGTGCTATGTCTGAATTATTATATCCAAACCTACCTACCCACCTACCCAAGGATTTGGTTTAAAGCCTTCTTGATGAGTTTTGCCATGCTTTTGCCAAAGACATTCTTCCCAGTTTTTGCGAGTTGTAGCCATTCCATAGCCATAGTCCTTTGTCTAAGAAGTGAAGATGATTGCCCCAGAGGCCAAACCTTTCCTAGTCATTTACTTGCAGTATCTTCCTGTCTCTATGTGGTTCTCTATCTTTCACTAGCAGAACCGGAAGAATTCCTCCTGTTACTCTAAATTCCTCGCTTTCTTGCCCAGGCCTTCAAGTCCATGGTGATCTGCTCAAAGATGTTCTTTGCAGTGTCATTAGTGCCCACATGAATCAGAAGAAAGGGGTACTGCTCTGTGTTCTTGATGAGCTTCCGCAACTTCTCGGTGACATCCTGGGTACATGCACCAGGAAGACAGCACACTTCCCAATTCATCTTGTCCAACTAGCACACAGTTCCTTCTATAACCCTAAGCATTGAATCTCCTATTACCAGTATCTTTTTCTTCTTGCTGTAGTTAGGTTGGATCCTTCCCTAGCATGCAGCATCTCTTGCTCCTTTTTTGTGTCTCTTCAGCATCGTTATCCTCAGGAACATATAAGAAACAATTGTTTATTTGGAGCAGTTCTGAATCCCTTGCGCATAGTCTGGTCTTGATGGTGACTGTCTTCCAGGATGCTCCCTCATTGTTACAGCCCTCTTCGTTTGCATAGGCAGCTTCTTCCTGTTGATTCTGTACATTAATCCTCCCTTTGTTCTATCCAGGAAGTCTTCCTGTTCTCTGATGTGTTAAAGAGTCTCGATATATGAGTCTCAACACATGAAGGGCTGTCATGTTGAGCCTGTTTTCCACTGCTCCAGAGACTAGGACAAGTAGCAATGGATTCAAACTGCAGGAAAAGAGATTCCACTTAAACTTCAGGAAGAACTTCCTGATGGTCAGAGCTGTTCAGCAGTGAAATAAGCTGCCTCGGAATGTGGTAGAGTCTCCTTCTTTGAATGTTTTGAAGCAGAGGCTGGATGGCCATCTGCTAAGAGTGCTTTGATGTGATTCTAAGTCTATATACATAGCTGCAGTGCACCGACCTTCTCTTCCAAGGGAGAGAGGTTTCCACTTGCAGCAAATGTAGTCAGCAAGGTTTTCAGGCAAGATGACAAACATTGCACACACATTGCAGCTGACAACGACAGATCCTTCTTCCTCCACCCGTGCAGTGTTTTCTCCCCATACTTTTCAGACTCACTGATATGACTGGCCCTCATAGACTGAGCAACAAAGACTGAAGCAGCAGTTACATTGAGCTTGCGGCTGTTAGCTCTGCCCCCAGCAAGTCACTGATTCAACAGAGGCCCTGCCCCCTTAGACCATCTGCTCAGGAAGAGCACACAATGAAAAACAAACAAAAAGCCCCCACGCAAGTCTTTAAAAAACATAGTCAAAAAGTCAAGGATGACCTCCACAATACAGCTTCCCTTCTGCTCTCTCCTCAGAGACTAAGATCCAAGACTGATACAGGAGGTAGTGGCTTCCAGCTCTGCCCTCAAGCAAGGCAGTGACACAGCAGAAGCCTTGCCCTCTTAGCCCATGTGATCAAGGAGAGGGTATAGCAAAAAACAAATACCCTCCCCCCGCAAGACTTCAAAAACACAGTCAGTTTTCAAGGATGACCTACAAAACACAACTTACCTTGTGCTCTCTCCTCAGAGTCCTCTAAGACTATCCCATCACAGTCCCTGAGGAATATAGGTCTTACATGTTTCCTGACTGAACTGTTGTCCCACAGATCAAGTCTCAGACTCCATTATCTTTTCTGTTTCTGACTCATTTCTGACTCATTCCTTCAAATTGTACTTCTTGTCTCTCCGCTTTGCCTTCCCCATTCTCTATGTCTGCTTCAACTTCAGTTTTTATTCCGGTTCTCGTTCTACTTTTCAAATCAACTTCCAGCTTTCTTCCAGTCCCCATAGCAACTCCCTCTGATCTTTAGACCTGGCTCACTCCTCTCTGCCATTTTGTTTTCACATTCTATTACATAAGCCCTCTGTATCTCTCAAGAAATAAAACATAAACACTGAAAATGAACCTCACACATGTCAATTTAAAATAACACTAAAACTCTATTAAACCCATAATTGTGAATGCATATTATTTCTGCTGCCACTGCCGGGCATTTGTTCCAATGGCTTACAGAACTGAGTAGGGCTGCAACAGAGGAGTGGTCACTCTCGTCATATAAAGAGGGGGGAGAACAGGGGGACTGGGCAGCACAAGAATGGAAAGGGGCTGGACTGCAATAGCTGCTGCCAGTGTCTTTAATACCAATCCGTATTTGCCTCTTCTGACGATCAGGGAGAGGTGAAATCATGGGGGAGGCCTAGGAATTAATCTAATTCCCAAAGGGGAAACCCACAAATATGAAGGAAAAACTGTATTTGCAATTCTTTGCACTAGATGTATCTATAAGAAGGATATTAGTATGAGATAACATTAGCTTGGGGAACCTGATTCATGCTTTCTCTAGCACATAAACCTACTGTCCCTTATGTCTTTATTTTTCCCACCAGAAAAGCAGACTAAAGCAATTAATATATCATTTTGGAAGGAAAGACTGAATTTAGGGATGACCTCATGTATGTCATGGTTAGCAACTAGCTATCTCTTTGGTACAGTATAAATTGCAAGAAAAAAGACTATGCTAAGGAAATGTGAAGAAAAGAGACTATAAAGAAATAAATTAGACTGTTGTCTAATTGCTAAATTGTTAAAAATGTTTTGCCTTCCAGCAAAATATGTTTTGCTTAAGAAGCTCTTCATATAGCATTTCTTAGGCGTGTACTTATGTAAACATGACAAATATATGTATAAAAAAATATATGCAGGCACCCTTGTTGAAAAGTTGATTTGCTGTACATCTCTGTTAAAATACATTCGTTTGACAGCAACATCAGGTTTGTCTGCAATGTGTGAAGCAGCAACCTAAGGGCCCAACGGTCTCTAGCTCCTTGGTAAATGTGTTTAAAGAGTTTGCAGTGTCTGGCCAATATGTGTTTCTACTTTCCTTGCATAGTCAGGAAAAAGCTATAATTGTGTGCTTGGGTTCTAAAAGGCTGACACTTCTTTTGGCATTTGAATTTTTGGCAGGGCTGTTCTGCCACCACCTTGCTTGTGTACATGTATAGGAGGAGGAGGGACCACATTTAAATGTTGAGGTGCTCCTTCCCCCAGCCCTTGCAACATGAGGTAGTAGCAGGCAGGCAGTGGCACGCCACAGCCATCCAGATAAATAAAGAGTGCCCTGCCAAGCCCACCCAGCCCGACATGCTTGCATTCACTTATATGGCAGGCTTCATAAGGCTCCACTCTTTGACTGGCATTGAGTTTATGTGAAAGTAATTAACAGTAATTAATCCTTAATTACAGTAATTAGCCAAGTCGCAGTAAATTAAACCACATCTGGAGCAGATGAGGGCTTCCAAAAGGGAGCCTAACACAGGCAACAACCAGGGAGATGAATTCATCTGACAGCCTCTGATTAAGTCTACCTGTTGCTGACAGCCTCATTTGCATGTTGTTTTTGTTTGCTTTTCTTGGTAACTTCTTTAACTGAACTACAGACTTCTTTCCTTCCACTTTGCAGAGAAAAAAAAATTGCTCTGGAATGGCAGCAAATCAAAGAAAAGAAACAAAGAATAGGGTGGCAGACACTGCCACACCAAAAGAACTGAAGATGGTTTGATTGTCTGCTTCTAGCTTGCAGCTTAACTACCTTAGTCATCTCACATTGGGGGGAAAAAATCAGGCTTTTCAAGATTCTTCTGAAAAGGAAACAAGTTTTGCTTTCTGCAGTTTCTGAGGAACTAGAAAAGATGTAAGAGAACTGGATAAATTTTCTCCACAGCAGAAGATTCATCCCATTTGCTGAGGGAATGCTAAGCTCTCAGAATCTCAAGAAACTTTTGCTTTATCAAAGTAAATCAGGTTCTATGAAACCTTTCATAATTTATTACCCAGAACTAACTTTTTCAATACATGTTTCTAGGTTACAGACAAGTAAAGCGGTGGGGTCCTTAGGTGTTCTCCTGGAGTTTGTTATACAGTGGAAAGGGGAAGCCAAGCATAGTTAGACTCATATTCTAGACTTTAAGAAAACTGATTTCAGTAAACTTAGGGAAATATTAGGTACATCCCATGGTCAGGTATATTAAAAGAGAAATGAGTTTTTGATGGATATGAGTTTCTTAAAAATGAGATATTGAATGCACAGTTTCAAACAATTTCACTGGGAAGGAAAAACAGAAGGTGTCTAAAGAAACCACGTTGGATGCCTAAAGAACTTTCAGGTGAACTAAGATTTAAAGGGGGCAAGTACAAGAAATAGAAAAAGGGAGAAATCCCCAAAGAGGAATTTGAACAAATAGCCAGCATGTGTAGGGAAAAAGTGAGAAAAGCTAAAGCACAGAATGAGCTCAGGCTTGCTAGAGAGGTTAAAAACAATTTTAAAAAGGCCTTTTTTGGTCTTTGGTTACACTTAGGAAAAATGAAATGCACATGTAGGATGACTGACACCTGGCTTGAAAACAGTACATGTAAAAGGGATCTAGCAGTCTTAGTCCTTAGCAGTCCACAAGCTGAACATGTGTCAACAGCATGATGCGGCAGCTAAAAAATACAATGCAATTCCAGGTTGCATTAATAGAAGTACAGTGTTGATATCAAGAAAAGGAATAATACCACTCTCTTCTGCTTTGGTTAGACCTCACCTGGAATACTGTGTCCAGTTCTGGGCACCACAGTTCAGGAAGGATATTTACAAGCTAGAATGTGTCCAGAGGAGGGCAACCAAAATGGAGAAGGGTTTGAAAACCATGCCCTATGAGGAGTAGCTTAGGGAGCTAAGATGTTTAGCCTGACACAAAGAAAATTGAGAGGTGACATGATATCCATGGTTGAACATTTGAAGAGCTGTCATGTTGAAGATGGAGGAAGCTTGTGTTCTGCTGCTCCAGAGACTAGGATATGGAGCAATGGATTCTAATTACAGGAAAAAAAGATTGTTCCTAAACATCAGGAAGAACTTCCTAGTGGAATCACCTTCTTTGGAGGGTTTTTTTTTTTTTTAAGCAGAGGCTGGATGGCCATTTACTGGGGGTGCTTTGACTGTGTGTTCCTGCATGGCAGGGGGCTGGATTCTATACTTGTTGTGGTCTTGTCCAACTCTATGAGTCTATGAATCTAAATTTCATGAGGACTACAAGCCTTACAGCCCCATCCAAAGTATATTTATTGAAAAATACATCGACAGTTAAATCAGCAATGATACTCTGGGCTCAAAATGTCGGATATCCAATTCAGTTAGAGTACTGGGAACAGAGCTGGCAATAGACACAAAAATTTACTGCAGCTCAGAACCTAAAAGAGAACTATTACAAGCTTTTTCATAGATGGTACATGACACCAGAAAAATTAAAAAAGATATATAATACGGGAACAGGTCAATGTTGGAAGTGGCAGGAGAATGTTGGTACACTATTTCATATGTGGTGGTCATGTCCTAAGGCTAAAAAGTATTGGAATGAAACATACAATATGATTTGTACAATATTGAGGGTTCAACTTGATAAGAAACCTGAACTGTACTTATTAAATATGACACATATGTTAGATGGAATTGTTGCAAATAAATATTGGAGAATAATATTGTATATGATTACGACAGCCCATATTGAATATGCAAGGCTATGGAAAACTGAGTAGATACCTACAATAGACCAATGGTGGGCAACTTTTATTGAAAATCGGAATGCAGATATAGTCTCTCAAAGACTAAAAGGAAAATCAGATGATGACATTAATAAAGAATGGCAAATTGTTCTGGATATGGGTTGGGTGTTGACAGGAAACAATTCTTAATTCATGGTAGCATGAGTAGCTAGAAGGAAAAAATCAGGGGAATATCATGGAACATGTAAAGTTGGGTTGAAGAGCAGGAACTATCTTGTATGTTTACAAATATAATGCAATGCATAATGTTAATATGTCAATGAAACAACAGTTAATGAAATCCAGAGAGGAGTGGAAGATAGCTGTAATAATTCGGTAAAATGTACAATGAGAAATGTTTGTTTTATACAATGGAATTACAATAAAATTAATTAATAAGAAAAGAAAAGAAAAATACATCACATTAGATTCTGTGAGGCCAACTACCAGGAACAGTATGCATGTGCAAAATGAAACAACCAGATCAAGTAAGCCTTACAGGAGTAAACTCTGTACTTTCTGGAGACCACTTGAAGGCTTCTTCTAATATGCATCCAGAGATGACTATTTTCTTTCTTTTAGCACCCTCCATTCTGCTTATGATCTGCATGTTGATAGCCAGACTTCTAGATCTTTGCTTTTTAAAAACATGTTGTTGAGTAGTGGTGAAGCAAGCTTATCTACATTCTCTCTTTTGCTGTTTATGCATGTTCTGCAGATGATTCTGGAGGCAGCTTCTGTTTACTTTGCCTGTTGAAAATGTTAGTAGCTGTACACCCCTACAATTTGATTTGATTCAATTAATAAATTGATACACTGCCATAGCTGGAAGGTTTACTAGATAAGATGTAAGTTGACTGGACATGTAAGCCAGTTCAAGGGACTCCTCACAAGCATAGCCAGGTTATAGGCAGGTCACCAGATGCCTACAAGTGCTAACGAGCTTCCAGCTAGCCTGCAGCTGAGACAATGAGTCTCCCATGTTCATACAGAAATGTTGACCATTCTATTTCTGTTACATCTCACTTTTGCTGTTTTTTCCTCGATAGCGCAGAACTATCAAATAAGTCATTAATTCTTTGTCACCTACATGCTAAAGCCATCAGTTCATTCTGGGCTCCATTATCCATGTCGCTGTAGAGTTGTTAAGATATTCACTCTCCAGGCAGAAAAAGAGTATTTAAACTGACATTTTCACTAGATCAGACATAGTATATCAGCTGCTGAACATCACTCTATCACTCTGAATCCCAATTTGTATTACCCTAAGTAGTTGGGTACTTAGCTTTTTCTTCGGTTGAGGGAACAGAATGTCAACAAGAAAGAATCCAACATTGGCAACAGGAACTAGATCAACGCTCCCAGCCTCAACAGAATGCTCAGGCAGTCCTGGTAAAACACGCTTATCGAGGAGCCCAGGGGAAGCCTCAGAAGAGGCGAGTTCTGGTTGTTGGGGACTCTTTGCTAAGAGGAACTGAAACAGCAATCTGCAAAACGGACAAGCTCAATCGAGAGGTCTGTTGTCTTCCTGGGGCCAGGATCAACCACGTAACGGAGAGGCTAACCAGGCTAGTCAAACCCACTGACTATAAGCCCCTCATTTTGGTTCATGTCGGAACCAATGACACTGCGAGGAGCAGCTTAAACCACATTGCAAAGGACTACGAACGTATGGGGACCAAGCTTAAGGACCTTGGTATGCAGGTGGTCATTTCGTCTCTCCTCCCTGTTCAAGGATACGGCGCACGTAGGGAAAGGGCAATAGTAGAGGTCAACAACTGGCTCCGCACATGGTGCCGCCAACAACGGTTTGGGTTTTTGGAACATGGCCTGAATTTCCATGAACATGGGCTTCTGGCAAGGGATGGGCTGCACCTCACAAAACTTGGCAGGAATGTTTTTGCTAACAGTCTTGCAAGGAAGATTAAGAGGTCTTTAAACTAAGTTCCACTGGGGAGGGGGACAATATTATTCAGGGCAAGGACTCAGAGAACACAGGGGTAAAAGGCCCAAATGATACTGGACAAGTAGTACAAGTGGCCAATGGCGGGAGGAGTAGAATCAATAGTACAGGACTTGCAGGAAGGGCGCAGGGACTTAAGTGTCTCTACACTAATGCAAGGAGTATGGGAAACAAGCAGGATGAGCTTGTACTCCTAGTACAAGAAAATAAATACGATTTGATAGGCATCACTGAGACCTGGTGGGATGAGTCTCATGATTGGAATACAGGAATAGAGGGGTATAGCCTGTTTTGTAAAAATAGACCAAACAAGAAAGGAGGAGGAGTAGCCTTGTATGTCAAGGATGTTTTCACCTGTGAAGAGATCCAGGACTTAAACCCAGAAAGCCAGGTCGAGAGCATTTGGGTAAGAATTAAGGCAGCGAGAAACAATAGGGATATTCTGGTGGGGGTTTACTACAGACCTCCAACCCAGGCTGAGGACTTGGATGACGCCTTCCTCAACCAAATGACTGCACATTCAAAGAGGAGGGATACAGTAATAATAGGAGATTTCAATTACCCGGATATATGCTGGCAGTCAAACTCTGCCAAGACAGCAAGGTCCAGCAAGTTTCTTGCTTGTCTTGCAGACAACTTCATGGTCCAGAAGGTGGAAGAGGCCACAAGGGAATCAAATATTCTAGATCTGGTCTTGACCAACAGGGATGACCTTGTGAATGAGGTAGAAGTGGTTGGATCTTTAGGGGGGAGTGACCATGCCCTGTTGGAATTTAGCATTCAGTGGGAAGGAGAAGATAAGGGTAGCCAGACACTCATCTTAGATTTTAAAAAAGCGGACTTCTGTAAACTTAGGGAGCTGCTGGCTGGAATTCCGTGGTCAGGAATAGTGAAAGGGAAAGGAGTTCAGGAGGCATGGGAGTTCCTTAAAAAGGAGATACTGAAGGCACAGTCTAAAACAGTGCCATTAAGGAGGAAAAATGGAAGGCATCTGAAGAAACCAGAATGGTTGACTAAAGAACTCTCAGCTGAGCTAAGAGTTAAGAGAAACATGTATAGGAAATGGAAGAAGGGGGAAACCACCAAAGAAGAATTTAAGCAAGTAGCTAGGAGATGTAGGGAGGAAGTCAGAAAGGCTAAAGCACAGAACGAGCTTAGGCTGGCCAGAGACATTAAAAACAATAAAAAGGTTTTTTTTAAATATGTCCGCAGCAAAAGGAAAAAGAAGGAGACAGTAGGGTCGCTACGCAGAGAAGATGGCGAATTACTCACAGGGGGGAGAGAAAAGGCAGAGCTACTTAACACCTTCTTTGCCTCCGTATTTTCCCAGAAGGATACAAGCACTCAACCTGGCGGTTGGGGAGCAGGGGAGGAAGCAGAGGAAATGAGGCACATAATAAGTAGAGAGGTGGTACAGGAATACCTGGCCGCATTGGATGAATTCAAGCCTCCTGGGCCAGATGAATTGCATCCTAGGATATTAAAAGAGCTGGCAGAGGTCATTTCGGAACCGCTTGCTATAATTTTTGAGAAATCTTGGAGGACAGGAGAAGTTCCAGCAGATTGGAGGAGAGCAAATGTTATCCCCATCTTCAAGAAGGGAAAAAAGAGGACCCAAATAATTATCGCCCAGTCAGCCTGACATCAGTACCCGGAAAGATCCTGGAGCAGATCATTAAGCAGTCAGTTTCTAATCATTTAGAAAGCAACGCGGTAATCACGAGAAGTCAACATGGATTTCTCAAAAATAAGTCATGCCAGACTAATCTTATCTCTTTTTATGATAGAGTTACTAGCTTGATAGATGAAGGGAGTGCTGTGGATGTAGCATATCTCGATTTCAGTAAGGCCTCTGACAAAGTTCCCCATGACATTCTTGCTACGAAGCTAGTAAAATGTGGGCTGGACAGGGCTACCGTTAGTTGGATTTGTAATTGGTTGACCGACCGAACCCAAAGGGTGATCACGAATGGCTGCTTTTCGTCTTGGAGAGAAGTGACTAGCAGGGTGCCACAGGGTTCTGTCCTAGGCCCAGTGCTGTTCAATATTTTTATCAACGACTTGGATGAAGGAATAGAGGGCATGCTGATCAAATTTGCAGATGACACCAAATTGGGAGGGCTTGCTAATACGCCAGAGGACAGGATCAAAATTCAAAATGACCTGGATAGATTGGAGAGCTGGGCCAGGGCGAACAAAATGAAATTCAACAGAGAGAAATGTAAGGTCCTACACTTAGGCAGAAATAATGGAATCCACAAATATAGGATGGGGGACACGTGGCTGGATAGCAGTACGTGTGAAAGGGATCTAGGAGTCTTCATAGACCACAAGCTGAACATGAGTCAGCAGTGTGATGCGGCAGCCAAGAAAGCCAATGCAATTCTTGGCTGCATCAATAGGAGTATGGTGTCTAGATCGAGGGAGGTACTGGTACCACTCTACTCTGCTTTGGTTAGACCCCATCTTGAATACTGTGTCCAGTTCTGGGCACCCCAATTCAAGAAGGATATTGACAAGCTGGAGCAAGTCCAGAGGAGGGCGATCAAAATGGTGAGAGGCCTGGAAGCCATGCCCTATGAGGATAGACTTAGAGAGCTGGGTATGTTTAGTTTGCAGAAGAGGAGGTTAAGAGGGGACATGATAGCCATGTTTAAATATTTGAAGGGATGCCACGTAGAGGAAGGAGGGGACTTGTTTTCTGCTGCTCCAGAGACCAGGACAAGGAGCAATGGATTCAAGCTGCAGGAAAGGAGATTCCACCTGAACCTCAGGAAGAACTTCCTGACAGTCAGGGCTGTCCGGCAGTGGAATCTGCTGCCTCGGAGTGTAGTGGAGTCTCCTTCCTTGGAGGTTTTTAAGCAGAGGCTTGATGGCCATCTGTCGGGATTGATTTGAGGGTGTTCCTGCATGGCAGGGGGTTGGACTGGATGGCCTGTGTGGTCTCTTCCAACTATGAATTTCTATGATTCTATGATTCTCTACTCTTAGCTTTTTCTTCGCTATTCTTCTGGATTTGTAAATATCGCCCATTCCCTGAAATTTCACTATCAACCTTCCCTTCCTTTCCTTCGGTTAGCTCTTGTGTGAGTGTGTAAACATCTGAGTCTATTGTGTGTGCAATGACTGAGTTCCTCCACTAAAGCACATTTTAGTTTACTTTTGAATCTCTGACTGGTCCTACCTGCAAGTTCCCTGTATACATTGGTGAAAAGATCTCACTAGGTTACCCCACCTCTTGCATGCCTCCTAGTTAATTCCCTATCTTTCCACTGAGATTATGAGTACTGCTGGAGGACTTCAAGGTCCCCCACATAACAAAAGCAGGTACACACTACCATAATAGATTGGCTATAATAGGAATCCATTCTTTCTCAGCTCAAGCTCTATTGCATTGTTGCAACCCAACATAGAAAGTTTTGTGTTTCACCAGACTGCCTTTACCATCTTCCCAATGCTAATGCTGAGAAGAAGGGGAAAAAACCTTGTAGCTAGACAGAGGAGAAGGAATAAAACTGGGAGCACATTGGGCTTAAAAAGATTGTGTAAAAATGAACTTCTGTGTCAGAGGCTTTGTTAACTGAGGCACACCTATACTTATTTCAGCATTTTTCTTGTTTTAACATCTCCCCTCCCTGAGGTCACAGGTCTGGTAACACTTCTTGTAAACACTTCTTGATTTCTGAAGGCTTAAACATATGCTGCTACAAATCAGAGACTGAAATCAGAAATGCTTACTGCGACTTAAATTTATAGCCTTTGCTGTGGCAGCAGTGCCAGATATTAACACACACACACACATTTTCTCTCTCACACACACAGACACAAAGACAGACAGACACACACACACACACACACACAGAGGGAGAGAGAGAAATACATAAGCTTCTTTCAAACTGAAGGATTGAACCTCTCCACCTCATCGGCACAGCTCAAATTAATTATACACTTTAATTTCATGAATTATTAATTTGATTCTGACTCCGCAGCTTAGCATTATCCAGGGCTACAGACTATACAATTCCAACTTCATTAAAACATCACCAGCTGCCTTGGAGACAGACATTAAATAGGGGAGGATAATAAAAAAAAAAAATTAAGTTCCCTGTGCATAGCAACAGAATCTTCTCCAGTTAGATTCCAGTCCCTCAGAAGACCAGATCAGTAAAGGATGGTAATGGTATATTCCCTTTCTGACATCCTTGCATTCTCAGGACAGAGTTGCCTTTCTTGGACAGGGTGTCCTCTGTTCAGTTCCATTATGCACTATCAAAGCCCTTGACTTTCCCACTCAAAGCCTGCATAAAACATTCTTAAAATACAGTGAGCCCTCAATATGCACTGGAGTTTGGTTCCAACCCCCCCCCCATGGATAACAAAATCTGTGGATGTTTCAAGTCCTGTTATATACCATGATGTAGTAAAATTGACAAATAACTCAAACAAGTGCCAGAGAGAGCCTGAAGATCTGTGAAATGGTGGGAGGCTACAGCAGGGTATGGTTACACATTAGCTTAGTGCGTGGCATGCAGCAAAATCAATGTTTCCTTTTGGGAATTTTAGATTTTTTTTTTCAAATACTTTTGAGTCATGATTGGTTCAATCTGTGGATGCACAACTCATGGATCCAGACTGCTAACTGTACACAGACATTACTGGGCTTGGAATCAAACACATAGAGGGTTAAATCTAGATTTATTGCAAACACTGTGTCAAGATGAAGGATGATTGGTTCTTTGAATGCTAATGGTCTGCTGGCAGCTGTAGAGTGGTGAGAGAGGATCTCTGTCCAGCAGCCTTGCAATCCTCCACATACATTATTGAATACAACCCCTACTGCTGTCCACAAGACTTAAGCATCAAAGCAGTACTGTTCTCTGGCTTAACTTGGAGAGATTTTGCTTGCATTGCTTACAACGCTGAGATTTCCGACTTCTTAACTGTTCCTTTGGATGAAGGCATTTGCCTGTTCTGTAAACTGAGGCAGAACACTTTAGTCACTCTATCAGTAGCACACACATTTGTGTTCTGTGGCTCAGGAGCTCTGTGGATGCTTACGTAGCCAATTTATATAGTCCGTGAGAGATGTGGATCAAATTCATGTCAGACTGAGGGGAAGAAGTGCAGAATATCCAATGCAGATGCATTCAAGCAGGAAATGAAAGAAATAGGGGAATGGTAAAGGAGCTTGCAAGGATGAGGCAGGAGAGCAAATACAGCTAGTAAGAGAGAGATACTGGCTTCATTTTATGTCCCTGTTATTCTTTAGCTAATTCCTTTTAATTAGTATTAGCCAAAAGTGCAAGGACCATCTTCACTTGCCCTGCCTCAGCCATATACCAGTCCCATAGCGGGTATATGACATAATGACATAAAATAGCCCTCTTCACCATAACATACTATCCAAATAAATAATGGCAAAGTGTTACCTCCCACAAACTCCCCAGCCATATAATTTATAGAAGAAAAACACTGGAATTTAGACATTCTATTTAAGTTGCTTCAAAAATCTAAGGACCCCAAACCTGACGGGATTTGAAAATCGATGGAATTAACTAAGGGAGATATCCCCTTAGTAATCAGCAGGTACAGCAAACCTGAAATTCTATAAAGAAAAATGGAGAGAGATGACATGGAGGGAGGCAGTGGGGATTAAAAAATGAGCATCCAAATGGTAAAGGCGCACATCCATTGATCGCTGCATTAGGGATTAAGGCTTCGCTGAGCAATCAGAAGACGCTGTAGCAGAAAATGGTTAGAGGATGAGTGTGAGCACAGCAGAGATATATAACCTCTGACAGCCAAGCACAACTGAAATAGAGGACAGTTCCTTAGAGCAAATAGTGTGTGTGCGCGCGCGTGAGTACACACATGCACATGTGTATGCACACATCCATGCGCATATGCATAAGCCATTACATTTTGGCGAAATACTTCTCTTTTTTTTTCATATTCCATACACCCAAGAGGCAACTCTACCCACCACTGAGGTGGTTGTGACCCAAGAAAATCTTTTGTTATAATGTGTCACCTATCAGATATTCTCTGAGCAAGCTCCCCATGGGGAGATTTCAACTATCCTGATATATATTGGAAGTCAAATCCTGCCAAGTGCATAAGGTTCAACAAATTCTTCACTTGCCTTGCAGACAATTTCATTGTCCAGAAGGTGGAAGAGGCAACAATGGGATTGATTATTTTAGATCTGATCCTAACCACCCCTTGTTAATGGGGTGGAGGTGCTCTATTGGAATTTGTTATTTAGTAGGAAGGGGAAGCCAAGTATAGCCAGACACACATTCTAGACTTTAAGAAAACTGATTTCAGTAAACTTAGGGAAATTACTGGCTAAAATTCTATGGTCAAGAATACTGAAAGAGAAGGGAGTTCACGATGGATGGGAGTTTCTTAAAAGTGAGAAACTGAAAGCACAATTTAAAATTCTTCCAATATGGAGGAAAAATGGGAGGTGTCTAAAGAAATCAGAATGGGTAACTAAGAAACTCTTAACTGAGCTAGATGTTAAAAGAAACAGGTTAAAGAAATGGAAAAATGAGGACATCAGCAAAGAGGAATTCAAACAAATAGTCAAAATATGTAGGGGGAAGGTCAGGAAAGCTAAAGCACAGAATGAACTCAGGCTTGCTACAGAGACTAAAAACAATGAAAAGGGCTTTTAAAAAAAATAATCTTTATTGAATACAAAATTATTGCACGCACGCACACACACACAAAATTACACATACAACATATATAATGATATATACATAGACAACATAGTCAACAAAGATAGAAAAAAAGACAAAAAAAGAGAGAGAAAAAGAGGAAAGATTTGAGAAAATAGAAAGAATAACACAAAAGAACGTATACTTACAGAAGTTACATTCTACAATTCTTAACAAACAATTAACATAAAAGTGACTTCCCGATAAACTTAATTGCTAGTTTTTGTATATCCATTATTGACGCCTTTCTAATCTATATATTTTCAAGGATTTTCCTACCATTTTACATTTATAGATCAAAACCAAGAGTTACCAAGTCTCCTCCCGTACTCCTTGCATAGTCTGTGAAGGGTTTCCAAGTTTTTAAATATAAATCAAACTGTTTCCCTCTTTAAAAAATAGTAAGTTTATCCATTTCTGCCAATTCTGTCAATTTAGTTAACCATTCATATAGTTTTGGAACTTTTCTGCTTTTCCAATATTTTGCATAAGTTGCACGGCTGTTACCATATATCTCCATAATTTATTATATTGTCTTTGAATGGGGTCTTCCTTATCTGTCATATTCCATAAAAGTAATTCTGGTTTAAATATCATTTTTACTTTTAATATTTTTTATTTACAATTACAAATTAGTCTCCAATATTTTTTCACTTTTTTACACTGCCACCACATATGAAAAAAACAGCCTTCCCGTGTTGTGCACTTTGAACTTTCATTTTTAACTCCTTTATATATATGGGCCAACTTACTCAGTGTTAAATATCACTTATACATTATTTTAAAATAATTTTCTCTACGATCATTGCATTGGGTAAATTTTAAACCTTTTCCCCAAACCTCCTCCCATTGCTCTATGTCTATATTATATCCTGATCTTTGGGCTCAGTAAATCATACATTCCTTTATGTGTTCTTCTTCCATATTTAATATAAGTAATAACTTGTACATTTTCAAAATTAAATGAGTTACCTCTGACTCTAATAATATCTCAAAATCATTCTTAATTTTCTCAAAACCAAACTTCTTACTATCTTCTTTAAATCTCTCTTTTAATTGATAATACGTTAACCACTGGACTTTATGGCCTTCCTCCTCTAAATCTTGCCTATCCTTAATATACCAATTATTACCTTCAATTTTTATTATATCCTTATACCTTATCCAACAATGTAAACTCTCCATTCCTCTTCTATAAAACGCCTTTTCTGGTGACAGCAATCCTGGTATTTTATTTCCAAATCTTTTCTTATATCTTTCCCAAATTTTAAAAATTGTTCTTCTTATAATATGATTCTTGAATCCAGCATAAATAAGAATTTATTTTGAGGCTTCATGTTTAGTTTAGATTAAGGATTCGGTCATGCTAAAAAACAAGAAATTATTAGAATTAGAAGGTCATGAGCTGAAATTTGGTTGGCATGCCTATTTATGGTATGAAAAAATTAAAGTGAAAAAGGGCTTGTTTAGATACATCTGCAGCAAAAGGAAAGAACAAGGAAATGATAGAGTCACTGCATGGAGAAGATGGCCAGATACCAATAGGGAACAGAGAGAAAGCAGAACTACTCAACACATTATTTGTCTCAGTTTTCTCCACAAAGAAAAAAAGTACTCAACCTGTGGAGTGGGCAGCAAGTGGGGAATTAGGGGAAACTCAGCACAGAATAGGTAAAGAAGTAGTACAGGAATATCTGGCTACTCCAAATAAATCCAAGTCTCCAGGGCCAGATGAACTATATCCAAGGATATTAAACAACTTGGCAGAAGTAATTTCAGAACTCCTGGCAATCTTTGAGAATTCTTGGAGAACAGGAGAAGTCCCAGCACACTGGAGGAGGGCCAATGTTGTCCCTATCTTCAAAAAGGGAAAAAAGAAGACCCAAGTAATTATCACCTAGTCAGCCTGACATCAATTACTGGAAAGATTCTAGAGCAAATCATTAAACAGAAAGCAATGCTGTGATCACTAAAAGTCAACATGGATTTCTCAAAAATAAGTCATGCCAGACAAATCTGATTTTTTTTTTATGATAGAGTTACAAGCTTGATAGATGGGGGGAATGCTGAGGATGTAGCATTTCTTGACTTCAGTAAGGCCTTTGACAAAATTCCCCATGATATTCTTCCAAAGAAGTTAGTAAAATGTGGGCTAGATAGTGCTACTGTTAGGTGGGTCTGTAATTTGTTGACTGAGTGAACCCAAAGGGTGCTCACCAATGGCTTCTCTTCATCCTTGAGAGAAGTGACTAGTCAGGTGCCATATGGTTCTGTCATCTTTATCAATGACTTTGATGAAGCAATAGAGGGCATGCTGATCATATTTGCAGATGATACCATAATGGGAAGAGTTGCTAATATCCCAGAGGACAGGATCAAAATTCAAAATGACCTTAACAGATTGGAGGGCTGGGCCAAAGCTAACAAAATGAATTTAACAGAGAAAAATGTCAGGTCTTACACCTAGGCAGAAACACTGAAATGCACAAATATAGGATGGGGGACACCTGGCTGGACAAAAGTATGTGTGAAATGGTTCTAGGAGTCTTGGTAGACCACAAGCTGAACATGAGTCAGTAGTGTGATGAGTCAGCCAAGAAAGCCAATGCGACTTTTGGTTGCATTAATAGGAGTATGGTGTTTAGACCAAAGAAAGTGATAGTACCACTCTATTCTGCTTTGGTCAGACTTCATGTGGAATATTGTGTCCAGTTCTGGGCATCTCATTCCAAGAACAATATTGACAAGCTGGAATGTGTCCAGAGGAGGGCGACCAAAATGGTGAAGGGTCTGGAAACCATGCCCTATGAGGAGCAGCTTAGGGAGCTAGGTATTTTTAGCCTGATGAAAAGAAGGTTAAGAGGTGACATGATAGCAGTATTTAAATATTTGAGGGATATCATGTTGAAGATGGAGTAAGGTTGTTTTCTGCTGCTCCAGAGACTAAGACACAGAGTAATGAAAAGAGATTTCACATAAACATCAAGAAGAACTTCCTGATGGTAGGAGCTGTTTGACAGTGTAACATGCTGCCTTGAAATGTGGTGGAGTCTCCTTCTTTGGAGGTTTTTTTAATAGAGGCTTGGGAGTATTTTGATATATGTTCCTGCATAGGAAGAGGTGAGACTGGATAGCCCCTCGTGGTCTCTTCCAATTCTATGATTCTGACAAACTCAAATCTCAAACTCAAATCTCAGATTGGAATATATTGAAATAAAAAACAGAAAAACAAACAAGAAATCCCATTAAGGCAAAATATTATATCACACTTGACCTCAATATGGTCAAATGTCCTTGTCTTTCTTGATATCAAACACATCATATATCAGAGAATTGAGTCATTCTTGAAGATTCAGTGTTTGCTATAGACATTTGTGGTCCTTTCCAACCCACTCCTTCTTCACAAATTCCATCTACCCTCTTCTTGTTTCCTATTTATGGATAACTGGTTCTAAATAGATTATCAGAAAACTATGATTTGGAAACTGTGATTTTATGAAGGCCTGATTAATTGTAACCATGGTTAGACTTTATGTTTGCTATCAGCCCTTATGACTGGCAGAGATAATGGAGCTGCAAGGTGGGCCAGCCTAATATAAATGTGTATGTACATTCTAATTATTTCATTTCTTTGAAAGCCACCCTGGGAATATGCAGAACTTGAAAAGGACCAGTCATTAATAACTCATTACTCCCAACGAATTTCTTTCCCCAATAAAATGTATAATTACATTACATCCATACATTACATTCTTAATTTAGTGAAAGATAATTTTTCTCCCTATGTGGTACAACTGCAACTTTTACTTACTTTTACAGTTATGGGGTACAGTCTGTTAAATTATGGAAGCTGAATATCATGTCATTGAAGTACTAGTTTATGCTTTGCCATGTACTCCTACCTCTTCCTCCCTTCTGGGTATTGTGGTGACAATGAGGTAGATGGGGGCAGGAGGAACATGTGTTTTGTACCACAGGACATTGTGTAGCATACAGATTTTTAAAAAATTAAAGTAATTTAAAAGCACCTGCATTAATTGCCTTTGAAAAATACTTTTCATGATGCTAATTAATTATTCCTGGATGCAATTAATGTATATAACCAATTACTTTTTAAATTCCCAAGCGTTGAGGGTATGGTTGAAAGCTGGCATAAATACATGTTAAATAAACTAACAATCTTGTCCTGATTTCTGTAGCCCAAACAATGTACTTTGCAACTAAGCTAAAATATAACTGGAGAATCATAAAACAGGGGATTATGGCCAAACCTATGTAAGACTATGGCCCTTTTCACATGGGAAGGAAAAACGTCCTGAGACGTCCTGAAACGGAGCTTACCTGAGTCCGTTGCCATGTGGAGCAGCGCGTTTTCGCTGCTCCACACTCCTTGGCATCCCGCGGCGTCCTGCAGGGCCCAAAATGGCGGCTTACGACTGGCGGAGGCTCTCCGCCAACTGGAGAAGCTCGCCAGTCGGAAAGTCAGCCCCTGGCAGATCTGCAGGCACGCCCTTGCACACGCCTGCAAATCCACACCGGGTGCGACGGGGCTGCATGCAGCTGCACGATCATGCTTTTTAAAAATCACTTGAAAAGTGGTTTTTAAAAAGCATGCAGGGCGCCACTTCCAGGCACCCTAGTGCAGATTGAGGTGTGGAATTACACAAAAGTAATCCACCCCAATCCATTTTACGGTGTAGACGACCTCGTCAGAGGTCGCTCTGCACCGTTTTTAAACCCCCGTGTGGAAAGGGCCAATATCTGATATCCTGGTGTAGATGTTGGGCTCATTTAGTTACAGTGCAGAATAAAGAACATCCAGCACAAACTGACTGTGCAACTGTAACTCTTGTGTAGGTTCATTTAGTTTTCAGTGACATTGCAGCAAAACCATACGTACATACCAAGACTGAACAACCCAATTACAAAGTATGAATGTTTCTGAATTTAAAACGTTTTCAATCCATTCCCAATCCCCAGTACTTTGCATTACCATTAGATGCTGCTTAGAGATACCACATTTTCACTGACAGTAACTAGCTATAAAGAACAGGACATAAAAATGATAGCATGACAAATATGGTCTTGCTAGTTAAGAACAAACTAAATGGTAATCCTACTGCTTTGTCCTCAGTAAATTATCTGTATTTTCTGAAGTTGTTTGCAAAGTTCACAACAGAGTTGGCAATCGCCCAGAACCACAGGACAAGCAGTCAAATGTAGTAAACTTAATACATGACAACAAAAAAGGGTGACAGAGGAAGGATAGATTATCTTCCTAAAAACTAAAGGAAACTGGGCCAGGGTGTGTGGAGGCATTTACTCTACTGACAAACCTGTAATTATTTGCTCAGATATATGCAACACAGAGCTGGCTATATGAACTTTATCAAGAAACCTCTTCCCAGAAGGTTTTGGGAAGATGCTGACAGAATAAAACAGCAAAGGCTGGAACGTTTTAGCAGAAAGACTCCACTACCTGTAAAGCAGGCACATCCTCGGTTCAGTGTCTCTGGAGGTCACAGGTCCAAGACCAGTGAATCCCCAGTGAGTCTCCTACTCTTCATAAATATTCATCATTTCAAGTCCTTGCAAGCAAAATGTCACCTGTGCCTGAAGGGCTTTAAACCAACACATACTCCAGAAATAATGCCTCACCATAGATCTGAATAGATATTCATTTCATATGACAAAGACAGGCACTTTAGCACAGGCAGATGAAGAAATCTACATGTTGCTTCTCGCTTCCACCTTCATTCTTTTCCCTGCTTTCCCATTAGCAATTAACACCATAAACATTAATTTAAAGGTTTTTCTAAACGATAGCTTCTGCACTCTTTGATTTAACACATCATATTTTTTTTAAAAAAATATCTTTATAACTAAATTAAGAAAGAAAAAAGAAGTATACATAAACTTTTGGAATTTTCACTTATAAATCTAAACAGAAAATAATTAAAATTTATAACAATTATAAATTAAACTATTTGTCGTCATTTGACTTGTTTGACTTCCTAGGTATGCCATTAACACATGCTTATAAAGAAACCCCTTTAGAATTCTTCTAAATGAATAATCTGTCATTACCCTGTGAAATTTACTTCTACAATTGATGCTAATTATGCCATATTATTAATTGAAGTTTACTCAGTCCTTATCCAACGTAACTGCCTACATGTTTATTGTCTCAGTTTTCCACCTTTCTTGTAAATAGTCCATGAATGGTTTCCATTTCTCTTGAATTCCCTTGGTTGATCTTCCATTGATATGCCTGGTCAATATGTCATCATTCTTCATCTCTGATCTATATCTGGGGTTGCTCTGTTTTTCAATTTTTAACAAGTACAATTCTTGCTGTCGAAACTATATATAAAAAAACTCCACAATACTTTTTAGCAATATTCTTGTCTAAATCATTCATCATATTTAGTAAGAAAAACTCTAGATTTAATGGGAATTGAATATGAAACATATTAGACATCATTGTGTATTTTAATTCAAAACTTATGTACTACTGAGTATACCCACCAGGCATGGTTGAAAGTGCCCATCTTTTCTTGGCACTTCCAAAATTTGTCGTTTCCCGTGTGATATATTTTATCTAATTTTGTAGGTGTGAAATAGTTTCTGTACATCATTTTTAAAAAAATATCTTTCAAGTTCTGGGATAACATAAATTTGTTCATGTTTTTCCAGGCCTCTTCCCAAAGTTCTAACTGAATACTGTGCCCAATATTTTTGGCCCACTTAATTATTATATCTTTAATTGTATCATCCTCCACGTATCTTAAAAGTAATAATTTATATATATTTTAGAAGTTGCATTTCTGGTAGATTTAAGGATTATATTTTCATATTCATTTGTATCATTATCCGATAAAACACCTTCCAATTTTAGGTCTATCTTGAACCTTTCCAGTAGTTGCCTGTAAGGGAACCATTGACAAATCAAGCCAATTGAAGCTAACTCATCTCTTGTTCTTATTCTTTGTTTCCTAGTGGGTTCTGTGATTAACAAATCTTTGTATTGGATCCAATCTTTTTGTTCTCCTACCTAGCTTCCAAAAAATGCTTCCTGAGGTGAGATCCAAGTTGGTATTCTAGTATACATTTTGTTTTCGAAGGTCAGCCAAATTTTCTGCAGAGCTTTTCTACTATAACAGTGTTGAAATTCTTTATCTATCCTTTCTTTTCCATACAATAGGTATTGTCATGCCCTGCTTCCAGAGCATAGAGTCTGAAGCAGAGGGCACGCCAGAGGCTGAAACAGAAGGCATGCCAGTGCCTGCTCTACAGAGAGAGGTTGGAGTGCTGGAAACAGAACAGCGGATCATGCCAGCTCCAACAGAGAGTCCTGCCTCTTCAGATACAGAAGAAGATTTGCCTAGACCCAGCTTTGCACAGCACAGGCAGCAAAGAGAGACTCAGCATCGCTCTTTAAGAATTTATAACCAGCAACAATCAATCAAGGCACAGCTGCACTAAGTCTTTGGGTGTATTTAGCTGGTGTCCTTCCCCTCCAGGAGTTGTCAGAGCTTATCTGACCTGCTACCTCACTGGATGCCTTGACAAATGTTCGGATTGATCTTGGACACTCCCTTGCCATGAAACCCCGACAGACTTTATGTTGGACTTTATTTATGACCCCTTGCTTACTGCCTGGAAGTAAGTAACAAGCTGGGAGATATACAGTTTGTTTTGTTTGATTTATCAGCTGTGCCAGGACTGAGACAGGACAGGTATGCATGGAATTCAGATCTAAGATCTGCTCCTTCTAATGTGAGAGTTCTTTAATCATCAAGCTTAATCCAATATAAGATCCATGTTAATCCACTGGCATAGTAATATAATTTCAGGTCTGGTAAATTGCATCCTTCTCTTAAATTGAAATCAATTAGATTTTTTCATTTCATTTGTTTGTTTTTTTCTTTGCCCAAATAAAATCTGTCAGTTTGAAAGGGGTTTTTGTCTATTATTACTGGGAGATTTTGGAAGAGAAAATTAAACTTTGGTAGAACATTCATCTTAATAACAGCCATTTTTCCAAACAAGGACAAATGTAGATTAGCCCATTTTTCCAACTCTTGTAGTATCTCCCTCCATATCTTATTGTAATTATTTTTGAAGAGATCCGTATTATGTTTCATGATCCATATGAGTCATGTTCTTTGTTATAATATTTGTTTTTTTCCTTATTAATTTTTAAATCCGCAACTTCTCCAAATTCTTTCAGCTTAAAGAAGAATCTCTCAATATTCTTTACTGGATCTTTGAGGAATACTACCAAATCATCAGCAAATGCTTTTAGTTTGTATATTTGATCTTTTCCTTTGATCCCTTGTATCTTTTGATCTGATCTGATATTTCTGTTGAATACTTCCAGCATACATATAAATGATAAAGGTAATAAAGGGCACCTAACACTAGTCATAGTTTTAAACCATAATCTTGACAGAAAATGTCCCAAGGTAAAAATTACTTTCCCTGGGACATAATCATATGCAATTCAAGAAAAGGAGAATCAGAAACCCCATACTGATCCTGTGCCACTCAGGACCAAATCCCATACACCAAAAATGCTGGATTTCAGACTCATAAGTATTGACATGGAGCTATCACAACATTCCTGCTTCTTCCCAACAAAAACATTTGAATCAGTAGAACTCTTCTGATGTTCTCATGTTCTTTTATCAAATTAAAAGTGCACAATTAATGAATCTAGCCTATTCACTCCTGTAGTCTATTTGTTTTTGTGTGTATACTGAAGCATCTCCGTATGCTTAAGCACAGCTTCTGACTTGTTAGAAATTCACTTTTGCTGGCTGTGGAAGGGCAGAAGCAAAAGACCACCACCTTCAGTATTTGCTGGTAAGTCTTGCTCATATCGAGCCATGTGCCCAGCACAGCTGTGACACAGGCCAGTCTTCATAGAATCATAGAGTTGGAAGAGACCCCAGGGGCCATCGAGTCCAACTCCGTGCTATGCAGGAACACCCATCAAAGCATTCCCAACAGATGGCCATCCAGCTTCTGCTTAAAAACCTCGAAAGAAGGAGACTCTACCACACTCTGAGGCAGCATATTCCACTGCCAGAGAGCTCTGACCATCAGGAAGTTCTTCCTGAGGTTCAAGTGGAATCTCCTTTCCTGCAGCTTGAATCCATTGCTCCTTGTCCTAGTCTCTGGAGCAGCAGAGAACAAGCCTGCTCCCTCCTCAACATGGAGAGGGGTAGCTTCCTCCTCAACAGCTTCTGACTTGTCAGAAGGTCACTTTTGCTGGCTGTGGGAGGGCAGAAGCAAAGGACCACCACCTTCAGTATTTGTCGGTAAGTCTTCCTCATATCGAGTCCTGTGCCCAGCACAGCTGTGACACAGGCCAGTCTTCCTTGGCAGCCTTTTCCACTCTCCCTCTTGTCTTGAGTTATATATGCTAATTTTGGTTATGTGAATACCAGAGTTGTATGTTATAACTTTTGGAGTGATGGCTTAGGCATTCAGCAGGATCGAGGGTAGGGAGTGAGGCCTTCATGACCATTTCTTCACTTTGAGGATCCCTCTCAGGAATCTTGAATTCAATGGTTTCTGGGCATGCCTAGCATGGGGAGGGTCTATAACCACTACTTCACTCTTAGTTAGCAAGGGACTCTCACAGTGACTTCTGTCCAAGTGAATCCTGGTTACTGTCATCCTACACATTTTTCCTCAGCACAGCTGGGCTGGAATATAACTGAACAGCAGGCAGGTCCTGCTGGACTGACAGAGAAGGCTCTAACTGTAACGGATGAAGTTGCAGTCACCCCAATTCCAACATTTTCTCTTGTGTGCTTTACTGGGGTTCCCAGTCATCTCATCCATTCTATTCATCATTAGGCAAGCAAATAAAGAAAAAGTCAATCATGGAAGCCCCTGCCAGCAAGTCATACCATCCAGATTTGACACCTACCTGAAAACTATGTATGTATATATAATTGTGTGTACACCTCCCTGTTGCCTGTTGATTTATGGTGACCCTGATTCTGACATGAATTCTGACAGCAAATCTTATCCAATCTTGGAAGCTAAGCAGGGTCAGCCTTAGTTAGCAGGTGGATGGGAAACAGCCAGGTACTGTAGGCTATATTTCAAAGGAAGGATCTGGCAAACATGTCTGACTATTACTTGCCTAAGAAAACCCTATAAAATTCATGGGGTCAGAATAGGTTGACAGGCAACTTGGAAGCACATACCAATATACACATGACTTTCATAGAACTTTCTCAGGCAAGAAATATTCAGAGGTAGTCTGCCATTGAAAAACAGCTACAGTGTCTGGTATTCCTTGGTGGTCTTCCATCCAAGTACTAACCAGAGCTGATACTGCTTAGTTTCCAAAATCAAATAGGATCTGGTGCTTTCAGGTTATAGGCCCGAGTTATGGCAGCTGACAAACTGTTGGAGGGGTAAAACTTATTTTCAGCAGTTTGGAAGAGGATATTAATTACAGTTAGGAAAGATAAAACAGAAGCAAATTTGTTTTCACAAAAGCTTTTATAAGAGTAGCAAGTAAGGATCAAAATAAAATGAAATGTTAAACTTAGCAACTCCTTGAAGAGGTCAGATTGGTCAGAGTTGAATTGTATCCAGCCCTTAGCCCCAGCACCACGACCCCCTTCCCCTTGCCAAGACAGATCTCAGAGCTAGACTGTGAAGTCGTCACTTTGTATTCAGCTCAAAGGGTGTCTCAGACATATGTAATAATAATATTTAAAAAAAACAATAATGATAATAAACAACAGAGCATATTTTCCCAAAGGGAAGTGTTTATGGTACAACTGGAAATGTAAAGTTTGATTATAATGCTATATGAAAAGGTCACTGGGAGATTGCAGAAGCTTATCTTGAGGATGTTTGTTTTTCTTGCTGGATGAAATAGAAAGAGTCACTTTACTGCTGCTGAAAGCACCCACTTCACTGTTACATTTCTGGGTCCAGCGGTGGGCCATACTCTTTATTAAAGTAATGCATTGAGAATGGACCATCATATATGGACTGAAAACCATAACAAACTTACAAATGCATGAATTTAATGTATTTGCAATGCATTTAATCCAGTGCAATAATGAATTTAAGCCAACTAGGACATTTAGAATAAAAAGGTGGAATAGACAGGATAAGTTGATTTTACAGCCCTGATAAACAGGCACACAGTTACTGTTTCCTGGGAGAAGGCCCCTTAGAGGATGCATTCCTACTCCCAAGGAAAAAAAAAAACAAGGAAAAATTGAAATGAACCTGGCTCATCCACTGACCAGTGCTGTGGTAGGGAGCACGCTTTCCTCTTCCTACACACGCACACACCCTAAACACACACACAGAGCTCCAACTGTCTGTACTCCTAGGACTGCAGAAGAACAGGAAGAAAGCACTCTGATCCCATCCTCTGGTCAAAGGAAACAAAGCCACCAATTGCTATTCAAAAGAAGATGCCAGCAAGAAAACAGCCTGGCCCAAATTGTTTTTACATGTCTGCTTACAGCTCACCACCATGTTTTGGTCTTGCTCAACTGACTTATCTCTCCATTTTTTCCCCTCCACTCTCCTTCCTTGCATGACTTCTCTTTTTAGTCTATACACTAAATGGCACAGCCAGACTCTTTTTAATGTGAGCTGTTCTGAAGACAATTAATGTGTGAAAAATGGGATGGCAATACAGAAAAAAAAAATCAGCTTGGAAAAGGCTGAATACTGAATACTGGAAGATTTCAGATTCTTCTCCCATGACTCTGAAGACTAACAAACTGAATGAATTACAGTTCTCAATTTATACTGATCACAGGATCTGGGATAGCATCTTGGATAGGAAAATATATGCAGGCTTCCTGTATCTTCATCACATTCACCAAAGGAATATGACCTGTAACTTTAGGTTTTCATTGTCAATGTCCAAGATGAAAAGCTAATTTCATTGAACTACAGTCCTCCCTTCACGTTTATGGATTTGACCTTCACAAACTTGATTATTCACAAGCTACCTGCTTCCCTCCCCCTCTTCTCCCCCTTTCATTCTCCTACCTCTTGCCCAGGCGTGTATGTCTTCTTCCATGGACCTGGGCAAAAGGCAAGCAAATGGCAGGGGCAGCCCCACATGCACGCATTCTCCAGGCATGATTCTACCTCCTCCGATCTGTTTGCTTATCTCCTGAGCGCTTGGAAGGCAGCACACCTGGATGAAACACAAGTGAAGGGGGGAAGCACATGCACACAAACATGCAGCTGCTGCCCTATCTCATTCACTTGCTCATCTCCCATGAGCCAGGAGGGCAGTGTAGCCAAGTGAAATACAAGAGGGGGGGCATGCATGGCTTCCACCCCTCCTATTCACTCACCTATTGACAGTGAGCCTTGAAGGTAGTGCTCCCAGGCAGAACGCAAGTGAATGGGGGGAAGCACACCCGTGCACGTGGCTGCCACCCCTCCTATTCACTTGACTATCATCTAGGCATCTGGAAGGCAGATGGCTGGGCAAAACCAAAGTGAAAGTAGGGGGGACACCTGGAAGGGAATGGAAGAATGAGCACTCACTTGGGGGTGTGTGGGTTTTTTTGGGGGGAGAAGTATTTCATTTTATTTTATTTTTACAGTTTTGCAAGGGTTCTTCACCCAAAACCCTCATGAAAGCCAAGGGGCCACTGTCTTTCTCAAATTAGTAGATGTCTAATTGCAGCAAGGGGGCACACTGCACTTAATGTATATGCCTTTGCTTTTTGAAATATATAACTTGAACCATATGGACTAGAAACTTTGCCATACTTTCCCTTCAGCATGACAACTGCTATGCAGATGTGACATCAACAGAACAATCCCTTTTTCCCATGTAGTGGAGCCATTTGTTGTTTCCGGATTGTCTTTGAATGGAGCTGTCTGGGAGCCCCATTTATTGTCAATGTTGCACAAGCTTGCTGAATTTTAAACATTTTCAACTAGGACGAAAACAATTTCAGTTAGATAGTGGCAAGCAGGGGAAAGTAGATAAAGTATTTTTATAAATAAAACAGATAAATTAAAAAATATTTTGTGTCAGTCATTTAGGGATGCACAAATTAGTTTCCCTGAAAGGGCCACAGCCATTAATCAGTTTTCAAAAAGGCTTGTGGGTTTTGCATGCTCACATAGCTTTAAGGGCATTTGTAATGTGCCTCCTTATGTTGTTGTGTCCCCCACCTCATCCCCAGTTCCAAGCCCCAGAATTTCATCTTAGGGTAGAGGAAATCATGATGGTCTACTGCCAGGAGATTTCTTCTTGCTGGAAACACCGAAAGTTGTGTAACCTATGGAGCCAAGTGAACCACCGCTTGTAATGTCAGAGGCATAAGGCAGAGGTCACTCCAGTGCTGCTGAAAACAACTCCTGGTTGCTGCCAGAAGCTATTTCTAACTGCATTATTTATTTGAACACCTGCCTGATGATCAGAGACAGAGCATGGAGGGTCTGTGTAGGGAAATCTGAACCCTCTCCAATCGGGCAAATCCATACCCTAAGCACATGCCCTTTTGTTTGTACAATTATCCTACTACAGCAAAGGACACTAAATCCTCAGTCTCTTAATGTCCTTTGCAATAGTGGGATAATTGTACAAACAAAAGGGCATGTGCCTAGGACGGAGATTTGTCCAGCTGGAAAGGGTTTAGATTTCCTCACACAGTCCTAAGGAGAATTACTGCAAATGTAACGGCTAATTCTAGCTCTTCTTTCTTTTCCTAGCCTGTCAGCTTTCCTCTCTTGATGCAGCTGATATTCAAAAGAAACATTTCATCAATAGTCTATCCATTTCTCAAGAGGGCTAATGGTTGGGTATTTATCTGGATAATGTTTGGTTAAGGAAAGAAAATGAGTGATGGGAGGCCCATGGATACAACCTCAGCTTCTAAGGAGGGAGGTGTGACGAAGTTGTTTTTTGGGTTAGCTATTTATAATGCCAGAGCAACTTGATGGCTGGTTGCTAGGCAACAGGAATAGCACCTGAAGAATGAAACTGCAGAATAGTAGTGTGTGTGTGTGTGGGAGGGGCTTATGGCTGAGGCAGTTTCTGTGTGTGTTTGAGACTTCATTGAGAACTAGCCAGAAAGAGAGAGAAAACAGGTTTTCGTTCCGTGATTAAGCAGCTGAGGAAAAGACACAGGAGATTGGTGTCTGAAGCAGGTATTGATTGTTCAAAGTCTGTCAGATGTTTAAACTGTTAAACACTGAATTACAACTGAACTCTTAACAAGATACTTTATTTCCACTGTTACTATAATAAATGTTATAGTTTTATAAATGCAGAGTTGATCTGATTTATCTAAAGTCAGTGACGAAGAACACGCTACCTTAAATGAACTGTTTTGTACTGAGGAACAACTCTAGCTTTGTTGCACAAAGGGTGGAGCCAGGCAAAGTGATATTGACAGGGAGCCTTATTGGATTGGAACAGCCACACCAGTCTGGGGGAGAATAAAGGGTCAGTCACATATGCTTTATATAATGATGCCTGGATATCATTCCATATTGCATCTGAAGTGGGTTTCTATCCATGAAAGCTCATGTTTAGTTAGTCTTAAAAATACTGCTATATTCCTTCTTTTTTCCCAATCTCCCTCCCTTCCTCTTTTTTATGCTGCATGGAGCTAACACAGCTACTTCTTTGAAAACTACTATAATGAGAATTCTCTCCAGATAGTTACAGGTCTACTTGTGTACAATCTCTGTTGCATATTATGTTCTCTCTAGGCACATGCATTTCTGATGGAAATAGGACACATGGCAAAAGGACGATTTTCAATATCTCCAAGAAACACCCAAAGCATCTGTAGGTACTGTCACCTTTTGCTAGTTACTATGGGTTTTTCTTCCAATACATTGCCAAGTTTTTTGAGATTACATATACTGAGGTCAAATGGATCATTTTTTTAAATAGGTACAATTTTAAGTGGCTTAGTTTTGTGTTTGTTGTAAAAGTGGTGAATGAGAAAAAGAGAAATTTAGATGTTGGCTTTTAAAAACAAATTAGGACAATAGACACTTTACAAGAAATGTATGTTTTTATACTTTGAATTTGTGCAAAGACAGAACGAAATAATTTTTGAAAAGCAAAGTACTGGCTAACAAACTATAATGGAAGGACATGTCATGACAGGACGTGTCATGACATAGTGACGAAGGAACCCTTTTCTGAAGAGGCATACAGACACACTGATACAAATTAGTTAAAATCAATCACATTTTTTTTTAAGATTTCTGCTTTGTTTGCAGAATGCACCCTCCTAGTTGCTCTCCTTCTTAAGACCAGCACACAACATGAAAGGACAATGGGAAGGACTTGTAGAAATAACAATATTATGCCAGTCTCAGATACTTCTTTGCTGTATGTGTGCATGTTTGTGTGTGTGTGTGTGTGAGAGAGAGAGAGAGACAGAGAGAGAAACAGGGAAGGCAGGCAGGCAGGCTGTTTCTTTTGCTCCTTGTTTGAGCTACTATTAGCTCCTCCTATTAATAGTGGGACCATTAGCTCTCCTGCCCTATGACTGATTAGCCACAATGGGTACCAGCTCCCACTACCTCTGTTGATGTGCTCTTCCCTTCAGGTTCAGATGGAGACCTCCATATGTACAACGGCTCCAGAACTCACACACAGATGCCAGCCTGACAGCTGAATGGGTGGGTGAGCTGGGAGGCTTCTAGAGATTCAAGCTGAGCAGTACCATAGTTATTTGGTAATAGCATAGGAAAGATGGCAGCCACAGAAATCTCAAGGGCTTTCTTTCCTGAGATACTGTTCTGCAGTTCCCTTTCCCTTAAAAAAAAATGAATGAAACACCCAGACATATATCAACCTCTTGTTGATTAATCTGCTTTGTGTGCCTTCTCTGAAATCAGCCAGAGAAAAGATATCTCAAAAGAAAGGCCTGGCCAGAGTGTGCAATGCTAGGTTGGGCTCCTGTGCTCCTGTGATCTACTTATTTTTGGCCTATCTCTTTTCAGTGATAAGGTTGCTAACAGCCTGTTATCAGGCAGTCTGTGAAAATGTGCTCCAGCCTGATTAGGACTCAGCCTTTGCCAAGGTTATAAACAGCCATTATCGTTTTCCCAAACAGAATAATCCGGACAGTATCAGCTCAGAAACATATGGGCCACACAGTGCAGATAGCCGCTGATGGACACTTCATTTTAATTGTAATGAGTGGGTAGCGGCAGCCAGCAGACAACAGACACAACTACCCAGTTGGCAGCTGTTCATTCTTTCTCTGTCTGTCTCTCTCACTCTACTTTCCTTTTGGATGCTGAAATGCACATACTAGCTCTAACTCATGCAAGGTGGATATTGGCTTTGCTTAATAACTGCTACAGAATATACCCATCTCCCAGTAGAAAAAGGCAATTCCCCACTTAACATTACACTTCATTGAAGCAAAGGGAGAAATCTACTGAAAACTCCTCTTGCCTGAAAAATCAACACTTCTTCCCCCTCCTCTTTTGCACAGTTGCCACTCTGCAAATGATCTGTCAGACCCTAAATTTCAAACAACCCAGAAGTTATCTTTAGAACACTCTCACATAGAAACACTGATACAGACACACTGTCATGTACTTCAGAGAACAGGCTTAGAGGGTACCAAAGCTTTGTTCTGGCTCTGTACATCCCCCAAGATTTATATGGTTTAACTGACAATTATTATTAATTGGTACTACATTAATTGGCATTCAATATAAAATGGAACCTGAGGCAACTGGAAGTTAAAACTAGAAAGATGAAAATTATTGACTGTAAATGTGAGATTGCAAGGCAGGTCAGCCACACCCCCTCCTAGGCAAAAACAAAGCCATTGTCAGGCAGATTACAAGGCAACTCTGGAGACAATAGGCTCATACTAAAGCTGTACATCTCTAAGCAGAAAAGCAAAGTTCCCATCAAACTGTGCTTGTTTTAACCCCGTTCCGTTGCATCTGGATGTTTCCCTGTTTCATCTTCCCAGCCTCTCCACAATACAGAGCTATTACGACAGCCATTACCCCTTTGTCATCTAAACACTAAGACTATTAACACTGTCCAGACTTCATTCTCTATGTTGCATTGTCCATTCAGGTAGGAGAGTGATTCACACCAATACCCATAGGGTAGTTTTCAGGTATTAAAATCCTCAGTTTTTAACAGTCTCTCGATTTGTTGAACACCACGCTATCACTTTGATTCCTTAACGAAAAGGAATATTTAGGTGCCTATCTAAGACATATTGTCACTTTTCCTCGCTTCTCTCCAGATTGGAAGTGATCACCTCAACCCTAAAATTCTTCTATCTACAACTTTCCTCCTTTACTTTTGTTTAGTCCTTGTGCAAGTGAGTATCTGGATCCTTTGTGTATGTGTGTGTGAATTTCTCAACAAAACACATTTTTAGTTTACATTTTGGATTTTCTGGATGGTTCTTTCCTGCAAGATCCCATAAACGTTGCTGGAAAGATCTCGTTAAGTTATCCCCCCATCCATAGGCCTCCTAATTTTGAGCTAATTAATTCTCCTCTGTCACGTGAAGGTACTGGCATCATGGGTGGACCTCTGAGTCACCCATGTTTTGGGGTAACAGCTCTATTCAGAATCACAAAGAAACAACAGCACCTTCTGGCAACTGCCAAGACTCAAGAACTATTGGGTTTATAATACTATGTAAGCTGTAATATTACAAATTTGTGCTTCCAAGCATTCCATTTGCATTCCAATTAAAGCAATTCTTTTCCCAGGGATATATGCTGCCTGCCAATGACATGACCATGTATCTGCATTTGTTCTCTCTCTTATCAAAGTTTATTAAAACAACATCCTTTTATTCCCAACTGCATTCTCATTCAGTTCCATCATCCTCTTCCAGCCCTTTGGTTCAAAGCACGGCATGGCATGGCATGGCATGACATCAAACTTCAAAGAACTACATGGCATTAAAATGCATGGCAGGGAGAGCAAAGCTGACCTTTCCAAAAAGAATTCCTCCATAGGCTAGATCTTTGTGCGCTCTCCCATTACCGGTAATTCAGACAACCTAGGTGATTCTCAGGTTATGTTGCGGGGGGACGGGACATTAGCCTCAAATAAACATGAGCAAGTCAGCCAAACCATATTCTGGAAAGGAAGATAGATGTATATGTATCAAGTTATGAGTTGATAGGGCTTGATGGGAATGTTTATTGCCCCCAAACAGGATATCAATGAAGCAAAACCAATCCAACAAGCCTCTCTACCATGCAGCTTTAGTCTATTTCAGGTGAGCACACATGAGGCAAGACTAGGTGCATGGCCATTTAGATCTGGGCTAGCATTAAGGGGAGCCAACAGAAAGGGAGATAGGCAGATCTGTCCCAAAGGAAACAAATCTACAGAAAAATAGTCACAATTGCTAAACTTTATTTCAGTAAGAGTTGTACAAAGCATTTATGATTTGGAAACAAGGCATCTTTTAGGGATGTGCACAGGAAAGAAAATATAATTTTAGAATTTCAGACAGAGGGGCTGCTCAGCTCAGAGCTCGGGACTCCTTTGCATTTCAGTAAGAGGTTTGTTTTCCAAAGCTTGGAATGTCTTGTCATTGGTTATGATTATACTAAACTGTACTATAAATGCCTTTAATTTTGCTAGATGTGGATAAAATTTCCAAACACTGTAACTCCCTACAAGAAGATGAAGCCTCTTTTAGACCAACAGGTGCAACAGAGGTTTTTTTTTTCTTTTTTTCTTTTTTTGAGGGGAGTTGTTTTTTGCTTTGCTGGATGGGTGCAAGGAATGCCTTTAGGAACAACATTTGGCATGGCATAGGAGTGGAAAGAAGTGACATCCTAACAACTAGCACTCGCAACAGATACAGTCATGGATTTTGTATCCATGGATTCAACAAACGATAGCTTGAAAATACTAAAAAAAAAAAAAAAAAAGCAAACTTTGATTTTGCCATTTTATATATGGAATACCATTTTACGACACCGTTGTACATAATGGGATTTGACCATCCACAAATTTTGGTATCCATGTGGGGTCCTGGAACCAAACCCTAGTGGCTACTAAGAGCTAACTGTACAAAAAGCAAGTGTAAACAAATAGGATGCAAGAGATTTAAGGAAGGATTGGTCTAGACTGGAAGAAAGAAAGGCCATACAAGCAAATTATCAAAGCAAAATTACCAACAATAATAACATTCTTAAAATTTTGCTCCTCTAAGAGAGTCAACTTGTAATGAACACTGCTTGAACAACTTCTAATCTTTATTAGATTCTGATAAAGAATCACACAGTCTTTTGGAGGAATGCTGAATCAGTTAGATTCTGATTCAGCATTCCTCCAAAAGGCTGTGTGAAATAAAGATGATGCATCCCTTGAAGTATAATTTTGGTGGACTTAAACTTATACCATTTATACCAATAGGAGTTTACATGACAGAGCCATACTCTTTCCCCCAGACTCAGTGGTCTGGACCATATCTGCCCTTCAGAATTTGTCTAACTCCTGTGAATGAGTTATTAGGTGAGCTTGGGCATCTTTCCCAACCTCTGCAATACAGAATGCTTTGCGTGGGGATTACATGTGTGTGGGCATAATGACCATGTGCTTTGCTGTGTGCGTTTTTGAAAGAGTAAGGGTCTTTCTGGGCACCACCAATCTTCCATTTGTGAAATAGGTGTTTTGTCGTGTTTTCTGGGATTTAGTTTTTGGACTCAAGACTCCACCCTTTCATTTTTTTTCTCTCAGTTACATGGTCAAGTGAACTTCTCTTTGAGCCTCAACAATTTACCATTTATGTTATGCTCTGTGCAAATAAAGTATGTGATTTGTTATTAAGGCATCAAACTCAAGTACTTTCTTGTACTCAGTTTCTTGGAGAAGCTAAATGTCTTTTGTAGCTAGACAGGCGCATATAGCAGCTGGTTTCGTGCTAGTGTCCACAAGTGACTCTCAGATTTCCAAATGTGCTAAGAAGCACTGAAATGTTGCTAAAGATAATCTTTTGTTTATTTTTAATACAAATTCTCAGAAAATACAGCAGAACCTCCTTCTTCTTCAATCAGTTTTATCTGCACAAATAATCAGAGGTACTGAGACACAGCTTCAGAGGTTCTTTTTTATCAGGAAACTCCCAAGTATGGTAACGTTAAACCCTTGTCTGAGGGCAAAAACTTATGCAATGTACAAATATGAGTAATGGATGTCTTGATGGGGTTCCTTTCTGTTAAGAAAACCAATTTTACAAAACTGTAATTTGGAATAGAGAATGACTATAGGAGAGGATGCTTAAATAAAGATGCTAACCTTATGACCATGGAATTGTCAACAGCAATCAAAATGTGGAGCAGAGGCTAGGCAAGTTACGCCACACTATCCATGAATTCTTTTTCCAGATTTTCTTCAACTTGCTGTAATTGCATAAAATTATGAGAGTCTGGTGGGACTTCAAGAGTATTAACTTGGAAATAATACCTAACTTGGATAAATCACATATCACATATAACAGTATAGAGTTCCTAGTCTCCTTAACTTTCAAAATCCATAGATTTCCGTTGTTGCTGTTGTTTTTATGCTAGTTATCTTTGTAGGACCAGTAGTCTAGCTGTAGTGAAGGACTGTTCTTTGAGATGCAAACTTTCATTTCCATTCCTTCAATCTTGCCCCTTTTTATTTCAAACATCACCCACCTCCATTTTCAAAAGGGATGGCTTAGTTGAGAGATTCTTAGGGACATTTCCATTCCTGAGACAAGCACTTTATCATTAATTCATCTTAGCACCAAGCATCTCCTTTCCTATATTTACCCATCTTCAACAGACCCTAAATGAATTCAGTAAGTGTCATTTGCTCTTTCAATGCTGCAGCACTGTGCCACGCAGGATTACAAGGGATTGGGGGATTTCCTTTTCTTTTACTTCCAGCTTTCAGCCGCTCTGCCTTGTTTTGCTATTAAAAATACAGCAAGATAATGTTCTTAGCTCCATTAGCTGCAGTGATGGTCTTGACACTTCTGTTTCCTAATGCATCCAGCTCCTACAGATGCACCCATCCCTACTTGCTCATCACTCTGCAGGGAAAGTGCTAGATAAAACAACATACAGCAGGAGTTGGGGGGGGGACCTTGAGAAGATTTAGGCTTAGCTATGAATCACAGATGCTGTCTTTCTGTAATCAGTATTCTGATCAGCAGAGTTGTGATCAGAATAACCAAGGTCTCTTCAAAAATTCAGGCCTTATTGACTTTCCTGCATACATTGCTATTTTCATGCTACTCAAAAGCCTCAGAAAAGATTTTCATGGGCACACAAAAAGTGATGTAGACTCAATTGACTTGGGCTCAAGTCAGACTTAAGTTACTTCGATGACTTATCTTAGACTTGACTTGGCAATAAATGACACACACTGACTTGACTCATGACTTGCATATTTTCAGTGACCGATTTGCTGCCCTTGGTTCAAGTAACATAACACATTCATCCAGAAATTTTATAACTATGGACAGTGCTTCCATCTCTTTTTGTGTTCTGGTTACATGACAATCTGCCTCAAGCCAAAAGTGTGGGTGCATTTCTCAGAGGGAAACAGCAAACAGGTTTGGCACCAAGCTTAAGGAAGGGTTGAGGTCTGTTCAGCAGCCTGTCCCTGCTGCATAAAGGAAGAGCTTTCTAAAACTTTTTCTAAGGGCAGAAGGCAAGATTCACTCCCAGAGTGGGGGGCAATTTCAGAGGAAAACAACAAATGTGTTAGACAATGGGGCTTGAGGAGGAAGGATCTTCCTTCTAAAGCTTTTGGAGGTTCAACAATGGGGAGAAAGAAGAATCCTATTCCCCACTTCCAAAGCTGCAGAATTTTTTTTGCCCATTGATGCAAAAGCCTCCAACTTCCACATGTCCAAACCTGCAGATGGCAAAATCGCAAATGTGGAGAGCCAACTCTACTTAAATTGCTAAAGCTGACTTTATTTGACTCTGTCCAATTCTGGAATATATGTTGGGGTATAAAGTTGGCTCCCTGACTTGAGACTTGACTTGAAAGTATCATGCAAGAAATTGAGACTCAACTTGAGACTTGAAGGTAGAGACTTGAGACTTGAAGTAAAAGACTTAAACACATCACTGGACACAACTGTAAGGAAATGTAGCCTCCCAGAAGGGACTTACTGGAGAAACATTTCTTTTGCAACATCAACCAATCCACTTCAAAGCAACAGTAGATTTTGTTATGGCTGGAGCACCTAGCTGGCTTGAAAGTTTTATTGTGAGTATTACAGGCTACTGCTTGCTTAATGCGAGGGAGATCTGAGAGATCATAGATACAAAAATAATTATTCTTCTCTCTATTAAGCAAGAGGAGAATCTGAGACTTCCACTACAGTTATGTTTTTAGGCATCATCAAATAGATACCTAAAACTAGCATAAATACCATTCTGGAAACAAGATATATGTCTGTATATATGTTGGGTCTCTCATGATTAACAGTGATTGGCTGAAATATAATCCATGAAGGCAGTACAGTTTTCTGCAGGTCTACCCACATCTGGAAAAACCCCATGAAGTCAGCAAATGGGCCAGGTCACAATCCACCCGGAAATTCTTCCTCATAGATCCCACTAAAAATCAAAAAAGATCAGCTCAGACTCAAAAATATCCTCATCACCTAGTTGCAGGAGAAAGAGAGACTCTGGTTGCAGTTCATAAACCAGTTCAGCTAAAATGTTTGGATTTATATCTATCTACCCCATTAATATAACCAGGCTGTGGATTACACTA
Organism: Ctenosaura bakeri; assembly: GCA_948474755.1. Classification (NCBI taxonomy): domain Eukaryota; kingdom Metazoa; phylum Chordata; class Lepidosauria; order Squamata; family Iguanidae; genus Ctenosaura; species Ctenosaura bakeri. The sequence goes on from CAOLHI010000850.1 coordinate 218,926, forward strand.
ATAGTTACTTAACATCTCTAAGATTTCCACATGATATTTACTTCCCTCATACCAGAGGTATGCAATATCAAGAAGTTTTGGACTACAAGTCCCATAATCCATGTGCCAATTAATATTACATCCAAGCTGATCTTCACTTAAACTCAAGTACTCCAGTTTGACTGGTTTACAGACTAGCTTACATCTATTTGTATTTCTTCTCATTTAAGTCACTCAACTTAACTGGACTTTGGTTCCTGCTGTGCACCACACTGAAATTCACAGCACTTTGACATTCACTATCCTCACACCTTGTGCTGTGACAGCTTTGACTTCCAGTAATGTAATACTATTTTTGAGATCAGTTATGATATAAAATGTGTGCACCTTCCATCTTTAATATTAATATGTCTTGTAACTAGTGCTTTCTCATAGCTCCAAATTCTTGAGCACAACTAGAAAGGGCACTTATCCTGAAAAATCTAATAAATTTACAGTTTTATATACTTCCTTCAATTGTAAAAGTCTTGTTCAATAAACTTTAAAATGCCACTATAGAGCAATAACACAGACGGTATAAAGCCAGCCCAGGGAAAGCTGTGCAACCAGAAATTGTTCCCCTTTCTGCTAGAGCAATAAAGTTTTATATGTTTGAACTGACTGTAAAAAGGTTTGAATGTTGGCAACTGGGGAATAATCTGTCTTCTTTATAGTTATTATCATATTTCCCATAAGACCCCTTGGTCTGTGTCAATCCTTCTTATATATGACACCTTTGTATTGTCAGCAAAAGCTAGAATACTTTACTTGCTTTTTTGTTTGTTTGTTTTATCCCAGTCCTTCAGATTACCATTAGCATGAATAAATTACTTGTGAGAAGCTTCAATTGCATATTTTACTGAATAATGCTACATTTTCCAGCAAGGGGGAGTAATAAATGATTACTTTTACTTCTATCTGTAATTCTGGGCATTATGATGCAGGAATCACTTATAAAATAGAATTTGTAGGAACACTCCGAAATGTTGCAAGTGGGCAAAAAGGGGTGAAAGATTAATGATGTAGGACAATAAACATAATGGGGACAGAGGCAGACAAACCATCTTTCTGTATCTTTAACAGTTAGTTTGTCAATAGATCTGAACTGGCTCTGAACTCTTGGAGAGAAATGCCAGGAGCGCCTCAAAACAAAAGTACTTTTTCAAAGCTCTAAGGTTTGCCTTCCAGCTGTACATACTAAATGATGGCCACCATTGCTCCCTCATTTCTATGAACAAGAAACTGATCTCAACACATGAGCTAAAATTGTGAAACATTTGATGTCATTCATACAAGCAATTTTAACTTACAATGTGCAACATAGTTTGTAAGATGGTAACTCTCAGTTCATAATGTTTAAGATGACCGCAATTAGGATTTTCATACTGGAGATAGCTCCTATATTCTAACTGGTTATGTAGTAGAGGGAATATCAACACAACCAGGTGATAAATAACATCTGGTGAAATTCTCTCTTCTATACATCCATTAAAGGTACAGAAACATCTTCGACCTTTCACTTTGGCAACTCAAATCATAATTATTCTTATTTAACAAATAGAAATTCAGGCTAACAGGAAGGAGGACCTGTATAGGCCAGGGGCACTGAAACCTACTAAAACCAAGTTAAACTCTCTATCCAGCTATCCACAACCTGGGAATTATGGGTCAACATACATGGAGAACATCAAACATTTGAAAGCAGAACACTTTTCTCCCATTACAAGACGTGTTACTTGACAGCATGCCTGCACTCATTAAACTGGTCTTATAGAGATTTTTAAATACCAACTGTAAAGCTTAAAATCTTATTCTCACCTTTCCAGCAATTATGACTATGCAGAAAAAGACTCATATATCCAGGTGTGCATGGTGATTTCAGGGAAAATGGAGCTGAGTAACAAGCAGCACCTGCTGAAATTCCCTCTCCTACACAACCATTAGAGACAGAAACCCTGTTCCTTATTTCAGCTGGCAACTCTAGTGTTAACCAATCATGTATCAGGCTAATTGGACTTAAGGATGGCTCAAAGACAAGTCTTCTAAAGTCTCAATACAGTCCCAGCAAGAAATTCTCATATGGAATGTTAACTGAAGCTAACAGACGAATATTCCTTCCATTTGCATTCATTAAGAACTTGTTATTTATAGTCAGGAGGATCATGGAAGACTGTAAACTGTTTGTACACATTTAAACTTGTCTAGTAATTAAACAAAGAAGCTTATATGAGAGCCATAATATTTCTATATCCAACATCCAAAGATACTAATGTTTGTTCCATACTGCCTCCTAAAGGCAAATGTGAGTATCATAGTATTGAGTTTGTATTTGTCTGGATTGATAAATTACAATTTCCCCTTCACCAATACTAATAGGTCCCCCTTTTTACCACCCCCCAAAAAGAGAGAGAGATCACTCACTGATCAGTCTTCTCCCTTCCTTGCACCCATGGAACACAAAACAATACATTAAAACTACAGTCAACGCTCCACATTTGCAGGGGTTAGGAGCACTGGAGCCCCCCCTCAAAAGTAGAAAAATGTGAATATCTATAGCCCCTCCCAAACCATATTTAACACATAAAAAGTGCAAACACAGTACCCAACGACACATAGTACACAGTAATATAGAGAATACGACACATTTGAATCTATGATGGGAAGCATGACAGCTGCCTGGTTCTGCCTTCAAGGTGGAGAGATTCCTTTCACAAGCCAGAAATGGGTGATTGGTGGAACCTTCTGCCACCTCCATCACTGCCCTGTGCCATTTTTTTTAATAGTCTCACCCTACATTCACATTCTCTCTGTAGGTCACAGGAGACTGTGAGAGTGAGACAAGATTTGCAAGTCCCTATTAAAAATGTCGTAGGGCAGCAGCAGAGTTTGCAGCAAATAATCCATGAATTATCAGATCCACAAATGTTAAAGCTGTGGATGCAGAGGGCAAATTGTATATTACACCTGCTGTATTTGTTTTATTCTGCAATAATAATTACTCTTGCCTTGATTTTAAATTCAGGAGGTTGTTTGCTATTTTGGCCATATATATATATATATATATAGAGAGAGAGAGAGAGAGTCATATGGAGTTGAAGAAAGGAGGGATTTAAATCAGATAAATAAAATAAAAATAAATGTTAACAGAAAGTTTAATGTTAAACTTGCTAGCATGTAAAAAAGCAGGGTATAAAACTGCTGATGCCCTAGTGTTCATGTGTGTGGATTTACAAGCAATAAAGCCAAAACAATACCCATTTACACATGTGATTTTAGTATCCTAAATATATAGGTTCAGGTTATTTATACCCTATCATTTTCCCCGGACTGGGACTGAAGGAAGGTCTTTATTTTTCTCTATATAAATGAGCGGCTGATTCACTCTTGTAGCACACAACGCTACCCTTTCAAAAAGACAATTTGCACATAAGCAGCCCTGGCACTGTGTGGTCAAAAACAGGAGCTCGATGGGGTGAAACAGGTGTTTGCACACCAAGACATAGGTTTTCCCCTCCCCATTCACTGAAATTTCTCTCTCTCTACTACACACACACACACACACACACACACACACACACACAGAGGCCATCACAATGATGGGTTTTTTACCAGTAACTAATCTTAAAATAAGTCATCAGACAAATACACACAAAATTCCAATTCCACCAAACATTCAGAGGAAACGATGAACAAAGCAAGGGTTAAGTCTATCGTGTAATAAGCATTTCTGTTCCAGTGCTTTGCAAGAGCCCATTACCTCCTGCCACATTACCTCATTCATTTCTTATATGCGGATGGTTTATTTTCCCATGAGCACCCTGGAGTTCAGACATGGCTAGTATAAAGTCCCCTCCCTCCCCTCTATTTCTCTATCCATCACATTTAACACTCTGACAGTAACAGTCTATAATGTTTCTATTCTACAAAACCGCTCTGTCAACTCTGGGCTTCCAGAGCAGCAACTGAGGAAAATAAATAACATCAGTGCTGTGGACGACAGCAACACTGTTTGCTTTTTGCTGGGATGGATGCAAAGGAATTTGGGAAGCCTTGTCAGTAAAAGACAGAGTCAGTGTGGTGTAGTGGTTTGAACATTGGACTATGACTCTGGAAATGAGGGTTTGAATCCTGCTTGGACATGGAAACCCACTGGGTGACCTTGGGTAAGTCACATTCTCTTAGCCTCCAAGGAAGGCAACAAAGGCAAACACCCTAAGAACAAATCTTTCCAAGAAAACCCCATGATAGGGTTACCTTAGGCTTACCATAAGAGGGAAACAACTTGAAGACACAGAACAACAATCGCTACTCTTTTTTCACAAATACAGAATCATAGAGTTGGAAGATACCAGAAGGCCCATTGAGTCCAATCCCTGCCATGCAGAAATACATCATCAAAGAATTCCCAACAGATGGCCATGCAGCCTCTGTTAAAAAACCTCCAAAGAAGGAGACTCCACCACGTTCCAAGGCAGTGCATTCCACTGTCAAACTGCTCTTACTTCCTACTCTTACTCTTATTCCTCTTACTGCTCTCGAACAGTTAAAGTTCTTCCTAATGTTTAGATGTAATCTCTTTTCCTGAAGTTTAAAGCCATTACTCCTTATCCTAGTCTCCAGAGCAACAGAAAACAGGCTTGCTCCCTCCTCCATAAGACCTCCCTTGAAATATTTAAACATAGCTTTGATGCCGCCACTTAATCTTCTCTTCTCTAGGCTAAACATAACCAGCTCCCTAAGTCTCTTCTCATAGGTCATGGATTCCAGGCCTTCTATCATTTTATTCACCCTCCTCTGGACATGTTCCACCTTGTCAATATCCTTCTTGAATTGCAGTACTTAGAACTAGACACACTATTCCAGGTGAGGGCTGATCAAAACATAATAGAGTGGTACTATCACTTCCCTTGACCTAGACACTATACTCCTGTTGACGCAGCCCAGAATTGCCTTTCTCAGCTGCTGCATCACACTTCCGACTCATGTTCAGCTTGTGGTCTGCTGCGACTCCTAGATCCTTTTCACATGTACTGTGGTCAAGTCAAGTGTCACACATCTTATATCTGTGCATTTCTTTTTTTCTGTCCAAGGACAGTACCTTACACTTCTCCCTGTTGAAATTCATTTTGTTAGGTTTGGCCCACATCTCTCATCTGTTAAGATCATTTTGAATTCTGATCCTGTCCTCTGCAGTGTCATCTACAAATTTGGTAAGAATATCCTCTGTTCCTCATCCAGTCACTGATAAAGACGTTGAATAGCACTGTGCCCAGGACAGAACCCTGCGGCACTCCACTAGTCACTTCTCTCCAAGATGAAGAGGAGTCATTGGTGAGCACCCTTTGGGTTTGGTTGGTCAATCAATTACAAATCCACCTAACAGTAGTTTTGTCTAGCTGACATTTTATTATCTTCTTTCACACAATACCATGGGGAACTTTGTCAAAGGCCTCGCTAAATTTGAATCACTGAGTTTGAACTCCTTTTCCCACTTTTTCCACTTCTTGTACATGTCCCTTTTAAATCTTAGCTCCGTTGAAAATTCCTTAGACATCCATGCTGCATTCTTTAGCGACCTCCCATTTATTCATCACTGGAATTGTTAGAAATTGTGCCTTCAATATCTCACTTTTAAGAAACTCCCATCCATCATGAGCTCCCTTCGCTTTAATATTCCTGACCATGAGATCACTCCCAGCATTTCCCTAGGTTTACTGAAATAAGCTTTCCTAAAGTCTAGAATGTGTGTCTGACTACGTTTCACTTTCTCTTTCCACTGTATAATAAACTCCAGGAGCACATGGTCACTTCCACCTAAGGATCCCAATACCTCCACCCCATTTTCCAAGTCATCACTGTTAGGATCAGATCTAAAATAGCTGTCTTCCTTCATCTCTCCTCCACTTTCTGGATTATGAAATTGTCTGCAGGGCAAGTGGGATATTTGTTGGACCTGATACTGTTGGCAGATTTTGACTTCCAGAAAATATCAGGATAGTTGAAATCTTCAATTACGACTATATGCCTCTTTCCTGAATGTTTTGTCATCTGTTCTAGGAAGGCATCATCCAATTCCTCAGTCTGGTTTGGAGGTCTATAGTAGCTCCTCACAATGACATCACTGTTGTTTCTCTCCCCCTTAATTTTTAGCCAGATGCTTTCAATCTGGGTTCTAAGATTTAAGTCATGGATCTCTTCACAGGCGTAAATGTTCCTGATATATAATTCTACTCTTTTTCTTTCCGGCTTGATCTGTTTCTCTGAAATAAGTTATACCCCTCTATTGCTACATTCCAATCATGAGACTCATTCCACCAGCTTTCAATGATGCCTATTATATCTTATATTATCCTGTTTATGTCCTGTTTACATGGTGACTCACAAGGTATTACACACTTTTCCAGACCAAGGAAGCCACATCTTTGCCAAACAATCATTGTGACCAACAGGCCTATTTTTTGGTGTCATATTTTCACAAGTACCCTTTTTGTTTCTTAAGAATCTATGCCAGCTGATAGAGCATTTTTCCCCTTTTGATCCTTTTCCTCTCCTTTCCTTTCTTTTTTTACCTTTACCTTTTTATTTTATTTTTATATTGTCTGTCTATTTTTTATACAGGCGATTTGACTTACAGCCTTATCACACTACACTCTTATAGCGCTATTATTCCATTTTAACTGCCATGGCAGCATTGCATGGAATCATGGGATCTGCAGATTTGAGAGAAGCACTTAGAATTCTCAGCCAGAGAGCTTCAGTGTCTCAGCAAACTACAAATCCCAGAATTCCACAGGGTGCAGCCATGGCAGTTAAAGTGGAATAACAGTGCTGTAATAGTATATTGTGACGGACCTTTGTCCAGTTGTTCTCAAACTGTGCAATGGAACCCTAAGGGTGGCACGACAGTTGCTCAGGGTTGAAGGTGCAAGAAAAATCAGCCTTAAAGTACAGCAAATGTGAAAAAGAAGGGTAGAAGAAGCCTATGTGTCTGTGTACCATTGAGGATTGTCTGGTCTCTGCCAAAGAGCAATGCTAAGTGTCTTCCTCTGTTATGCCTTCCTTCAATCTCAGACATGGCAAAAATCAGTTCCTCTGTTTTTATGCTTTTCCCACTCAGCTTTGCTGAATGTTCTGTCAGTGGTGCAACAGCGCATGCCCCTTAGTGACCATGAGCCAGTTAGGTGGAGGGAGGGAAGAGAAGAGAAGAGAAGCGAGAGCAAAAGAGCTTAGCATTAAGACAGAGATTGTTTACAGCGCAAGGGCCTGTGAGGGAGAGAAGGGTAGGGGGGCATAGGATTTGACAAGACATGGGGGAGGCAGCACAATGTCTGCATGTAGATGTAAAGGTGGTCACAGGGGTAAAAAAATCTGAGAAACACTGATTTTGTGACAACATAGTCAAAAAATCTAATTTATTTAAACAAATCTATCAATTGGTTGATGATAATAAATACTCTTATCTGGATTATTTTCGTCCTGATCTTCTAACACAGCACTGCCTCTCTCTCTCTCTCTCTCTTGCTCTCTAAATATATAAGAAGTGCTGTATTAGAAGAGAAGGAGCAAAATAGTCCTTATAAGAGTATTGACAAGCAAAGCCCATTCTTGCAGCTACAGGGAAGTAGAAAAAGCTGATCTGTGCCAAATCTAATATGCTCACCTGTACTTTACTCCAGATTACAGGAGAAAGAAACTGAACTCTTAAAATGGAGTTGGAGGGTATTCTTCTGCTTCATGGTCTTTTCCTTATACACAATAAGCCTCAAGGCAAATGCTAAGTGGTATACAAGGTTTCCTTCCCTTCATATTATCATCTGTGTTATCCTTGTTTTCACAGGAATATAGATACTGTTTTGCTTAAAGAAAAATAAAACTCTCTTTTTTAAATTCTCAGTTTTTAAAATTATAACAATATGGCCTCTAAAAAAAACCAGAAGCTCTTTTTTCAAGACTAAGGATTCTAAAGCTCACACTGACTTCTGATTTCTCTACATTTTCAAAAGACAAACCAAGAGTTAAAACAGACTGAAAGAAAATAAGACCCTTCACAAGATCACTTTTTACTTTCCGTTACTGTGACTATGACCATGTGTCTGTGCATGTGAGGCACAGAAAAGCAAGGTGTCTGCATTATTTTTGCAAACTTATGCTAAAGGGAACTAGTAATTCATTTCATAAACCTTCTTAGGAAGAGCCATTATGCTAAATCTGCAAAAATATAATTTCATCTGCCACTCATACACAAACACTCATACACACATACTCATTCAACAAAGAAAATAGTCTTCCTAGAGATAATCATGCTATTGTGCACTAAACTATATGTTATCTACTCTCTTTTAAAGGTGTATTTTGAATCAACCAATTTATTTCTAGGAAAGCACAGCCACTGAGTACTGAGCTAGTTATGGACTATGACATGCTAGGAACATGTCTAATGCTTTTAGCCCTGCTGCCCTTCCTGGCTCAAAATTATCTCCCTTACTCCCTGCTTCCCTTTGCCACTGAAAACGTTACTAGCAGTAAACAGCCCCTTCAGGACATTACAGCAAGGATGGAGGTGCTGAGCAAGCTCAAGGCTGTAGTTGTGTGAAATTGGGAGAAAACGGTGGAAGAAGGAGTTCCTTCTGCTTGCCATGTTCACTCACAGATAAAATGACCAGGAAGGTAACAGGTAAGGCTTGTCCTGGTCTTCCATTACAGCAAAATCAGACGACACTAAGGCAGCCAGCCCAAAGGGTTATCTAATGCTAGCTTTATTCTAAATGAGTTGGTACCATATGTCACCCAGCAATAACGCTGCAAGCAGCGTGCAACTGAATACATATTTAATTCACATAATGGGTACAACAGTAGAAGTAATCAAAGCAGATTGCCATAAGCCATAAAGAAATGTAGCTTGTTCCCTATCAAGAAACATCCTGAATCTGTAGGAGGTAGGGGGAGGAAATATACCACCAGAAAGAAAAAGAGGGGATCATATCACTGCAAGAGCAAAAACACCCAGCAGAGATGAAAAGCAGGGCCTTGATCTGGCATGAATGAAAATCAATGGGAGAATATTGTTGACAAATCATTCTTCCTCTCAATATAATTAACAGTAATGGATTTATTGGCAGGATTTTAGTGATTTTTCATGTTAAATAGAAGCCCAGAATTTTCCTTCATAAGGTCAGTCCATCTACAGGTTCACTGTTCACTTCATCCTGAAGTAAATTTTCTACTACTTTTCCTTACACAATCCAGCCTGCTCCTCTTGCCAGTGTTAAATGTGGAGTAGCAGCTGACATAAAGCCAGTCCTCCTCTTCATTGCCTTCTGCTATGAGATGATTGATATGATTGTGGAATGCTCATCGATATCTTTGGACAGATCAACTGGCATTTCCATTAAAGTCCTATTAATGCATAAGAGACACAGCTGCAGATAGGTTAGCATAACAAAAGTTCCACAATGAAGCTAAGAAGCAGCACCCCTGCTCTGAAACAAATGCAGCTTGGTCCTTCTATACTCATCAAGATCGTTTTATAAACATGTTTTCATGCCGATAAGCAAACATTCACCGCACCTCAGTAAGGTGGTTTACTGTAACATATTACTAGCTCAGCCAGCAACAAGGAGACATTAATTTCAATTCTGGTGCTTAAACACTTTGGCAAAGCTGATCACTCCTTCTTGGTTGGGCCCTCTGAAACCCCCAGGAGAAATGAGGATGGCTCCCTTCTCCTGCCAGCATCAGCCTCTTCCAAACAGGAGAGAGGGCATTTGCTATTCAAACTGAGCAGAAGCAAAAGACAGTCATCTCTGGATCAGAGAGATGAGAATCAACTATGAAAAAGAAACACCAGGTGTTTCCATGTCTTTTGAAATCTTTTAATTTGCATAGATAAGAATTATTTAAGGTTGTGTTGGAGGGGTTGCCAAGAAATTGGTACTTATATTCATATGTGGTGGAGTTGCAAATATGCACAGAAATTTTGGCAAATGGTGTTTAAAGAGATAACAGAAATTGATTTAGAAATATGTCTTGGTATAGCATTGTTATCTATATAGAATAAAGTTAATTGTATCCAGGCGATGGATCTAATTACAAATTTATTAACTGCAGCAAGGTTAGTTATATCAAAAAAATTGGAAAATTCAAGATTTTCAAATAGATGATTGATATAAAGAAGTGTGGAAAATCACAATTAATGATAAGCTAACATGTGGAATTAAGGCCAAAAAAAGGAATAATGAAAGGGAGTGATTTTGAAGCAATATGGAAGATATTTGTGGAAAAGGTGTTAGTAAAAAAGGAAGGTGTCACGCTTCCACAAGAAGAGCTACAATTTTGGAAAGTGGAGTAATTTGAGCTATAATTGGCTCTGGGGATGGGGTACACTTGGCAATAGTAATACGTTAAATTTAGTTTGAAAAGGACAGACATAAGAATGAAATTACTAACAGTATATTTTTTAAAATGTTAATTATGGGAATAAATAACAACAACAGGTATAATGAGAATAAGATTCAGATATATACAATCAAAATATATAATCAGTATGATTTATAATATGCTGAATAAGTAATATTATGTAAATGCATTTGAAAAGAAATAGAAATGTAAGCAATTTTTTGTTGTAACTTTTTTTCCTTCTCTTTTATGTTTAGCATATTATGGGTTTTTCTGTTCTTTCTTTTCTTATAATTAATTAAAAAATCTTTTAATTTGATCTGAATCCTAAAATGGACAGAGGAGATATGCACACATCTATGAGGAGAAGTCAGGAAAAACAGAAAAGTTTGCCTTTAAAACTAGGGTAGGCTGCCTTTCTATGTGTTTCCTTAGGACTCAGAAATCAACAGGACTGGAAGGACATACTTCTCTGTGTGGATGCAAAAGCATATTGCAACATAACCTGCATACAGTGAACATTCCATATAAGCAATCTCTGGATCTGCAATTCTGAGCAATGGCACAGCACTGTATCTGCAAGCATTTTACGTCCTTTTAATAATATGGGATGCTATCATTTGCTTTTTTTGCAGTGGAGGGGGGAGTATCCTGGAACTGAACACCTGCATAGACGGAGGATCCACAGTATATGTTTCATTCCCAGGACTATTCACAGGACTGGGCAAACCGAGTGCTCTCACTTAAGCCACTGAACTCTGTTCAGTCTCTCTTCTGGGGTTACTGCAGGAAGCAGCAAATATCTTCGTCCTCTGCCCCACCAAAAGTTCTACAGGTTGTTTGACTATTAACTTTAATTGCTAGAAATTTGTGTTTATAGTTATGTTCCTTTTTTCAGTTTGGGCAAGATTAGAGTTCTGGTAGCCACCATGAGGTCTACCAAATGTTGAATGCAAAGGGCCTAACATCTGGGATGACGGAGAACATGCAGAACTGTTTTTCATAGAGTCTGGCCTCTTTTAAGAGAAAGAAGGCTCTCTCAAGATGTGAATCCAAAGACACTCTTATGAAGTTGATGCAATGAGCAGGCTACAGCACTGACTTTTTTGGTTTAACTTTGAGCCTACTATGTCATTTGTGAGGACTCATGGAGCTGTTGACAGTCCAAAGGGTAAGACCCTGTACTAGTAGAAGCCCTGCCCATTGCTAAGCAGAAGTACTTTCTGTGTTGCAGTCAAATGGCAATGTGAAACTATGCATCCTAAAGATCTGTTGAAGTGAACCAATCTCTTCTCAAGAAGGGAAGGATGAAAGCCAGGATCACCATCTTGAACCTTGGTGGGCAAATATATCTGTCTACACCACAAAGATCCAGGATGAGATGGAGACCATCATTTTTTAGGACAGTAAGAAAGCGAAAGAAGTAACCATCCCTCTTGCATTGCAGTGGGATCTTCTCAACATCTCCTCTGAGTAACAAAGTGTCAGTCTCCTCCAAGAGTGTTAGATGAGGAGGTGGAGAAAAGAAAATGCCAATGGGAGAAATACATGCAAACTTGATGCCATAGCCCAAGTGAATTATAGTAAGTACCAAGAAATCTGTAGTGATGTTCCACTAGGTGGGGTAATGGTGGAACAGACTTGGGACTTGTGAAACTGTTATGTTTGCCAGATAGAATGTTGGCAGAGGTGGTGTCCTGTGGTAGGAGTCAAAAATGGGACTTAAAGCTAGAGGAAGGATGTTTCGTTTGTTGTTGATGGTGCTGCATAAAAAAATGGTAGGTCAAAGAGGATGATAGAGGAGAGGTCATAGGAGGCCTGTAGGGTGATCTGGACCTAAACAAGGCGGACAAAGACATCCTCCAGTATGAACAAGTGGAGCAGCTTCATTGCTGAGGTTGTTGGTGGCTGAAGCCCATCTTCTTAGCAGTCAATCTTGCTTTTGACAAATGCTCCATAGAATCACCTATGGAGCAATGAAAAAACCCTTGTCTATCAAATGGTAAATCCCCAATCCTCTAATATCCTCAGTAAGGCCACCAAATGTAGCCATGCGTACCGACATAGTGTGACCGTTCCTTCCATGACTTTGGCTGAACACTCAACTGAATGTCAAGAGGACTGAATTTGTCGAGAAGCCAAGTATTGTGCCTCCTGATGCCACTGAAGGACAACAGCTCTTTGTTCTTCAGGCAGGTGTGGTACAAATGACAGTGCCCTATTCAGAGTGCTTTCTGATAGAGGATAGTACTGCAGTGACTAGTGTTTTGGAGGGACTAGAGGTGGATGTGGACAAACCTCAGCCACTGGAACCTGCTGGCATCCTGGTGTGGGACAGCGTGACAGGGAGAGTGAGACTGTAATGGAGAGTGTCAAGACCACTGCTGTGGAGGTGGAGACTGGGATCGAGATCCATGCTGGGTAACAGACCTTCAAGGGTATTAGTACTGAACATCTTGAAAGTGATATCAGTCCCAGTATGATGGAGAGCAGGACCAATGCGACTCAGCGGCTTCCTCCATAGGAGGAAGAGGTGTAGGAACATTCTCTATAAGAAAGAAAGTGTTCACAACTGAGGCATCTGTGCCAATGACAAAGATTCCCATTTAGGGGGAGTCTTTATTACTGTAGCCAAAAGGAGCAGGAGTCTTCGCTACTGTAGCTAAAAGGAGCAGGAGCAGGTTCAGTGAAAAACTTGCCTATCAACTGGAGGGAGACCAGTAGTTAGGTCACAGCCAATATCAGTGTTGAAAAAGTGGTTGGTAGTACCAAGATCTCAGAAGCCAAGACTAGAGCAGTAACAGCAACATCAGAGTGCTTGTTCTTGTTCTTTTTATCTTTTTCATTTTGGGATCAGGTCCTTACACTTCTCTGACTTCTCCTTCAAAGTTGTCCTAGAAGGATCTGAAGAGGCCAGTAGCTTTGGTTGCTGCAGAGGAGTTGACTTTGCCACCTGTACTGAAGCAGTTGACTCCAGTAAACATTGTAACATTGGGATGACTACCACACTTTACATTCTGGGAAGCAACAGAGGCCATGACTCCATATTACAAGTAAAGGTAGCTTCATGTCATATTTATGTTGTTCATCACACTGTAGAAATCTGTAGGATTTTGGACCACCTCTCATATATCTTCAGACTGTGGGCCAAAAATTATTCATGTGAACACTGAACACAGATATCCCACCTGATTCCCCAGTCCTGATGAGGATAATAAACTTGAACACTGTCCCCAATCCCCAGCTTTGAGTTGAGGAGAGGAGCTCACCCCTTCAGTTACACAATGATTTGTAACTGAACCCAAACACTTAGCAGCATTGAAACGTTTCAGCCTACTTCCTACATTTGACCTCATGCTGAATTTCAGAAGCCCAAAGTGTGGGACAATGGCTTATGGGGCTCATGGTGATAATTAAATATTTTGACTGGCTTTTAAAGGTAGAAAAAATGGATCTCTATCTGCAGATGTGTACAAAGTTCCTTGATTTTTTGCTCACATTAAACAGTGGAATTATATAAAGAATGAAAAATTTGCTAGTATGCTGACTAGTATTCTGGTCAGCTTTTTCCAGCCTTGGTTTTCTGTAGATGTTTTGGTTTACAGCTCTTACCAACTCAGAAAATACGGCTACTTCAGAGATGGGAACTGTCATTCAGAAGGCTGTAGATCGTGAAAGGCTGCCATAGATCCTCCTATGTAGGTAGGATTTTTCTAAGGCAGTTTGGAGTTCTGGCAATTCCAATCATGGCCAACTGCCCTAGAAATATCTTGAACATACAAGAAGTCTCTAGGGTTTAACTTCTGTGATAGAAGCATCACCCAATCAGCGGCGATATCCTTGAATCTTCCAAGAGTAACACAAAAGGGGAACAGGAAGAACATTCCACCTGTACTTCTAAGAATCTCTACTTCCTATCAGTGCAGTCCAAATAACATTTCAGGAAGAAAAAGGATGTCCAGCCAGGAAATTAATTTTATCCCAAAAGCAAATGAGGCAGGGGAAGAGGTCTGGTTTGGATAGGCACCATACCTAATTGGCATCATATCTAATTGGCAACACATTTTATTGGCTCTGGTATCAAATCCAAGCCTGAGAGGTAACAGAGAGGTCAAACTGAGAGAGGGAAAGAATTTGATTGTAAATGTGAGAAGCACAGGTCACCTCCAAAATTCCTCCAGGTGGACCAAGCAAATACACATCATTCCTGTGGATAATAGGCTTAAACAGAAGCTGGACTTTTCCAGGGAATCCAACTGTGAGGAGCCCACCAGGACACTGACTGACAGCACCCACAATAGACAGCTATTACAACATCCATCATGTCTTTGTCAATCAAAGCAATAAGCCCATCAACAGGCGAAAAACTCATTGTCCACAACAGGTTCCCTTTGTCTTGCATCTGGAAACTTCACAGCCACAAGCCATTTTCAGGGTACAAATACCCCTGATTTGAGGAGGCCCAGTGCAGTCTTTTGAAGATCTACCCGTCACTCTGTCCGTCTGGCTCCTGAATGAAAACTGTCCTTAGGTCCTACCTAAGCCAAAATACATTTCTGCTCTTCATTACACTTCTGGACTGGTAATTATAAATTCCCCCAAATCCCTCAGCCTCTCTATAATTTTTCCTCCCTTTCTCTTTCAGCTAGCTCTTGTGTGAATGTGTGATTTTGTGTATCTTGTGTGCATGCATGAGTGAATTCCCCTCAGTAAAATCATGTATTAGACAATTATGCTTGGTTTTTGGCTTGGCCTGATCCCATAAACATTGGGTAAAAAGATTTCGCTAGGTTACCCTGCCTCTTGTAGTGCTACAGCTTGTGTTCTGGCTAATTCCCATTCCCCATTATTTGGAGCACATTGAGGTGTCCCCCACTGGACCCCAGAACCCAGGGTAACATCTGCCTATAACTAATGTTATTTTCCTGCAATGATTTGGACTTGATGATCTATGGGTTCTTTTCCCTTCTTTCCCTTAATTCTCTTCTTTAAATTTAAGTTATTAAAAATTCAGATTTATAAAACCCAATTCTTGAAAGCAGATGAAATTACACAAAGTAAACAGATGTGAGTTTACATGTGCATGATTTATTTGAGTGCCAAATATGTCTTTCCTGAATGTACCTTGTTTATGTTTTACATGCTACATGAAGTATGAATGTAAAAAAGAAGAGATTCATTTTCATATTTGCCTATCTGAGGTGTGAAGAGAAGAAGAAAGGGAAAGGATTCTACTCCCATGAGGCATCTGCTAATAATTAGTATTATTTTATGGGTAAACTGGGAAACTCGAGAAGGAAGAATCAAGGCTCAGATAGGACTAATAGGCAGAGGAAGACATGCCTTCTCTCCCACTCTCTAAATCTCTCTCCCCGCTCCCCTCCACCACTGTACGTGTCTAAAGATATCAAAAGCTAGCAAAATCTGGTGAAAAACATTAATACTCCAGGAATCTGAAGGCAGTCTGACTGCAGACACTTAAGCTCTCAGCTCTGCCATTAAAGCTAGAGCCTAAATTATTGATCCCTTGCCTTGATCAGCATAACAGTCACGTCCCTGGAATCCAGATCTAAGTACACTGCAGTCCCTCTGCTGCAGCCACTGAAATAATTAGGAGAAATTCTCATTAAAGCAGAGTGAAAGGTTCAGAGATGGAAACAGAGTAAGGGCTCTGGGTGGGTGTTTAATGTGTTCCAACAGGGGTGAGGGACTGCTCAGAGCAAATCCCCATACAAGGCTTTGGGGTGGGGGGCAGGGGTAGAGATGTCAGTTTATCAAAACAAAAAGTACAGACAGCATTCTCCCCCTCCTCTGTGAGTGCACATGCACTCACGCATACAAACACAAAGACAGAAAGCTATTGCTGAAGTAATATGTAAATACACTTAAACAAAGTGGTGAAAAAGAAAAAGGGAGAGAAAAAGATAGGAAGTAAAGGGACTAAAAATAAATAAAAAGAAAATTAATAATCGGAAATCCATCATGCACTCCCCCTTTGAGTTTAATTTATTCATCCTTCAAGGACAGGAAGAGAAAGAAAACAAAGAAGATATATATTATCATCCCCACACAAGTGGGAATTCAGACCTCAAAAAACCTCACTGGGAGTCAGTAGGGCAGAAGGATAAGGACAACATACACAAAATACTGCTTACCAAATGATAGGGCTATATTGTCCCTCTGATATGAACTATGATTCACAGATATGCCAGCCCCTGCCTGGGAACTATATAGGTATTGTGCTGTGTCCACCCTCCCTGATCACCTTTGTGTGCTGTGTTCCCAAGAGGACAAGGGGTTGCCTCTGGGATGGCAGTAGTGGACTCACTGCTGGCAATGTCACTCAGGCTGACAGTTGCATCATCTTGTGTATTGTTTGTGTGGTGATGCAGAGCATATCCCCATCATCTCAACTTCATTAGGTCCATCATGTCTGTGACTGTTGTCACCAGCACAGTCCCAAATGGTGTTTATTTTGCTCAGCCCTTGAAGGCTGGCACTCTTGAAGTTCCCAGGGATACAGTCTGTCATTTTTATTACAATATGACTGTATTTCCTTCATGTGTCCTTTTCTCCTCCTTTCCCCATGGATAAAAATGTGATAACGTGGTCATTCAACATGGTGTGGCAGCAATGTTCCTCCTGTCACAAAGCAACATGATTACACTTTTCTCTTTTAGTTTAAACCATTCCTATAGCAATGAGTGGTGGGTATTATTCTGAAAGATTGGGCAATGAAGTGTGAGATACAAAACTAAATGCACAACCTTTGGCAGTAGGGGAGGGGAGGCTAAAAGTGGTGTCAACAATAAAACAGGCCCTGATATCCCCACCTCATTCTGTGAAGTTAGAAATACTTAGAATGGGCATCACATCCTATAAGATGTAGCGCATCATTAAATGTCTTAGGCTGATGCTGCAGCAAAGAGTGAATGTTACCAAGTTATAGAATCATGGAGTTGGAAGAGACCACAGGGGCCATCCCATCCAAACCCCTGCTATGCAGGAACACACATCAAAGCATTCCCAACTGATGGACATCCAGCCTCTGCTTAAAAACCTCCAAAGAAAGAGACTCCACCACACTCCAAGGCAACATATTCCACTGCTGGACAGCCCTGACTATCAGTAAGTTCTTCCTGAGATTCAGGTGGAATCTCCTTTCCTGCAGTTTGAATCCATTGCTCCTTGTCCTAGTCTCTGGAGCAGTGGAAAACAAGCCGGCTCCCTCCTCGACATGACATCCCTTCAAATATTTAAACGTGGCTATCATGTTCCCTCTTAACCTTCTCTTCTGCAGACTAAACATACTCAGCTTCCTAAGCCGTTCCTCATAGGGCATGGCTTCTAGACCCTTCATCATTTTGGTTGCCCTCCTCTGGATATGTTCCGGCTTGTCGATATCCTTTTTGAAATGAGGTGCCCAGAACCGGACACAGTATTCCAAATGAGGTCTAACTAATGCAGAATAGAGTGGTAGCATTACCTCCCTTGATCTTGACACCGTACTCCTACCGATGCAACCAAGAATCGTATTGGCTTTCTTGATTGCCACATCACACGGCTGACTCATGACTCTCACTTACTTACTTACTTACTTACTTACTTATTTATTTATTTCTCATATTTATTAGAGGACATATCCGTCAGACGACCCTTTTGCTATTTGCATTACGCATTCTCCTTCTGGGTGGCACAGTGCTAAGGAAACCCAAATGGGAGAGATGTTCTGCTTTCTGTGTTTTTCCCAGCTGTAAACCAGAAATTTTGGAAGCAAACTTTATCAGTCTGGAAAGCTTATTTCCATGTATGAACCCAATGAGTCTCAGCAGCATCTCTGGGCGGGGGGGGGGGAAGCAATATATGATCTAAAATACAAGTTAATGGCAAGTATTTCAGCCATGATGAAGCATTCCATGAGAGTGTAGATTTTTCCTGACTTTTAAACTGAAATACAGTCCTCCCTCCACATTCATAGGTTTGACCTTCGCAAATTTAATTACTCACAAGGCATCTGCTTACCTTTCTCCCACACTCTTCCTCTCCCATTCCCTTGCTTTTTGCACAGGTATAGAGAAGGCAGCACACCCAGGCAGAAGGCAAGAGAATGGAAGGGGGAGAATGGGGGGAGGTATGTGCACACCTTTGTTACACTCAAAGCTACTCCCTTCCATTTGCTTGCTTTTTGCCCAGGTGCACGGAATGAAGGCATGCACACCTGGGCAAAAAGTAAGGAAATGAGAGGAGAGAATTGGGGGGAAAGTATGGCCATGACTTCTCTGCGCACAGGGCTCCCCTCTCTCATTCACTTGCCTTTTGCCCGGGCACAGCCCAAACCCTCACGAAAGTGGAGGGGTCACTGTATAGACTTGCCTAAAAGCAATGTCTGCTGGACTGGAGACAGGCACAGGTGTGAAATAGGGCAATTTGAATGAGCTAAGGAGAGAAGCATTTCTACAGTGGTTCCACAGTTGTGTAAATATGTTGAGTCTCTTCACTCCAGTTCATTTCATTAAGATAAGAAGTCCTCTGAGCACAAAGTATGCCTAAAACACTTTTAGTACCAAATAAATTTTAAATATTACTAGTAAAAATTTGACAACAAGAAGCTAAAGATCCTTTAACTCAATGATTCTCAAATTCTGGTCCTTAGGAAGTTGGGAAATCATCCCCAGAATTCATGAATATTAGCTATATTAGCTGGGTTGTCTAGGCGTTGAAGCCTGAAATGTCTGTCGGACCAAAGTTTGAGCACCACTGCTTTACCTGATCTTAATACACAAAGGCTCTCACAATAAGACCGTAGAATCATTAAATCATACAGCTGAAAGAGATCACAAGGGCCACTGAGTCGACCCTCCTGCCATACAGGGATACACAATCAGGAATACACCTGACAGATGGCTATCCAGGCTCTGTTTAAAAATCTCCAAAGAAGGAGACTTCACCACACTCTGAGGTGAGTATTCCACTATCAAACTGCTCTTATCATCAAGAAATTCTTCCTAATGTTTAGGAAAAATCACTTTTCCTCAAGTTTGAAGTTATTGTTCTGTCCTTGGCTCCGGAACAGCAGAAAACAAACTTGCTCCACCTTCCATATGGCATCCTTTCAAATATTTAAACATAGGTATCATGTCACTTCTTAACCTTTTCTCTTCCTGGCTAAACATATCCAGCTCCCTAAGTCATACCCATATGGCAGAACATTGTCTCCCTCCCTCACATAATTCAGTTTAAAGTGCTGCTGATCAGGTTTGTGAGACTCTTGGCAAAAACATTCCTGCCAACTGCTGTGAAGTGCAACCCATCACTTTCCAGAAGTACATCTTTATGAAACTGCAGACCATGGTCCAAGAAGCAAAATCATTCCTGGCTATACCATCTGTGGAGCTGATTGTTCATCTCCACTATTCTTCTCTTCTTTCCTGGATTGTGTCCTTCTACTGGGAGAAAAGATCATATGAGAACCTGTGCATCAAGGTCCCTCAGCTTCTTACCCAGAGCCTCATAATCCCTTCTGATATTCCAAAGGCTATTGCTTGCAGTTGTCATTGGTTCCCATGTAGACCAGAAGTAAGGAGTAATGTTCCAAATCCTGCTGGAACACCAAATGTATAACCTTCTAACATCACCATGGCAAACAAAGCAGGCTAGATCCTACAGGGACTGACAAATGAAAGCACCACTTGGCTTGTGGGGCAGCTTGAAGCACTGAAGGTCCACATGGGCTGCTATTGTATGTAAAGATAGCTCAGTGAGCTAACTGCCCTGTTACCTGAGAACCTCATTGAAGCCCATCACTTTCTTGGCCAGCTCACCTATTTGCCTGCAGGAAAGGAGATTCCACCTGAGCCTCAGGAAGAACTTCCTGGTAGTCAGATCTGTATGGCAGTAGAATATGCTGCCTAGGAGGGTGATGGAGTCTCCTTCTTTGGATGTTTTTAAGCAGAGGCTGTATGGCCATCAGTTGTGAGTGCTTTGATGAGGGTTCTTGCATGGCAGGGGGTTGGACTGGATGGCCCTTGTGGTCTCTTCCCATTCTATGATTCTATGATTCTCTTCTAAGTAGGACCCCTTACTACCAGACTATGCACTCTGCCTACCTGTAATGTGTAGGTTGGCTTCAGAGGATGCAGTTCAGGACTGATCTAACTTCATATAAGAAGCAGTAAGCTAAGCTCAGTGTCCTACACACACACACACACACACACACACACACGATCTGCTGTGTGTACAAGGTCACTGAAGGCTGCTACATAAATGAACAGGGTCTCTTCTTGCAGTTAGTTGACATTGTGCATGGGAGAGGTATGCTGAGTACAATCTTGAACCAAGGCAGGAGCATGCCCTAGGTTCTAGGTTCTAGAGATAAGTGAAGAAAGCTGTAAAGCATGTTCCAGCATGACTGACACTGAACATCTTTGCACTGCTTGGCCTGAGCACTGCCAGGGCCATTTGCTGTGTGCCAGCATGGCAGCAGCCAAGGCCCTCAGCTTGTTAGACTGAAAGAATGTGCTGTTTTAATTAATGATATGTAAATATCCTTGAATGGGTTGCATTTGCATATTAAGAGAGATTTGCAGAATCTGCAGAGTAATATATTTTAATTAAGGATTAATTAAAAATAATGGGAATTTCATTTTGCCTGGCAGAATCCGTTTAGATCTTAGTGCACGTCTGCTCAGGAGTCTGGTCCGACTGCTCAGCAACCCACATCCTGCAGCTGAGCCCATCCCTCCTGTGTTTATCTTTTACCATCCAGGTCTCAAACAACAAAACAGCATCAAAAGAGGGGCAAGCAGCCAAAGCATCCTCCCCGTGCACCTCTTTGGTGCGATTTTCAGGGTAGTTTTGGTAGGTTTTTTTTTTTTAATCATAAAGTAAGTAAATGACTCTGAGACACGGAACACTAGTTGTGTTGGCAATTATGTTAATGGGATGCTATTAGGCTATGATTCTATATGAGCAATTGGGGAGAAGAAATGCCTTACTAAGAGAGAATGATACAACAGACGTCTGTCTTGTTGATATAGCTCCAGTGGAGCTTTCTGCATAATTACACTAGGCCACTTTCCATGGGTGAGGGAAAATCCCTAACCATGGAATGGTAGGTGGGCTTCTAAAATAAAGGTGAAAATCCTGCTTCAGAATAAAGGCTAAATGTCATGCTTGTGCCAAAGGCAAGGTCACTATTTGTTGGTTGTTTAAAGAATAATGCTGTGGCTAAATGTAGACAGGAGGCCAAAAGCTATCTGGTGATAGCTTGACCTCTAATTCCAGACAGATGATGAACGGAAGTAGTTAATGCTGAGGGAAACTTCGTCTGTATCAAGGATTCTGGCATTCAGTCTTGGTCCTTCACTGATTGATTGATTGATTGATTGATTGATTAGATTTCTGTGGCACATTTCAGAATTTGAAATGAAAGTGACATATAAACCACAAAGGAAACTGAATACAATACCATAAAACACCACATTAAAACTACATTATCATTCCATAGAATCTAGTAAAAGCTGCATAAAGCAACAACACTGTAGGAACAACAGCTTAAATCAAGCACAGATATATAAAAAATATAGCCAAGAGCAACAACTGAACCCCACACAAAAGAATGGTGCTCATCTAACAGAGGAGGGGGCTCCCACAATGCAAAGCCACCAACAAAAAAGTCCTGTCTCATACAAGCCCCATCAGCCTGTTCACAACAACTGCTAGGTCCATGAGCACAGCCTCTGAATCTGATACTAGCACGTGACAGACTCCAATGGATGCAGGTGATTCACCATATAACTTAGTCCCAAGCTGTGAAGGGCTCTAAAGGGTGACACCAGTGCTTTGAACTGGGCTGAGAGAAGAATAGGCAGCCAGTGCAATTGATACAATATTAGGCTGACTTGTTCTAAATATGAAGCCTCCACAAACATCCAGACAGTCAAAATTTAAACTAGTTAAAGTTTTCAATCCATCTTAAAAGGCAATCTCTCATTATTATTATTATTATTATTATTATTATTATTATTATTATTATTATTATTATTATTTTCATTTTATTAGTCAGTTGGAATGTGACTAGAGCATAACAATGTTGCAGCTGGCATGGACAGCCCAAACTGATCAATGGCACTCCTCACTATTGCCTCTACCTGTGTTTTCATAAAGCAGGATGACCAGGAACATCCTCAAGCTACAAACATGGTCTTTCAATTGAAGTGCAGCCCCGTTCAGAATCAGCTGAACGTTTACATTGAAGTTCATCTGCCCCCCACGCCTATCTTCCCAAAAATACCTCCAAGAACCTGCTGAAATGTTCTGAACTTCACTGGGATCAGACTTTATTGGGATTAATTTTTAGATGGAAATACAGAGGCAGAGCTGCATCTGAACCTCTGAATCACTTAAACCACCCCTACCATCATCATAAAACGTTAATAAAAACAAACTGCATGCTTAGATGCATCTTCTCTGCTTCTTCTTTCATTTATTTGCTATGCCACTAATTCCAAAGGTCCAACTAAGAATGGGTTGAAAACAAGTCTATTTATCAAATATCCCTATTAAGTCCATATAAATCTTGCCTATTAAGTCCATATAAAACATGCTGCCCCACTGAATCCTTTCTGAAATCTTTCTATTAAGGTATATTCTGTATTGTTTTCTCTGACTGGCAAGAAGTCTCCAGAATATAGTGACTGGGAAGTCTGGGCTCTTTCCCATAAAACAGGCAGAAACAAAGTATTTAGAGACATTGAATCCAGGTACAAATACAAATCTAGACCAACCCTTGTCCTCTCCTAATGAAATATAATCCCTCCTTGTCCTTGACCACTACCATTGACAGTAGCCAGGTATGATAAAGGAAAAGGTCATGCAAGCAAAGAAAACTAGAATCTGAAAATGAAAAAGTAAGTTAGATGAAGAAGTGACCCATGATAATAGGCAAGTATGCTTAATACAGCCAGAAAAATCTTTCATAATCTTAAAATTCAGTACCTAGTTTTAAGTGACAAGCTGTACCAGAGTATTTTAACGTAAAAGCATAAAGCTGGAAACTCCCAAATATGTCAAAAGATCAGGAATCCTTTTTCAGTTCTAAAAAGGATTTCTGATCTTTTGACGTATTTGAGAGTTTCCAATTTTATGCTTTTATGTTAAAATACTCTGGTACACTATAAATTCAAGCACATTCTTCAGAATATAAGGGCAAAGCCTAAACAGACATGAGCAAAGGGTGACCCCCGCCCCAGACATTGGACTGCAGCCTCTGAGAGCAAAGCAAATTGTGAGGAATCCTAGCAATTATAGTCCAAGAATATGTGGAGTCTGCCCTTTCCTACCCCTAATAGTTGGGAGGGGTACAATTTTCTAAAGCTGTTTTAAAAAAAAAACTGAAAACAAAAGAGTACAAGATTTCTTTTTGCCTCTTGAGAAATGGTTTTCAAGATGAAAATATTGGCTTGCAAAGGCTGAAAAGATCTGCCACTTTCAAATATCTCCCTTACTCTCAACCAGGCAGATGTGGATCATTTCAAGAATTTTAAACTAGGAGATTACTATTATGGTGCCAGGATCCCACAGTGGTGAGAAATGCAAATCCAGAGCAGTGGTTCAGGCCTTGTAACACTTGCAAGGAACAAGGACCCATAAAAGAACTCAAAATAATGCATTGAATCCAACTGGAAAGATTCACAATCCCTACCCCCACCTCCCAGCCCCCACCGAAAGAAATTTCTAGTGCTTCAGGCTGATTTTGGTTCAAATTGTAATAGGGTTGTGCTTAATGCCCTCCACTGCATCCTGCAACCTGGCAGAACTTGTACAAACTGCTGTTTGGACTATAGCTCTCACAGTCCTGCAGTCAGCATAGCCAGCATTTAACATCTAGTGAACTCAGCAAGGCAACCAGAAAGCAGAGGGATCAGGAAGCAAACCACTTCAGGAAACATCTACTCTCTGGACGTGAACTAAAGAAACCACTCAGTTCCCATACCTAGTTCAGCCACAATTCCCCCATTTCTAAACCAGAAGTAGGAACTATGTTATAGGGAAACCTATAAACCTAAATAAGCAATTTTGGCTCTGCTCTTCATCAGTAGGCAAGTTGCCAAGTTCTATGACTTACACTTATTAAAGAGGCTTTTAAAAAAGGAAAAGGGGAAGTACTGATTTCCATCAGGGGTTCTGAGTTTTTCACCATGCAATTAATCTGGTAATTAGCTTATTACTATCAACAGGTAATCAAGCATCCTCTTTGGAATACTGAGCTTTGTCCATTTCAGGCCTGATTTAAATGAGACGACACACCAAAAGCCATGCCACAATTCATCTGGTACTGAGACGTTTGCATAATACTAGCATGCCCACAATCCAAGGCTCAAATGGGCATTGAACTAATGTGCTAATGCTGCATGCATAGAGTTGAGGGCTCATTCTACAAATAACACTGGACATGCAAAATGCCACAAGTGGATGAATTTCAAGTCACACCTCAGCCTGCTTATGGCACAATGTGGATGACCCGCAGCTTGCACGAGAAGTGTAAGATTCAAACTAAAAATATAATTTGTTCGTTGCAGTTAGAGACTAATACCTATACAGAGGATTATTATTAATTCTTGAAAATCATTATTACTCTTTGTTGATTTGAAGGATGATCTTTTTTCTTTATGATTAATAATTAGTTTTAAAAAATCACCTCTAACTAATATTGAATATAGAATTAGATGAATTAGATAATAAGTGATTATATTTGATTTTATAACTTATAACTTAAGGATGATTTATGTTACTTTAAACTAGTATCATTAGTAATTAACAAATATTGTAGGTATAGACTTATGATGATAAGAATGTATAGTAACAAATACAAATCTATACATTTTTGGTATAGATTTAAGACTAATAGGTATAATTATTTGATTACAATGAGCTGTTTGCAACAAGAGCAGGAACAATTTTTAGTTATTTGTAGTTTTTCTTATTTGTTATAGTTCTGTTAGATGCTTATACTTGTCTTATTTCTTACTTTTTTATTTGCACTGTATTATTATCTACTTGTAGTTTTTTGTATCATTATGTAGTTGTTTGGGTTTTTTGGGGTTTTTCCTGTTTACCAAAACATTTAAAAAAAAAGATTCTGCATCTGAACTTCATGCTTTCAGAGCACACCAATGCCACAACAACCTCCCGTTCATCAAATCAGGGCATGGGAAGTATGGGTTCCAATTTTGGGAGAAAGGTAGTTTAGAAATACAATGAAATAAATAGTATAGTATAGTATAGTATAGTATAGTATAGTATAGTATTGTATAGTTTTCGGTTGAGATATTCCTTTTTTCTCCCCGTTACAGTCATTGATGAACACCAGTACCTGTGACTACTTACTAAATAGCAGTACAAAAAGGAATATTTTATACAAAATGGAATTTTACAGCAGGATGGGGGGAAATCCACCCATCACTACATCCAACCCTATGATTACGTAGGAACAGTTCTTATAAAACTCATTCTTGTAGGGCCACATTTCTTCTTCCTCCTTGTAAATTTTTGCTTGGATGATCAAATTTCTGACTTTTTCCTATAAAATTTATCAGAAGGTTCTCCTGAAAGATACCGGGAAATTTAACTCAAAATATGTTTGAGTGGAAACTCTGTTTAACAGAATGGTTGAGGAAACAATGAAGGCATCCCTACACCCCTCTGCATCTGAGAGCATGTCAGTATTACAGAGGTCCAGGGGAATGGAAAGGGCAGTAAAGGCAAACTATTTGTAACTGATAAAGGTTCTAATGCCCAAGAGTCAATCCGCTACTATAAAAGAAGCAAGGACTGCAAAAGAACAAAGCTACATCTATTTCAGAATCCTGCCTTCTGGCAGAGACCTATGACAGAGACTCTTACATGCTTACAAGGAATTCACTACAAGAAGATATGAGAAAAGGAAAAGGGGAGGGGGGTGATACCAGAACTGGAATTAAAGGGAAGATGAAATAGAAAAAGATACACAAGAATCAGTAATTTTTTTAAAGACCTAAACTACTTTTATTTGAGAGCTTCTTCCTCATGGGTAAACTAACCCAGATTCATACTCAGGGGCAGCCCTTTGGCCATGCAGCAAAGTACAATAAAATCTCAAATCTACAGAACAGTAATACCTTTATTGGGCTAACTAAAATGCACACAATACATCATCCAACTTTCAAAGCTTTTTTAACTTCTTTGTCTGATGACTTTTCACCAGGTATAGATGTTAAAAATCCTACAGGAGAAGTGACAGTGTTAGTGTCACTGACCTCCATTTTGTTTCTGTTGTCAGTTACAATGGTCTGGAAGGATATCTAAGCAGACAGAGGCCACTCTTTCTTGGCCATGTGGGGACCAGGGACAAAGGGCAATAAAACACAGGCAGCAACATTTCAAATCCACTAGTAGCAGCAAACTAAATTCCACTAAGACCCAGGTGGCTTCTGTCCTGTGCTAAGCTAACTGCCACTTTCTTAGGCACTGAACATTGAATTGCTCAAGAAGTCTCTATACTGTTACATCTAGAAAAACTTCTAGATGCTGTAGGGTAAAACTTGCTAGGAGGCTGCTGAACCCAGAACCCAAGAAAATGTGGTTGCTGTTCTTTCTTGTTAACTGCTGTCATGTTGACTTTGACTTACGACAACTGTTACCCTGTGTTTTGGGGGGTCCCAGGAGGGGCACCCAGATTGTCAAATAAAATACCAAATTGGGGAAATTAGTTGGAACACTCTTTTAGCTAGTGAGAGGCAGGGTAACTTTGCAAAGATCTTTAAACCCAATGTATACAGCGGCGGGTCAGAGAGCAGCTAGACAAAGTTTTTCAAATAGCAGACAATTCTTTATTAAAGACAAAAACACGAAGGACAAAACATAAACTAACTAGCTGAGGAATAGAAACGGAGGTTTGTTCGGGAAAGGCAATACGACCTGTCTCGTAGTCCTGGAGAGAAGAGGGGTTCCGGGGAAGAAAGCTCGGCCTGGGGAGCTGAGGGGAGTCCCTTAGACAACCGGCAGCAAGGCGGGATGGCAGTCCAAAGTGATCCGAAGTCCGTTTGAAAGTGAGGGGTTTTTATAGGGGAATTTGTGCCTCTCGGCTATGGCAAACCAGGGGAAGACAAAAGGAGTTCTGGTGCTGGACAAAGGATTTGGAAAGGTCAAGTTTAACACGATTGGATTTGCGTTTGAAGACAATAGAGTGGCCGGGACGCTGATGGCCCAACATAAAAGAGTAGCTCGGCTGAAAGCCGTGCGGCTATTGTGGAGTTTGCAGCTGGAAGTCCCCTGAAGCTGGGAGCAGAGTTTAGGCTGCTGGCCTCAATAGGGTCTGGAATGTAAAACCATTAGTGGCCGCACTCATGTCCGTGCTTGTCCGGAGGACCTCGCAAACACGTGGAGTGTGGTAACTGCAAGCCACTCCAGCTAAGGCTGAATTGTTTGATATCAAAATGATATCTGGGGGTCCTCACCCAGGGTGCCATACTGGAAGTAACACAACTCTATGCACAAGAGACTTCCAACAGCTCTGCTCAGGTCTTGAAGATTCAGGGCCATGACTTCCTTGATTGATGTGGTCTTTTTTTCCTTCTACCTTCTACTTTACCAAGCACTAGTGTCTTTTCTACTGAGTCATGTCTTCTCATGATATGTCCAAAGTATGACACTCTTAGTTTAGCCATCTAAGGAGAGAATTTAGTCCTCTAAAGAGAATTTAGTCATCTAAAGGGAGAATTCAGATTTGATTTTTTTTTTTAGGACCCATTTATTTGTCTTTTTGGCAGTCCGTGGTATCCATAAAACTCTTCTTCAGCACCATATTTCATATGAGCTGATTAATGACAGAGCCAAGGTATGGAATTTTGAATTATTTCAATGTCTTCATCATCTGCTTTAAGGTTATGTGAGTCACCTGTGGTCATTATTTTTGTTTTCTTGATGTCCAACGGTAAAACCTGCCTTCACTTTCTTCAGTAATAGTTCCAAGTCCTTGCTGTTTTCTGCTAGTAGTATGGTATCATGTGTATATCTTAAATTGTTGATGTTCCTTGCTCCAGTTTTCATGCCTTCTTCCTCTGAGTCTAATCCTGTTTTATGTGTATGCTCAGTGGACAAGTTAAACAGATAGGGTGATAAAATGCAGCCTTGCCTAATCTCTTTGGCAATTGGAAACCAATATGTTTCTCCATATATTGTCCTGACTGTGGCCTCTTGGTCTGATACAGTATATTTCTTTCACATTTAGCCCCAAAGGGGCACTAATACCCTCACTGCTTCGCTTTCAAGTGGCCATAAGAGTAAAGGGACTCTCTTCTATTCTCACAGCTACTTGGAAGCAAAGCTCCACTACGTTGCCTGACCTGGGCTTAAGCAATATTGCCACATTCACCACACAAGGCCTGGGCTAGGCATCCGCCCTCATCATCTGGGCTCTCCTCTCTCCTTCCCACCTTCTGGGTTCCCTGAAACACCTGCACAGTAGCACACAGATCCTCCAGTGCAAGATGAAACACCTGCCAGTGCTTTGTTGCTGCTGCCACCACCATCATTACTTCTGCCTTTGAGGAATCTGGGACACGCTGCATCAACTACCCACAACTGCAGGAAATAAGATTCCTGAACCTCAGGAAGAACTTCCTGACAGTCAGAGCTGTCCAGCAGTAGAATATGCTGCCTCGGAGTGTGGTGTGTGAAGTGTGGAAAACCTTCTTTGGAGGTTTTCAAGCAGTGGCTGGATGGCCATCTGTTGGGAATGCTTTGATGTGTGTTCCTGCATAGCAGGGGGCTGGACTGGATGGCCCCTGTGATCTCTTCCAACGCTATGATTCTATAACTGGCTGGGACATTTTTTAGTCCCTTAAATCCAGGATTTTCCCTATTTTCTGGGATGAATGGCAACCCTACATGGACCCCCTGTGAGGACTCTGTGGAGCCCCAAGGTAAGAACCACTGGTTTAGATTATAAGGGTATCATCTGTGATATACAGGGACAGCATTTCCCATGCTTGACCCATGTAACTGAGCAACTTATGCCCCTTTGCATTTCATTTGGACTGATAGGAATGGTGTGTCCCTTCATCGACAGCAGAGTGCTTACTGGGTTTGATACCAAGGAAATATTTTCTTGATTATTCATTTGTACTTTTAAGATTTCATACAGTGAGCAACTGCATCAAGAGCAAAGGATGCACTTGCAGCAGAAACAATAAGAGGAAGTCCCAATGTCTGCCTCTCATATCCAGGCATCATTTAGCTGTTGGATTTCAGTGAAAAGGGCAGTGAGCCTTATCATATTACACTGTTTTGGGAGGCAGTGGAGCTCTCTGAATGATTCTTCTTAAACTGTAAATCCCATGATTCCATGTGATATTGCCACAGCACTATACTACAGTGATAAGGCCCAGTGTTGCTAGGGGACAATGCCTGCAGCTTAACTATCTGTTTAGAACCAGCTTTCCACATAAACCACCATTTGTCTTAGCAGGCATGATTTGGATATACCATGCTTCTAAGTAAGCCTAGTGGAGATCTACACTTTCCACCAGAAAATGTGAAAGAGCTATACAGCTCTTCTTACTAGAGTTCAAAGTAAGCCACCTTTTCTAGGAAGAATTACTAGTTAATGTTCACCCAGAAATTTCCTATATTTGAGACCTACCCTTTGTATTCGATGGAAGTAGTGAAAGAAACACCTTTCTAACGGGGCGGTGAATGAGAAAAGTAAAGGACAGAGAAATCACACTCAGCTATGCAAAAGCAAAAAAAAAGGCAGTGGAGCAGGTTATGAAGTAGATAGTGTAAGAAGAAAAACAAAACCTCCTAGATTAGCAGTGTGCAAGGGGTAGAGAAAGAACATCTAGATGAATGATGACAGGACTAAGGCATTTCTGTTCTCTGTGAACAACTGTTAGATATGAGCATGAATAAATATGTGTTCAGAAGAACCTAAATGCATTTGAAAAATGTTTTGAGGAGGGAAGAATTCTTAAGTATAGATTGTACACCACACAGCAGAAGCAGTTTGGAGGAGGACACATTGGAGACCTTGAAGGGCCACACTCTACAAAAAGATTGGCTTTTGCCCCCCAATGCCCTCTGCCTTTTGGGAGCAGAGAAGGCACCGGAGCATTTTAGGCGCATTAGAGGCCTTTAAATAAAAAGAAAAAGTGCTCTGATGGCACCCCTTTGACCCCCTCTTCTATTCATGAAATCACAGTCCTACCAAAACAAAAACTAGATTTCAGTTTATAAGAAGCAGAGAAAGAGAGAGAACAGCAAAGGCTATTCAACTGGCTAAACTTCTGTAGGTTGCTCAGGGAGGATTTTAATTTAAATCCCAGCCTTGCTGATCTTACTGATCCTATGTCCACTTTCTAAGAAATAATAAGCATAGACTCTAACACGGGAGAAATGTTAGTAAAGCAGCACTATTCCTCCCCTTTCTCCCCCGCACATATACTACATTGCCAATCTTTTATTTGTTTACTGCCACTGCTAAGGGCGCAGCAGAGCTCCATACACAGCTGGAAGTTGAAGCAATGCAGCTCTCTTTGATTTTAACATGAGGCCTCCTGTTTTGCTCTCTCCTCATGGAGGGCACTTTGACATATCATGCATTGGCAGTTCAGACAGCAGTGCTGCAGCAAACAAACAGGGAACTGTCTCAGCTGTGTCCTTCTGCCACTGGATAGGGACAGCGACTCACAACAGGGCAGTGTTACCACAGAATGGCAAGTGCCCCAGGGCTGTACAGGACAAAGTCATCCACCACCTCTTTCCCTTCCTACTTCAGAAAGAGACATTAAATTATGAAGAAAAGACCAACAAAATCAGGATGAGAAGTGAGAGTGCTCTGAAGATTACAAGCATTTCACAAGGCTGACAGTTTTTCCAGAGATTATCAACTGAAAAACAACTTCTAAATATCTCTACATTGTGAGACAACACCAACTGTTATGCAAATAAGGGATTCTGCTCATTTTAGCAAGAGAGCACTAATATATGCTATTATCTGAAGGAAAGATGCAGTATCCTCTTACCTATTGAATTACATGGCCATTAGCAATGGTACACCACAAGCACCTAGCACAGACTGGACTGAATGCCTTCTTTAAATGTACCAGGGCATGGACTTCATGGCACACAAAGAAGCCACTTATGAAAAATCAAGGTTGATTCAATATCTGGATTTGGAGACCACCAGAGTGTGTATATCATCTGCATTCCATAATACAAGAAAGCTGAACTATGAACAAGACACAAACAGTACTATTTTTTGTCAAGAAGCAACCAGTTGGGCCGCATTGGCAGAACAGAAACTAGATGAATGTTCTTCTTGGACTAAAGGATCAGTGACTTTTAAAAAAAATAAATCTGAGGGCTTCAAAAGAAAGGAACAGTCAAGGCTGAAATGCAAATTTGGGTATAGGGGAAGTAGCAGGTAGCAGTTGAGAGAGGAACAATGTAGGTGAGAGCAGTGAAATGGCGAAGCTGGAAGAACGTAAGTCGTATCCTCCTGGCAAAGTTAGTGGTTCCTCTGAATGCAAGACAAGATCTTTAGAACTGACAGTTGAGCAGACGTGCAAAACATCAACTGTTTATGCTCAGAAACATGAAAAGTTTGAAAAGCTCTGTTTTAGTGTCTTTGGCTGTTGTTCAAGTCAGAACCATTTTCAGCTGTCCAACCTCCTGCTTTGGTTTGCTTGCTTCCTGTCCCTCCTTAGGGCATTCCCATACTGCAACTTCATATGATTTTTAAAAAGCCCTCGTTACCCTGATTTTTGGGGTCCCTTGGGGGACACCTCAATGTGCTCCACATGATGGGGAGTGGAAACTAGCCAAAGCACGAGCAATAGCAATGCAAGAGGCAGAGTAACCTAGCGGGGTCATTTTACCCAATTTTTACGGGATCAGGCCAAGCCAAAAACCAAACAAAGATGTCCAATAAAATGATTTTATTGAATGAAAGTCTCATGCACCAATGCAATCACTCATATAGTCACTCAAGACCTATTAAGAAGCAAAAGAGAGGAAACTGGATAGGGGAATATTGAAGGGGTTGTAGCTGGGGTAATACTGTGCCTTTTCCTGAAGTCCTTGGTCCAGGAAAAACAGCGGAGAAGTGGGGCTCAGCACAGAGAGGGCTGAGGGGATTACTCAATGGACAGAGAAATGGTCTGCTGGGATGACCAGGAGTGATCCAAAGAACTGCTCAAAAACTGGGACTATTTGTAGGAGGGAAAGTACCTGGAGGTACTCTAATCCTTTCCCCGGGAGAACAATGGGTGTTGCAACGAGAAAGAAGCTCCACAATAGTAACTTCCTTTGCCTGATGAGATTACAAGGTGTTGCCAAAGTCTCAGGATCTTCGGCTGCATGGGACTGTGGTGTGACTTCATGTAAATGGTCCTTGCCTGATAGGATTTTATTGCTATCGGTGCTCAACTTGGGGCAAACACACTAATCCCCTCAAGTCGGTTTCTCAGAGGCTGAGGACCCTTTGTCTACTGTAGGTTTGCATAGCTTGAGGTCTCCTGGGGCTACGTGACTGGGGATTTTACTGGCCTGACCTGGTTTTCGATCGTTTGACCGTGGCTGCCTACGTGCCCATCCAGGTGACCTCTCAGGCACATTGAATCATATTTTAATATCAAAATTGTAGACCCCGGGACAGGGTTTACCAGTGAGATAACACCCTCGTGTTAATTCCCTTCTCTCCCATCTTCTTTAAAGAGACACACTACAGTCCCTTGTCAACCTTTATAGGTCTACATGAAATCAACTAACTAGTTTTCAGCCAACTGGCAGAGGAATCCTACCTTCAGAGAAACTATGAAGGCAGATGACATCATCAAAAGCCCTGTCAGGCTGATATTAGCAGAGAAGAAAGGAGGAAGGAGCAGTGTATTCATCCCTTCCTTACTAAATTAAAATTATGTTCTTTGTTTTAGATTTAAGATGTAGCTCCCACCAAAAAAAAATAAAATAAAATAACAAAAGAAATCAAATCCAGTAAAAGGCATATCAATGTTGCATAAGATGTAGAGCTGAAAAAAATGTATTGACACTGATTTCACCTGAGCTTTGTCAGCTTCAGTTGCCTGTGGGTCTTATATCATTGAAGCAACAGGCACAGCCATTTCACCCAGAAAAGCAAATGCTTGGTTTGCTTTGGATACAAACAGGAAAGAAAATAAATCTTTAAAAGGGAAACCTAGAGAAGTGGTCATCCAGTTTGGTGAATGAACAGAGATATAGCATGGTGCTGCATGTGGCTATACAGCCCTTTCAATCAGTCAGAGAATAAGATGATGAACTGGAATTAAAGGTTTTTCTTCATAGTTTATTGATTATACTGATTCGTCAAATAAACTATTCTCACCAAGTATTTATTTTTATTTTTTTTTAAAAGAGGGTATCTGAAAAAAGTAGACTGGTACTTTAATTTTCCCCTTTGCTCTGGTTACTAAGGTGACAATGCTGGAGACAAAAGCCATCCAAGATCTGCAGGTGATGAAAAATGGAAAATGCTACCCAAGAAAAGGTGACTCTTAAATAGTAATAGTTGAATCTATTCACCTACATGGTTTTACCTGAAATACAGTTCAGGCAGGCAGGCAGAGACACACACATAACTCTACGATTATTTAAGAAGTTAGGCACATGTTTTCTTACCACATGCATGTGCAAGTATACATTTTTAAAGGGTTAAGCTGCTAAGAATTGCATCACAATAATTATATCTAGTGGAATCCTAAATTTCAAAATACGTATTAATCCAAAAGCTGTTGATCAGGGTTTTTTGTGACCATATACATAAAGCAAATTCAGGTTCTTCAGCCACTCTTACTGTCCTACTTCCATTTCTGTTTTGTAGATTAGTAGCGCAAAGCATAATCAACTATGCAATTGGAAGAGCATGAAATCATTACAAGGTCTCAGCATCTTTGCTAGCTTTTACTACATATACTGACATCTAATTTTTGCTTCCTCATAAATTAATTTACTGTCAAGATCAAAATTATCCTTTCAGTAGTAAGTTGTTGAGTATTTATATCTATTCTCTCTTAATGAAAATATTTCCTGAGTGCTTTATATCAGTTTTTGATACAGTCACATTTCCTTCCAATATGTCATGATTAATAGTTTATAGTCTATAGTTTATAGAATTTGTCAGCTGACATGTTATTCAGCAATTTCTGGTACCAATATGCAATGGTGTGATAATGGGGTTTTCCCCATTACCTAAATATTGAAGCTTTAGAAAGCTAGCTCTCCCTACTGCCCACAAGGGGTTGGGTTGCACTGATTGGAGAGCACATGATGTGGCTGTCCAACCAGGGGGAAGGACAGACAGAAGCTTCCAGAAGCAAGAAGAGTCTTGAGGGGAATTAGGGAAACCATAAGAGGCAGAGAAGGTCACCTCCTGGCTCTTCCCAAAAACAACTTAAAAAATTAACTACTGGGAGTGAGGTAGAATGTACTGAGTTAGCTGCTCTAGAAATCTTCTATCCTGGACAGTTGGCTGATTTGTGAATGCATTTATGTTTATAACTAAGAACTACACCTGAGGAGAGGAAAAGCCCTTTCATGATTTTTATTTCCTAGTTTGCCTTGCCTGTTTTAAATAAATTCTTTCCTGTAAAGACTGTTACTTCTTCATTCCCACACTTTCTTCCTCAGTACACACTTGGTTAGGTTAGGTTCCTTGTACCTCAGAAGGGGGAGGTGAGGAAAGAGAAGGATTGTGGAAGTTAGAGACTGTGAAAATTCCAAGCAAGGTCCCACTGTGTTGTGGTAGAGTGGGTTCAATCAGTGGGTGGTAGCAGCAAAACTAAGAGAATTTGGGGAAATTCCTAGCTCCTTTGTCAAGCCTGTAGGCAGCAATGAGAAGGAGAAAGGCCCCCTTCTTCCCTTGAATCTCCACAAATGGTATTCTAGTAGTTTTGAAATTTTCTGCCAACAGAAAATACTTTATCTCATTATTTTGCAAAGAACCATTCTGCCTTACGGAGGATTCTGGAACATACTCTGGAATATATACAAAGTTTGTGTGGGTACGGTTGGACTTAACCATAACCTAAAGTGAAAGTTTGGCTTGGAATACAACCAAGGTTCCCCTACAGTTGCATGCTGCAGAGGAAATCTTTTGTAGAGACTGACCAGTGATGAGCTCATTGAGCAAAGTTCAATAAGATCCAAAGGTTACTTGGAGGTCTGAACCCTCTTTGAAATCTGTTGGCATATCATATTTGATTGTTCTTGACAATTGGCATGCCAGTACTTATTACTTCATAGAACTTTATTAGTGAAATGTATTGTTAATCTCATAAAATTTGATGAATAATATGTAGTACTAATTGGTACTAATTGGTATACCTGACAGCTTATGGTGTTTCACATCTGGAAATGACAAATATTACTACAATTAAGGGAGCTCAAAGAATTCAGACTTTGAACTGAGAGAAGAAATCACTTTCAGAATTCAGAAGTCAAAATTTGAATGGTGCAGTTGTAAAGTGTGCTATATTTTTATATTATGAAAATCACCTCCTCCACCACCACCACTGTTGGAACTCTAGCTTTTTTATCGTTTTTGGAATGCCCCTATGCTAAAAACTAGGGCAGCATTTCCATCCTACTTTATTAGGTATTGCATAACAGAACATAATATAGCGTAATTAATTTTACCCACATTACACAACCATAAGTTTCAGCTAGGAAATTTCTGAAAAGTTTTAACTTTTGAAATTTAAATCTTGAGAAACTCAAGAAAATGCTACATGAGTAAAGCAAAACAAATGTGTCAGGCAGGAAGGATATTGACAAGCTGGAACGTGTCAAGAGGAAGGTGACCAAAATAGTGAATGGCCTGGAAACCATGCCCTGTGAAGAACAACTTAGCTGATTATGTTTAGCCTGGAGAAGAGAAGGACAAGAGGTGACATGATAGCTGTGCTTCAATATTTGAAGGGATGTCATATGGAAGATGAAACAAGTGTTTTCTCTGCTGCTCCAGAGATTAGGACATGGAGCAATGGCTTCAAACTTCAAGAAAAGAGATCCTATCTAAATAGAACTTCCTGACAGTAAGAGCAGCTGGACCGTCAAATTCACTGCCTAGGAGTGTGGTAGAGTCTCTTCTTTGGAGGTTTTTAAAAAGAGACTGGATGACCATTTCTTGGTTGTTCTCTTTTCCATGCTTCGGGTTTTGTTCCCTCTTTTTAATTTTCTGATATAATCTGTAGACTGATTCAATAAAGATTTGATACTTTGATACTTTGACCATTTCTTGGGAATGCTTTGATTGTATATTCCTGCATGTCAGGGGTTTGGACCATTGTAGTCTCTTCCAGCTATATGATTCTATGATTCTATAGAAGCTTCTTGTTTTCACCAAAATTGTAGGCTGGTGTGGAAGGAAAGGCATACAATCTTGGATGTTCTTGGGATCAAGTCACCATTCTAGTGAATGATATATATCCCACAGTATGGTGAAATGCAACCAGGGAGAATCAAAGAGCAGGTCGAAGCAGGACAGGAACCAGGCCTGCAGAGGATTCATTTGAAACCTTGCATAAGGGGTAACTGACATCATGGAAGCCACGAACCCAAGCAGTACTTGAATGTCTTTGGTGCACAATCTGCAAATGTGCTGGAAGCAGAGAACAGCTTTTGTATGATTCTTGAGCCTCTTGTCTGGCAGGCAAGCAGCTGAGAGGCAGGAACCCGGAATTCCTGATGAACTTGATGATTGGCTCTAGATGGGATTTCTCATGATTTACAATCAATCCCAGTGTTTCAAGGAAGCAGAGTGTCAGATCAATGTTTGACAAGAGGACAGGACCTGGAATAGGCAACAAGGACTAGTCACTGATTTAAAGGAACTCAATGACACCATAGCCACGCACTTTGTAAAAACACAAGGTACAGTGGAAAGTCCTAAGGGAAGGACAAAGAAACTATAGGTCCTTCTTTCCATGACAAAACTGAAAAAGCATCATGTGATGGTTGTGTTGTGATATGAAAGTATGTGTCTTCAAATCCAATATTGCAGACCAATCTCCCTCCTGCAACAGAGGCATGATGGTAACAAGAGTGATCATCCAGAAATGTCTGGGTTGGATGGGAAAGCTGATGTTCCTCAGATCTAGGATGGGACAAAGACCTCCATCTTTTTTGGATATGATGAAGTAGGGGGAGGGGGGGAAATCCAATGAATAGGTAGAGTGGGAATGGGTTCAACAATGTCCATGGGAGTACTGACTTCCTTGAGGAGTGTGTCAGAGGGGGCAGTGATGCAGCAGACTATCCCCTCAGAGGGAATAGTTCCAAAATCCTACAGCATACCTGCTCCGCACAATGCCTAGAAGCCAAATTTCCAATGTTATAGCTGCCCAGGCTATAATCTTGTAATCTGTTGCCAAAGAAAGGAGTGGTGGTGACAAGAGGGACAACAGAGAAGTCAAAGACATCACTTTCCTTGGTCACCAGACTTCATACAGTACAACTATGGGAGGTATTTGGCAGCAGTTGAAGATTTCTGTGAACAATACAGTGGGATAGCTGAAGATCTTGAATGTCTGGAAGTCATAGAGCTGACGGATTGCTTTAGGCCTAAGTATTGCTTAGACCATCCATAATGGTATTGGGATGATAAGTGGAATTGAGGTTGAAATCCAAACTTCCTTGTATTACACATTTTATGCATACGCTCCAAATTATCATCCATCTCCTTGTTAAACGGGCCACCCTCAGTGAATGGAAGGTCCTCTATAGTTGTTTGTGCTTGTTGCGACAATTCAGACAGACACAACCGCACATGTCTCTGTAGTGTGATAGCCTCTGCCAGAGCCTTTCCACTACAGGCAGCCACATCACATGCAGTGTTTGACCCTTGACCAGCTAGGTTGTGAGCCTCCATATGAGTATGATACTCCATTATATTTAACTAAGTACCTTGAAAAAGAAGATGAGACCTTAGTGTGGAATACGGTGCTGCATGATCTAGAGGTTTTCAGTTGGGAGTTGATTCGGGATGACTATGAATTATGTACAGTTTTAAAGAAATACCTCTTACCACGAATATTACCAATATTTCATCATCGTCAGATATTTCATCCTTCGTCAGAATATTGATCTGGGGCCAGCTGTCTATATTGTTAAGTAAGTTCTTGTATGTTTAAAAGAGACCATCACCCTAGTCTGTCTTGTATAATTTCTACCTATATGAGTGAGACTCTTCTCTATGTATGTGTTAGTTAGAACAGGAAGAAGTAAAGGGTCTGTGCTGATTGATGGACTGACGAATTCCAGAGAATTAAGTGGAGTTTAATTGTACAGAATTAATTTTTTAAAACTTTGGTTTTGAGGAACAGGTTTTCCTTAAGATCAAAAGAGGGACAGAATTGATGCACACGACACTGAACAGCTCAGCTTTTCTGTTGTGGGACAGCTGCTCCTCGAAAAAGGAGTTTAAATCTGGCATCGCTCAGGGCGCTGTCCTGTCCCCAATGCTATTTAACATCTACATGAAACCGCTGGGAGAGATCATCAGGAGGCATGGAGCAAGGTGCTATCAGTATGCTAGTGACACCCAGATATATCTCTCCATGCCTCGGATAATAGCATCAACTAAGGGTGGCATCTCGCCTCTGACCGAATGTCTTGAAGCAGTAATGGACTGGATGAGGAAAAACAGACTGAAGCTGAATCCAGATAAGACGGAGGTACTCACTGTTAAGGGCCCTAGCCCAGGTATGGAGGTTTGTCAACCTGTTCTAGACGGGGTCACACTTCCCCTGAAAGACTGTGTCCGCAGCTTGGGGGTGCTCCTGGACTCACCACTTCAGATGACAGCTCAAATAGATGCAGTGGCCAGGAGTGCCTGCTATCAGCTTCGGCTGATACGCCAGCTGCGCCCCTTCCTGGAGCTGGAACACCTAAAAACAGTGGTGCATGCGCTGGTAACTTCACGGCTTGACTTCTGCAATGCGCTCTATATAGGGCTACCCATGTGCTTAGTCCAGAAACTTCAATTAGTTCAGAATATGGCAGCCAGGTTGGTCACTGGTAGACCTAAAACTGACCACATAACACCAATTCTGAAGTCATTACATTGACTGCCTATTAGTTTCCAGGGACAGTACAAGGTGTTGGTTATTACCTTTAAAGCACTTTATGGCTTGGAGCCAGCCTGCCTGAGGGATCGCCTTCTCCCATATAATCCACCCCGCACATTAAGGTCCTCTGGGAAGAACTTACTGCAGCCAGTCAGAACTAGGTTGGCTGCAGTTACCCAGAGGACCTTTTCTTCTATCGCTCCCAAGCTATGGAATGGCCTGCCGGAAGAGACCCGGCATATTACCAGTCTTGACAGCTTTAAAGAGCAGTCAAGACTGATCTCTTCCGACAGGCCTTCCCAGACTAGCATTTCCATCGCCTCCCATCTATTGCCTTGCTGCTTTGCTAATAGTAATTGATGGATTGTTAATTGCTGTGTATTTTAAGGGGTTGGTTTAGGTGGGTTGGTGGGTGGGGAGGACTGGGTATGTTTTTAATGTCTTTTAATGTATTTTAATGTATAATGTATTTCATGTTGTTCACTGCCTCGATCCATGTGGAGAGGCGGGATCAAATAAATTATTATTATTATTATTATTATTATTATTATTATTATTATTATTATTATTATTATTATTATTATTATTTGCAACTCCCTTACCAATCAATAATCCTCCTCATACAACTCCACCAAGAAAACAGTCATCCTCTCCCAGACATTCTGTTGATACACAGCCATGCAGTCCTCATAATTAGCAATTCTGAGTGGCAGAAGAGCGGAATTTCTTGGTAAGCTGGTCTAGTTTTCTTCATTCTTTGTCAGCAGGAATGGTAAATTTCTTCAGGACAGACTTGAACAGTATTGCCTCAAAAATAATGGAGTTTCATCTGAGATGATGTAGACGCCAATCCGAACCAGATTTCACCACATAGCACAGCTTTCTTCGATGTTCGCTTTCTTGGATGTTGGCTGGATAGGGGAAGGAGTAACTCAAGATCTACATGCTACCTTCAGGAGAGATGGTACTAGTGGCACCACAACTGGCATCAGAACTCTTGTTTGCATCTGATGGTACATCATCAGATGGTACTACCTCTCCTGAAGGTAGTGCATAGGTCTTGGGCTACATCTTCCCCATCACTCTCAGTTTCAGTTGCTTAACCTCTAACTCTAATGCTCACACCATTATCATCCTCAGTTCTGGAAAGCACAAATGTCATCAGTTGGTGAAACTGACTCATATTCTCCCAAAGTAGCCAGGAGAGAGGGCATTGGTGGCATGCCCAAAGAAGCTGAGGAAGAATTTGACTCAGAATCCTCTGATGTTGATGAATCCTGAATGAGACACCTATTATTATGGGGATGGAAAAGGAGACACCTGTTTTGGAGGTACCAGTGGATCTGTGTGATGGCCCATGGATTCAGAGGGTTGAGTCAAACCCAAAGGCTGAGCAGAGGGTTCAGTGTGTACCTGAGAAAGGACAGATTGCCTACCCATAACTGGAGTTCTTCAAGTGTCCATCTGTGAACTCACACAAACACCTGCACAGTGTGCCTTTTGGAACTTTCTAGAGCCAAAGAACTAGCATCAAACATGATGTTTCAAGCTGTTTCTTCTTGTATTGCATTGTGCAGTATCGAGAAGAAGGCAGTTCATGTGAGATAAAGTGTGGTGTAGTAGATAGAGAAGACCTTTGAGTAGTAGGGATTGGACTGTAAGTTCAATGAGAAGACTGTTGGTACCAACAATAGAGGTAACAATAGGTTTGGTGCTGAGGCTAAATGCCGTACTTTTTCATCGTACATCTCATCTTTTGAGTATGCGCAAGGCGGTCATCCATAGTGGAGTTAAACAGTCTGGCAGAATTAAATGAAAGGTCTTCTATAGTCATTCTAGCCTGTTGAGAGAGACCCTCAGATTGCAGCCAAGCATGTTGATGGAGACATACTGCACCAGTAAAGGCTCTTCCAGAGCAGCCTACAATGTGTTGAGCTGTGGTGATCTGTTGCACTGCAAGACAATGGGCTTCAGCATAGAATACATTAGCCACTCTTCAGTCATTTTCGGGACGCCAATCTGCGAAAACTTTGATCTTGTGCCATAGAAACTGCTGGTATGCAGCCATTCAGGCACTGTAGTTTGCAATACAAAAAAGCAAGACAGCATTCAAGTAGAGCTTTCTCTCTAATCCATCCAGCTTCTTCCCTTCCCTATCTAACAGGGTGAAGTGGAGACTTTGTGAAGTCTTGGCTTAAGTTGCATCAACAATGATGGAGTTCAGCTTAGGGTATTGAAGCAGATATTTAGCTCCTATTTCAACAAACTTGTAGAGGGATTCCAGCTTCTTTGGGGTGGAGAACACCAAGGATGGGGCATCTCATGACTTCTTAAATATATGAAGTAAGGAAAGAGGTAACGATGCCAGAGTGGGGGCTTAATCCTGTAGATGCTGGTAGATTGGGTCCTGAACATTCTCCTTTTGATGTTCAGCCTGAAGGTTCAACGACTTTGCTGTTCTCAACATTTGGTCTGAGAAAGCGCGTCCATCCCCTGTGGGAGACATCGGTTCCTGAGACATCCAGAACCTTAGGATCAAGCTGACCAGTGGGATCCTCCAAAGAGGAAGATGGAGAAGATGAGCATGAGCAGCAATGAGAGATGTCTCGGGTAGTATGGACAATCAGTGGTTGAGAGAATTCCACAGGTTCCTCCATCAATTCAGCTGTAACAGAAGACTGTGTAGTTCAAGCAGGGGCAGAGGCTTCCTGGTGCCTTCTCTTAGGGGGTCTCAGTATCGGGGAGCAAGAGAATATGGACGGAGTGTGACGACATCAAGGAGAACGTGATCGATGTTGAGGGGACTTATTCTACCTCATAGTAACAGTTGTAATAATGATGCTGCTGTGCAGTCCACAATAACTATCAGAGCAGATGGAGTAATCTCCAGATTCAGATGGAGAGTTTCTAGTAATACACATAGGTGCAACATCAATGGTGGGAAGAGCAGTCATAGTAGGAACAATTTCTTCAATATCATCCCTCACTTGGGGACTGGTAGCATTGACATAGAGTATTAGAGGATGATACCGATTTAGACCTAGATCTCAAGTGGGATCTTTCATGATGCTGAGGAGATGAAGGTGGAGGGCATTTGCTTCACTGTACCTCAGCAGGAACCTCTCAAGATAGGGATTTAGAACCAGATGGAGATGTTCTTCATTCTGTTGGGCAGAGGCTCACTCTGAAGGTGGAAGAGAAGTTTGCCTGGAAGGTGAGGATTCAATGTCTCCCTGTCAGAAGCAGCCGTGGCCTCTGCCAAGCCTGGCAAGGGAATGAGACCCTGCTCAAGGGATGGTTCTTGTTGGGTGACCAAAAAGGGTTCCCCAGGTGATGCCTCTCTGGCAGGGCTTTCTGAATCCTGGATGAGAACGAGCCTGGGAAGGTAGTGGTTGCTGCTGAGGTTGCAACACAGAGGAACCTGAAGTCAAGTTATCTTTCATCTTCTTCCTCTATTTATCCCTCTTCTTTCTTGATAACACTTTAGAAATTGATTGACCAGGAGTTGCCGGTACCGTTGCCAGAGAATGGGCAAGAACTTTGGTCGAGGTAGCTGGTGGAGCAGAAGCATGAGCTGAAAGTGTCAAGGAAGGGCATTTTCTATGAGAATCTCTTGAGTCTAACAGACAAAGATGAGGCTGTGGAGGGTGGTTTTGAGGCCAATCAGCTAGGAGGTTTACAGACCAAGGCAGAGACCTAGGACTTTGATGTTGAGACTCCTTGTGCTTGT
Organism: Ctenosaura bakeri; assembly: GCA_948474755.1. Classification (NCBI taxonomy): domain Eukaryota; kingdom Metazoa; phylum Chordata; class Lepidosauria; order Squamata; family Iguanidae; genus Ctenosaura; species Ctenosaura bakeri. The sequence goes on from CAOLHI010000850.1 coordinate 262,213, forward strand.
AGATGGAATAAATGTTATTCTTTTTAAAAGCCCAATGTGTTTTGGCCTGTTTATATATTTTTGGCCTTCTTCAGGGGCATGAATCCAACAGAAATTTCTGGTATACCAGTCCAGTTCTCAAGAAGACTGCAATAGCACCTCCAGAAATTTCTGTTGGATTCATGCCCCTGAAGAAGGCCAAAAATATGCAAATATGTCAAAATGTATTGGGCTTTTTTAAAGAATAAGATTTATTCCATCTACAAGCACATGGAGCATAGTCTCCTTCTCCTTTGCTGATTCAGATACGTGCTTTCCAGGATTTGTTCCTCCTTCTGACTTTGATGTTGAGGCCATGTCAGTAGCAGAGAGGGTCTTTTCCCACAACAAGACTTTAAGTTGAGCCTCTCTGTTTCATCTCGTCTGCAGTGCAAAGACTTGGCAATGGGGGCAACTACCCACATTGTGGATTTCACCCAGGCAGAGGAGACACCTCGAGTGTCTGTTCCTATCAGGAATCTTACCATTGCATGTCAAGCAGCGTTTGAAGAATGCCACTGATGCCATAAACCAGATACACAAAGCCAATAAAAGGGGAAACTGAGTAAGTGTTGAAGCTGAGGTGAAACGAGAAGAGAAAACCAAGCCAAAAATGCTAGACAAACCGCGACCAGAAATTATCAGCCAAAGTCAGTACTGATGGATGAAAGACAGACAAAGAAGGCTCCTAATAGCTCTGATGCTGCAGTGGACAAAAAGGAACTGAGGACTTGGCAGGAAGTTGTCTTATACAGCCTCAGGGGCAGGGGGCGCAATTCTAGGGCTCTAGAAGTTTCTGAAAGGCACACTGCACAGGCACAGATGATCCATTTGTGTGAGTCATAGAGACGACCAAGAAGAAACCTTATGCCCCACTGTTTGGCCCTGAAGCAGATTGCAAACTTCAATACCAACTCTGTTTGTAGTATTGTGAACTACATTAGTGGCAAACTGGATCATATAAACTATGTTGGTGGTAGAGGAGGTTGCACTGGTAGTAAAGTGGTCTCAAAATATACGATTCCCATACCCATACTCATTGTAGTTGAATTCAGATGAAAGAGAGTGATTATGACAATCATATGAAGAGTATCTTCAGTGAGGGTGATACTGTTCATAATTCCTATGGCTGTAACTACCAAAATCATGGTCATCCTGTAGACACTAAGACCAGTGATGGTATGGATGGTGCACAGATCTAGAGCAATGACTCCCAGACCTAAACTGAGATGAATCCATTCTATGAGACATCTCTGAAGACAAGGAAGAAGTTGAATGTTGATGTTGAATCAACCAATGAGGCATAGGAGATAAAGCCAGTGGTGAGGCACAAAGGACAGCAGGATCTGTGCATGGTAACTCAGGAGAAACTCATGGAGCCTCAAGCGGAGATTCAACTATCTCTCCTTCAGAAGTCATGCCAAGTTAAACTATCTGAGGAGAATCTTCCATAGAAGGACATGTAGGTGCCTGTCAAGAATCTACCAACACCTCTCTTCCATACACTGGCTCTGAACAAGGAGGCGGAACAGAACAATCACAAGTACATGATGATGAATTAGATTAACTTGCCTTTGAACCATCCTTTGCCTTCTTTTTCTTCTTATGTTGTCTTTTCACTGACCAACATTTAGAAGTCTCCAATTCAATACAGTAACCCAGGGTTGATGGAACACAAGATTGAGCCTAAATGTTGACAGAATGGGTTGGTAGCAACAACTTTTCAGCTCTAACAACTGAATTGGATGCATGCTGTTTGGAAAAGTCCATTGCTCCTGCGTTTTGCAAAGACTTTTTGACTGAGATAGACCGAGGAACCAGAGTTGGAATAAAAGAGGATTGTGGAACAGAGCCACATCACAACAGAACCACATCACCAAGGCCTTATCAGTGACCATCAAGACTTGCTCATACAAAAGCACCTTAAGCCAAGATGAGCAGTTCATACACATCTGAGGAGTGTAATTACGTAACAACTACAGAAGATTCTGGATGATGCACTGAACAAGTGCAGTAAATCCATTTGTGTGAGTCACACAGACTACAAAGAAGAACTTGTTTTCATTGACCAATTCCATTCATTTCAGTGGTCTGATCTGTTGTTTTCGTGTGCAAGCCTTCAATTCATTTCTGACTTATTGTCATGTCCACAGCAGATCAGACAATTAATCAACAAGTGGCAGAGCAGAGCTCACTCACAAGGCAAGAGCAGGGAAATATCCAAACAGAATTCAGGCTTCGGAGCAAACAAATCCTATGGGCAAATCCAAGTTATAGTCAGAGGGTGAGCCAGACACAAGAGAACACAGCACAAGGCTTCACAACCAGAAAGATCAGTTGCTGACCCTGAAAGGAAAGGGCCATGAGAAAGCCTTTTATCTTACTGATACTGTTGCCACAGGTGTTCCTTCATTAGGGCTTGTTTGTTACTTAAATACGCTGAGCAGCACAGCCCCTCTTTCTGACATCATCTCTGTTGCACAGTAAGTGTCTGTGTTGTGTCATCATCTGATATTTGTTCCCCTTGCTCAGGCCCCTGCTATTGTTTGTTATCTTCTTCTGAGCAAGCTTCTGGAGAAACTCCTGCCTCTGGGTAAACTTCTGCCTCAGATTCAGAATCCTTCTCCTCACAGCCAGGGTCTCCAAGGCAGGGCATGACACTTATGGCAACCCAAAACCAAACCTGTCACAGGGTTTTCTTAGCAAAGGAAAATCTCAGAAGGGATTTTCCTTTGAGAGAATGTGACTTGCCCAAGGTTGCCCACTGGGTTTCCATGGCCAAGTAGGACACTATAAAGCAGAGATGTGGAGTCTTTGGGCCATGGGCCTGAAACAGCCCTTGAGGTGTTTCCCATCAAGCCTGCTGGGTTCTTCCCCCATGTTGCCTGATAATACCTCTTACATCTCTATGGAAATGAGAGATTTTCCTTTCTCTAAATGCAACAATGGACAGCAGAGAAGCATGGAAGGCCAGGGTGAGTGGATGGGGAAGCATGTGCATATACAGTTGAAAAAAGCAACTTATGTTACTATTTGGAATACAAGCTGAAGGATGCTACAACATTTGAAGTTCATTGAATAAAATTAAATAATCTTATGGAAAGGAGTTATTCTTCTCTCTCTCTCTCTCTCAAATGTTTTGGCTTACACCTTTCTTGGTGATGTCCCGTAAAATCAGACGGCATCCTGTTTTATTGCTGTTACGTTCCTTCAGGTCAACTTCAACTTTTGGCACCCATATGAATAGGGGACTTCCAAGTCACCCTATTATCCTGTTATCAACAGCCCTATTTGAGTCTTGCAAACTCAGGTCTGTGACTTTCTTGATTGAGTCTATCCACTTGTAATGCAGTCTTTCTTCTTTACCTACCATCTTGTACCTTACCAAGCATTATTACCTTATCTGTTGAGTCATGTCTTCTCATGACACATTGTAAGCCCCCAACACAACTAAAAACTATGTCCTGAGAATCCTAATTATTTTATATCAAACACAGTGAGCCATAGAGATATAATGGACGGACACGTAGGCAGTAGAGCTATGGAGATAGATCAAAAGAGTAGCTAGTTTTCTGTCACACATCCTGGGTAATCTTGTAAATGGCTTACAGGCCATTGGAATGGATTTTCAGCAGTGATCAGGAGACAATAACTCTTTGAGAGCAAATAAACAATGCAAATAGCCTGCAATTTGATACCTTGAGGTATGCATTCCCGGATGAGATACTCATCTTGCAGGAAACTATAAGGATGCTTGGTTGTATTTTCTTTGAACTATAAAGCTGAAATCCATCTTCATAAAACTGCAGCCATCTGTTTCCCAGGACATGGGTCAGCTCTATGACTAGGCCCTTTTCCTTCTCCTTTTTGGAGTTTGGAGTTTTTGGAGTTTGGAGTTCAGAGTTCTCTCAGATCTGCAGAACATGAAGCTGGTAAGCTCCCCTCAGCCTCTAAAAGCGTGGCTGAGATTGTTTTCTCCCAGCTGAAGACTTCTGGATTGGTACAGTATTAACCCAAACCCTTATGTCTCTCTCTCTCTCTCTCAATTTTCACGTCTTTTTAAATTTCTATAGTCTTGTATGCTTGTTGGAGTGAGTGCAGCTGAGTGATTGTATGGATTTTAACATTTATGCCAATAAAATACTTAAATTTGAACAGTTTGTGTGATTTCTGACTGGGCCTGACCCCGTAAACATTGGGTTAGAGATCCTTAATTACCCTGCCCTCTCTGTATCACTAAAGCAGTGCTCAGAGCTAATTTTCCCCACAATTTTGACAGCTTTGGGAATCCCCTTAAGGGAGCCCCAAGCAAGCAGGGTGACAATATCCAAAGTCATGGTAGCTGTAGAATTCCCAGGGTCTGGGCATGGATTGCAGTGGATGGTGCTTGAAGTAAGAATTGTACTGCCCTCTAAATTAAGGCCATATGATGTCAAGATAAATCCAAAAATTCTTTCCTTTTTCAAGTATGGTTGGATCATGGAATTTCTCTATGGGAAATACAGCTAAAGGCAAGGGAATGGGAGGGGGAGCACCGTGTATGACAGAGGAAGGCATGCACATACTCCCCCCCATTCCGTTGCCTCTTGCCTTGGTATGCATTCTCCACGTTGGGCAAAAGGCAAGGCAGTGGGAAAGGAGAGCACCAGAGGCAGAGAAGAAAGGCGCATCCATGCCTTTCCCTCTCGATTCCCTTGCTTTTTGCCTCAGCAAGCATTCTCATGCCAGGTGTGAAGATTGGGGAAAATGAGGGGGCCCTCTCTCAACTCAATGCTGACTTCTGCCTTGAATAGGAGCTAGGGATTTCCCCAAAATTATCTTAATTCTGAAATGCCACCATCCACTGCTCAACCCTATTTTACAGCAATGCAGTAGGATGTTGCCTGAGATTAACAATCTCTATGCTTAAAGTCCCTTCCCTTACCTCACTTCTCCCTTCCTGGGTAAGAGGAATCCTAGTTACACTCTGGTGACGCAGTGTTCAAATGCCAGTACTGCAGCCACAACATTGTGAGTTCAATCCTGCAGGGTTCCGGGTTGACTCAGCCTTCCATCCTTCTGTAGGTCGGTAAAATGAGTACCCAGCTTGTTGGGGGCAATTAGCTAACACATTGTAAACCGCTTAGAGAGCATTTAGCTGATAAGCAGTATAGAAATACACATGCTATTGCTATTGCTACGTATGTTGCCGAGGGACACATGGGAATGGAGAGGAAACAGAGGATTTACAGAAAGCATTTATTTTAATGCATGCAAGATAAACAAGAAAATAATACTCATGAAAAGCCCCCCCCCTTTCAGGTATACTAAATACTTACAAGCAGTTATAAGAACAGATAGATTCTCAGATCAGCCAAACTTCTCAAAATAACAAAAATACCTAACACAGCTAACTGGATACATTCTAAGCTACTCACAGCACTTGAGTCATTTCCTGAGATGCAATGCAGGGGAGGGCCAGGAGTTGGCCTACCCTATCTCTACCGGCATCCAAGCCCCTTATTGATGTTTTTAGATGTCTCCTTTGTTTTCTCTCTCTCTCTCTCTCTCCCTCTACCTCGTGGCCTCTCAAGGATTTTATAACATCTCCATCAAAGCATCTCAAAGATTCTCACCTTTCTCCTCCTGATTGGTCAACTATCTCTCGTGACCTATGATGCCAACCCTAATAAAATGTAATCTAATCCTAACAGTTCATTAACTCTTTATATGCCTGAAAGGGAGAACTATCCCCCTTCAGCACTGAAGCCTGGATAATGGGAAACCCCATTATCACACCAGGGCAAAAAGCAAGGGAATGGGAGGGTGAGCAGAGGAGGCAGAGAAGGAAGACATGCATGTTCCTCCCCTCCTCCCATTTCCTTACCTTTTGCCTGGGTGTGTTTGCCTTCCTTCCCTATGCCTGGTAAAATGGAAGAGAATGGAGGGAGGAGAATGGGAGGAAGCCATATGCACGTCTCGCAAATAATCAAATTCACAAAGGTCAAATCCGCAAATGTGAAAGGAGGACTCTATATTGGCATAAACTTTTTATACTGCAATTTCTACACATGCTATACATGTCAGAAATATGATCCCTGATTTCAACATGGCTTACTGCTGGTCAATGGGCGAATACAGCAGCCTTATGACTTCTTCTGCAGTCTCTCAACCATGACATCAGTTGAGATACACAAGTTGCTTTGATTAATAAGAGTGATACACTCTCCACAGCAGCACACACCCTGTCACTCAGAGTGGTTCTTTATAAGCACAACTAGGTTTTAATTAAAAGGCTAAATATAACAGGATGAGGATGCTACAACACTAGTAAGAATCACCAGAGGATTCCTCTGACTGAGGATTCTAAACATTCCTCCTTGAAATACAAGTTAGCATGGGCAGTTATAAAATGGAATATAGTGTAGTATGAAAGGGCCTCTGCTTGAAGGCAAGCTGAATTCAGGTGTAGCTCACTTCTCTTTCTTCAACATATGAACGGGAGAGTGCCTGACCACTCTGCTGCCACCATCTATTTCTTCACATGGAAAGCAATAAAGGAGAGAGGTTTCTGTTTGGAAGCAAATCAAGGATCTTGCTTGCATAGGTAGCATCCATAAGAGGAGGGAAGTTCTTTCCTTCAGAAGTATTGCTTTCCATGTGAGCAAAACTGTGAGGGGAGGCAAGATATCCTTTTGCTCATGCTCTGAAGAAAATAAGTACCATCTCTATATGGCTTTGATGTTGGTTGTAGTTAAAACTGGAAAATGGGTTCAAAGCACTCTATTTAAAAGTAGAAAGCTTATGTACTACATGCACACTCACCAAAGTGGCAGAATAATTAATTGCTAAGAGACCCAGCAGCTTCTTGGACAAAACAACATATAGCTCCTCTTCCTCATTTGAACAGAAAGAAGACCACTGATATTCCAAGCAAGGCAGTTTTCACTGTCTTTATGACAGGAGCATATAACCTGTCCTCAGGGTTGTTAAATACTCTCCCTAGAAGTGCTTTGATATCCCTACGACTGAATGCCACTGCCCACATTGGTTTCCCATCAGTTTTATACAGACCCCTTCCCCTGCAGCTGGTAACAAAAAGGAAAGAGGAATCTCTATCTCCAGGGATGGAGAGAAAGCTTTTTACTTCCTTCCAAAGAGAAATGATTGGTGGAGTGCTCTTCCTGTCTGTAGCACACACACACCTCAAGAACATGCAGCCCCAACCCCCACAGCCAGCATCACATGCCAACGGCCCTCAGGAGCAAAAAAGTTGTACACTGTACCTTTCTTAAGGTCAACTCAATGTCATGGTTGTGAATAATCTTTTAAGTTACAGTGGAGTAGAAGAGGAAAAGGCAGGCACAGATGGCTTTCAGTTGGTGTCATATTTTAGCATAAGCCAGATCTGCTACGGCAAAGATGTTTCCATATAGCAGTCACTTGATCATAGTTCCAGTTGGAACACAGAGAGTAAAAACAAAACTTACTATGTTATTTCTTAGAAAAGTTAGATGTGAGTTTTGGAAGTTTTTTAAAGAGAAATCTGAAGTTGCAGTCTTATACCCACGTGCTTAAAAGTAAATTCACAGAACTTACTGGGACTGTTTTTTGCTTAGCAGACATATTAAGATTGGTTTTTTAGCACACATATCAAGATTGTTCTATTAATATTTGATAAACTATCACAGAATTTTTAATAAACAATTTCTATTTTGCTTTAAAAAAAACCCCACATCCTTAATATACTGTACTAATACTGTATACTCACTGGTCTTTCTTTTCTTATATCTGATCCTGCCCCTACTTTCTTTCACACAATATTATTCAACTGTCGTATTTCAATTGGGATTATTTCATCTTCCTGAAGAAAAGAGAAAGGATTGTTGACTCAGCACTTACACAGAAAAAGCCTACTTACTCACATGTTACTGCTGAATTCCATCTAAATATTAGGAAGAACTCATAAGAGCAATCCAACAGTGAAATATGCTGCCTGGGAGTGTGGTGCAGTCTCCATTCTTGGAAGATTTTAAACAGAGGCAGGATGGCCATCTGTTGGGAATGCTTTGATGGGGTATTCCTGGATGGCAGGTGGTTGGACTCAGGCCTTGTGGTTTCCTCCTGGTCTACGATTCTATGATTTCTAGAGAAAACCTGAGAAGCTGCCAAACCTGCATTACAAGAATGTGATTTACCAAGAGCCAATCTCCAAGGTACAACTAGTGCTTGCCTCAATGAAGCAGCAAATTCTTTGTTTTACCATAACATCTATATAGACATGAAATTAAATTGTTGTTGTTGCTGTGTGCCTTCAAGTCGTTCCTGACTTATGGCAACTCTAAGGCAAACCTAAAATGGCATTTTCTTGGCAAGGTTTTTTTCAGAGGAGGTTTTGCCTTTGCCGTCTTCTGAGGCTGAGAGAGTGTAATTTGCCCAGGGTCACCCAGTGAGTTTCCACAGGCAAGCAGGGATTCAAACCCTGTTCTCTGGAGTGCTAATCAAACTTTCAAACCACTACACTAGCCTGGCTGTCATAAAACTAAATAGAAATACGAAAATCAGATCTTGAAACATAATAACTAAGGTGGAGAGGGAGGCTATTGAGCTATATCTGATGAATCCCAGCGCCTGGCATTTGGCAAGTTCCTCCCTTCCCAAGCTGATGGATTTCTGTCTTCCCCCTTCCCCACCCCCATCCCACACTTCCCCCCTCCACTTTCTCCTTCCTTCTCCAGGCTGGGTTTAATTTGACACCTTGAGCCTTGGTAACGAGGTGGGGAACAGAACAGCCACAGTGGATTTCATTAGGCTCAGCACTGCAGGCCTCACTCTCTGTGCGTTAATGACATGGGAGGATAGGGAAACGAGACAGCCACTGCACAAGATGAAATAAACATGAGGGCTGTCAGGAGTGACAGCTGAAGCAAAGGGGACAAAATAAGTCAGGTAGAGACCTTTCTCATTCTGCACAATGCAAAGCGACACCTTGGAAAGGCCTTTTACTACAACCCCTCCTTTCCTGAGGAGAAAGGGGGTGGAGTGAGAGGGAGAGGAATGAGCGAAAGGAAATTCAATGAAATCAGTATTTTAGCATACAAATTACATTTATCAGTTTAATGTCAGTGGGAATCAGACCCATTCTCCTCCCTTAGGGAAACATTATTTGCTAAGAGAACAGGAGTTCTTTTGCAGTTACTTCCAGAGTTAGCTTTAAAAATCCAACAGAATAGCAATGTATCTCACAAAGGTGGCAAACAAGCAAACCGTTTTCCCCTTCCCTGGCTAGGTTAGCTGCAGAGAATAAACTGCAGCTGAGAAAGAGAAGAGAGCAAATGTTTCCCCAGTCTTCAAAAGAGTGGAGGAGGGGATAGGACTCAACTGCTGTGAGATGTAACTCATAATCAATCACCTCCCAGAAGTTCATCTTCATGAAAGTGTAGACTACAGTCCAAGAAGCCAAACTGCTTCTGGCAGCACCATCTGTGGAGGGTATTGTTCATCTCCATTACTCTTCTCTCCTTCCTGGGCTGTGTCCTTCAACTGGTATGGTTGTGGAAACTGGACAGTGAAGGAAGTTGATAGGAAGAAAATAAACTCATACAAAATGGGATGCTGGAGATTTCTACAGTCTAGGGTATCCCAGACTGCTAAAAAGGCAAATGAATGGGAACTAGGGCAAATCAAGGCTGAACTCTCCCTAGAAGCCAAGATGACTAAACTAGAAAAGGCAATAATGTCTGGTAAGGAAGAAAGCAGTAAGAAAAGAGGGAGACCACATTACAGAAGGATAGACTCAAGCAAGCAAGACACTTCCTGAATTGGCAAGATCTGAGCAAGGCAGTTGATGATAGGGCAACTTGGAAGTCTCTCATTCGTAGGGTCACCACAAGTCAACATTGACTTGATGGGAGTTAGCAACAACAACAAAAAATATAAAAGCAGGAAGATGACTAGTTAGTGCCTCAATATTTTCTTCTTACAAATTTGGTTATGATTCATTCCACACTAACCACTCTTCAGTTGAAATATTTTAATCAGACCTTTGAAATAACATGTTATGAGTAACAATGTTACCTATAACACATTACTTTTGCAACAGTGGACAAAATACAGTCCACAGAAGCGATATTGGCACAGGTCCCCACAGCCTTTTATTAGCACATACGCATCTAGCCATGTGGGTAAAATCTTAATACAACCAAAAACTGGTTTTTACTCTCTTGGAAACCCCTATGAAGGATAGTGTTACCACACCTATATCCTATGTCCTGAGGAGCATAATTATTTTATATCAAATATAGTGAGCCACAGAGATCTACTGGAAGGACACGTAGGCAAGTACAGCTATGGATACAGATCAAAGAGTAGCACTGTTTTCTGTCACACATTCTTAGGTGAATCTCAGAAATGGTTCACAAAGACCATTTGAATGGATTTTCAGCAATAATAATGCCAACAGGAGACAAGAGGTCTCTGGGATCAAATTAACATTTCAAACAGCCAGGAATGTGACACTTTGGAGGCATGCATCCCTGGATGAGAAAGTCATCCTGTAGGAAACTGCAAGGATGCCTGGCTGTATTTTCTTTGAACTACAAAGCTGAGATCCATCTTCATAAAAATGCAGCCATCTGGTCCCCAGGACATGTTCAGCACTATAACTAGAACCCCTTTTTTTCTACCATTTCAGAGTTTTCCAGACTTGCAAGCAATCCCTCTGCCAGGGGAAAGCTCCCCTCAGCCCTGCCCTTAGGCTGAGTTGGGCTCTTCGCTTGTATTTTCCCAGCCAAAGACTTCTGGATTGGTACAGTATTACCCCAACCCCTATGTTTCTCTCTCTCTTAATTTTCACCTCTTTCTAATTTCTATAGCATCTTGTATGACTGTGTGAGTGAGTGCAACAAGAGTGACTGTATGGATTTTGACATCTTTTTCAATAAAATACTTAATTTGAACAGTTAGCCTGATTCTCTGTGAACAAACTCCATAAAGCCAGGCTGAAGATCCTTAATTACCCCGCTCTCTTTGCATTGCTACAGCAGTGTTCATAGCCAATTTTCCCCACAAGTGATAATTTTGACAGGCGTTGGGAATTCCCTAAGGGATCCCCAGCAAGCAGGGTAACAATAGTACTGGTCTCAGACAGGTCATGGGAGTGAAAAGCCCCCTCAGAATCCCCTAAATCAAGACCAGAATTAGATCTCTGGTCATTTCCAGGCTTTTTGTTAAATATTTTGTCCTCATGCAGGAAAGTTGGCTACTTTTCGGGGGGTGAAAATTGGTCCCAGACTTTCCTAAGTTGACCTCCCCTGCTTATTGGGTTAACAAGGGCAATAACATTCTTTTTTTTTAAAAAAAAAAAGATGAATACTGATAATGTCAGTAATTTTACTTCTTTTTCTCATTATTTTAGAAGGGATAAAAATACTATGGGAATCATTTGAGGGATTTTTTTTGTTCAGATTTATGAGTTTACTGAACTAGATGGAGCTTTTTATTTAAAAAAAAAGGAGGGAGGACAATAAAATGAAATGAATATGTTACCTGAAAATTTCTTGGTAACATCAGTGAGCTACTTTTTCTATATTGTTATGATTTACAAAAATGAATAACTTGGTTTTTAAGAGCAACTTTTCAAATTCTGATTACAGCAGGACAAACTGAACATGACTATGAGAACAGAGAAGTACTTAATATTTACTAGATTATGTCCTATGTTAGATTATACAGAAAACATAAACAGCATTAGTTTCACCTGCATTCTAAATGCAGCAGAAATGTACATACACTGCTTGGGAAAGAAAGCATTCTGTATATGCTCAGGAGTGCTCATTTCTATAGGCCTCCAGACAGAAGCTCTGTTGTACAAGACTCCTTATTTTGCTATGAGGCTGAGGGTGATCTGAAAAGTGAACATGTAAAAATTCCCAATGTAAAGCTCCATCTGCTATTTATTAGCTCTTTGGAAGGAGGAGGTGAGACAGACACAGATTCTGTTCCTGCCTCCCTGCTTCCTGCTGCAGAGCTAATAGTTTTGGCATGAGTGGGATAGATATGCATCAGGCAAAGGACACGGGAGAATAAAGGTTAAACCCACCCCTTTACAGTGCCATCCCTGTTGTTCAAAGCAGCATTGAAAACAGTCACACATTCTCACTCTCCCCCCCACCACCATTTTTCTTGGCTTCCCCCTGCAGGATGTTCCTTTTGCTTTTTTTACCAGTAGGGAAAAACATCACTGATATGCAGCTTAGCAGCCAAGTGACCCTGGCAACTACTGCCCAGGGAGAAAGTTGCTTATTGAATCCTGTTGTGATCTGTGCTATTTATGATGTCATTCAGCCCTCAGCTAGGATAAAAGCCAAATCAAAAAAGAAGAGAAAAGGAGGAAGAGAAAAAGATCTCTCCCAGCCAAACAACTATGTGGCAAGAAGTATATTAAAAAGGATTAGTCCATTGGAAATATATTTTCTCTGTGGCTCTTTAATCATTTCTGGTTTTTATTTCCACTGGCATTTCAAAGCTGTCAGATCACATTACCCCTGAGGCAAGGGTCTGTTCAGTATCTTAGTTCTGATCACTTCTCCCATCAGCTGTTTCCAGAGGAGGCATGGAAAACCCTGCAGTGCACAAGAACACAGAAACTTCCTCCAGGGTGTGTCTCTCTTGGTACTTCCTCCCTCAGTCATAGGAGCATACTCTTGTTCTAACATGGTTTCTGCTTGTAGCTGTTGTTGTTATGTTATTATGTGCCTTCTGGTGATCCAATCCAAGGGTTTTCTTGACAAGATTTAGTCAGATTGGTCTATTGTCTTCCTCTAAGGCTAAGAGAGTGTGATTTGCCCAAGATCACCCAGCGTGTTGCCATGGCTGGGTGAGAGCAGAACATTCATATCTCAGAGTTCTAGTCCAACACACCATTACAGCACATGGATATCCTAAAACCAGACTGTTACTCCAAAAGGTGGGTGACTCTGGACATGAACATGGAGGTCCATCCATGATGCCAGTGACTCCATGAAACAGTGCAGAATTAATAGCTCAAAGGGGAGGCCTACAAGAGTGGGGATAAACTTACAGGATCTTTTACACCTATGTATACTGGTACTAATGCAAGGACACCAATTGGAGGTTAAAAGAATGTTTTATTGGGGAATATCACAATCATATGTAGAATGCAAGCAGTCTCACAATGACACAAGGCTAACCAAAGTAAAGAGAGGAAAACTGGATAGCAAGAAGTTAGGCAAAGTATTTACTTAGCCTGCAGAAAAGAGACAAAGCAATGTGGCCCAGACTAAAGGTCAGAGGGTAGTACTAGAATGGGAATTGGGGCAGCAGAATGACAGCCTATGTGAGAGTACTATGAGATCAGGTTCAGAGCTAGGGTTTAAATACCCCTTTTCTGCCTTGAGGTGGAAGGTGTTAATGGCTCTCTGGCAGAGCAGACAATGGGGTCCAGAATGGGCTAATGGTTTTAGCATTAGGTGACAAAGCACTAATAGGAATCATGATAACAGGTGAGGAAACAGAGGGGAATTCTGGTGGGAAGGGGAAGAAAGTTGAAGACAATCAGTTGCTCTGTTGAGGCAGTTTCGGGTGCTATTGCTCCTGAAGGTTGAGTCATTGAGGGGATATTTGCAAGTTCATTAATACCAGAGCTCTCTTGACTATGACCTGGCCATGCCCTATCATCCCATCTGACCTACTTTTGCTCATGTTCAGCCAGTCCTCTTTGTCAGTATTACTTTTCAGCCATAACAATATATATTTTATGTTTCATGCCAACTAAATGACATTTGGCAATTATACCATATCATGGAGTAGGAGTGTACAGTATGATAACAAAACTAGCAAGCATTTTATTGAGAATTTGCTCTGGATTCTGTAAAGAAGAGTGGAAGCTTTCTAAAATCTGTGACTGTTGCTAGATAGAGACAGAAGTGGGGCTGTGTTGGGTATATGATAGCTCTACTCCAAATGATTTAACTGAGAAACTTTGCCCCTTAAAAGAGCTGCAAAAATGGAGAGCAACTCCTTTGAGGAAGGGAATGAATCTATTGCTTCTGTTGCCTGAGACAGAGGGAGACTTCTGGTAGACAGCAGTAGTCCCTTCCATCTTTCACAGGTAGCATGCTTGGAATTTTTGATGTGAAGTCAAGGTAAGTGACTCTTCTTTCTAAGTAATTTACAGAAAGAGGGGAGCTGCATTCTACCATTCCTAATATAGTGCAAAACAGAGAGTTATTTCAACCTAGGTTCCCAAGCTATATTGGAATGTAGCTTTTACAGACGGGGGAAAAAAACCCTTCTCAAAAGCATTTTATTTTTATTTTTTCTCTGCTGTTTGTGATCATGCTTTACTGTTTTGCTTCATGAAATTCTAGGTGTTTTAGGGTATCTTTTCTTTGTATTTGTCTGGAACAAATATAGGTAAGACTGCCAATGGCACTTTAACAAGATACAAAGACTCCAGATGTTTATTATGTGGGAAATGACCTAATCCTACAAAAGTCATCCCTTAAGCAGGAGAGTGTTTTGATCTTTATTTACTGGTTGTTGTTTTTTAAATGTACACACACAATCACCTTTATAGAAAATATATTTATACCAGTTTACAGTCAACGTTAAAACAAATATGTGTTGAAACAACTATTTGCTTAAACAATTATAGTCATGCTTAAAGTCTACAAATATGGAGGGACATGCCTAGCAACATTCAGTAGCTACAGGCTGCTCCTGCGAATAGGCTCCTGGCTTCTATTGTTCATCTAAAAATGCATGAGCCTCCAGCAGCTTTTAGGAAAGAGATACATAGAACAGACACCATGATATAATGGTTTCAGTTTGAAGAAAGGTGTCCTTAAGTAGAAGAACAAAAAGAGGTGGGAGTTGATAGAAGAGGAGGATTCACTCTTCCCTAAATTTGCACACACAGATTCCTAAACATGTTAAATGCCAAACCCTATAAGTAGAAAGAACAAATCTGGTTTAAGTTGGTTTAATTGTATTGGGTAGACTATCAATCTAAATAAATAATTAGAGTGGTAAAACAAAGAGTACAGCTGCACCAGGAACTTAGCCTATATGTAGTCAGTTGAAATTCATTTCACTATTGACAGGTGCTCTTTTGCATCTCAAACTTACTAAAACAGGGCCTGCAGAATAAGATTCTGCTTCATTGTGCCCACTGCTCATTTACACAAGCACAAGATATAACTTTATAGTGAAAGTCAAGCGGTGTTTGGAATACCAAACTATTGGCTGTCACCATGCAGTGAACAGAGTGAAAGAGACAAAGGGACTGTACAGAAAGATAGGAAGAATCTATTTGAAAGCACATTGTAACCAGCTCTGATAGAGTAATGCAGAAATCCTTCAGTGGAGGCTCTCTATAGCAGACACTAGTCTCCCTTGAATCAAGAATGGTTTTGTTCTAATGTAACAGATGTAAATTAAAACAGAAAATCTATCACGCCTCTAATGCTGTCTGATAGCTGAGTGTGTGGCTCTGTACAAGGAAAAGCACAGCAGGAAAAAGTGATATATGGCAAAGCTGGATAGAGGGTGAAAAGCGTGGCGAGACAAGTGGGAGAATGCCACAGCCTGCTCTCGCTCCTTGGACCCAAGGGCAAGAGAGGAATAAATGTTGATTAGTGTTGATTTTGTCCAACGCATGCTTGCCGAGTGACAGTTGGACTAAGCAGCTCTGATAGAGAACCATTAATCTTGGTCTGGTTTAAGTAGTGTATATTAATTTGTGTCATTTTTACTAAATTGTATGGAGAAAGGCCTCTTACTACTTTGCATTTGACTGCTTTGGTTGTTTAGCCTCCTTTCCCCCCTAATCTTTCTCTCCTCTCTCCTTCTTTAAAACAGATATTGCTTCTGCAGCAGCAACAGCAGCAGCACCATATTCAAATGACACAGCAGGAGGCCAAGAGACCAGGAGCTCCTCACTTGGATTAAGAAAATAAACTCCCAGGGTGTTGGCATAGCAACAGCATTTCAGATGAACTGCTATATAGGAAATGATTAATAAATTAACATTTTTATACAGATGTTCCTTGTTGCTTTTTTTCTTTTCCTTCCTTGATCAATGAAAGACAAAGCATGCTTGGAAACTGTGTGTGTTGGGGTTTGTCTGAACAGAAGGGCACACCTTTTTTGTTGCTGTTAGATCTGGCTACTGGGGCAGGCAGAGAAGCCCTGGCTAAATTGCTGGAGGCTGGGCCACTTAAAGTCACATTTAGTACAGGGCTTGCTGCTATGTCACACTCCAATCCAGGCTTGAATACTAATTGTTACATACTATGGGATATTGAAATGATTCACATTCAAATTTCACATGTTACACGAATCAGAAGAGGGTCCCCCTCCCAAACAAATTTAATCACAAATATCACTTTAAAAAAATCAGAAAGATGGATGCAGCAGTTTGAAATCTGTGACAAAACAATAAGAACACACAAAACAAAAATCTGAGAGATGGACATAAAGTCAAACATTAGTACACTATACTCCTAGTCGTAGACATGCATTGACTTAGAAGTAACATTGACATTAGATTAAGGATTCTAAGGTTGTAATGGGGAACTGGAGGTGAGGTGAAAGCAAGTATCTTTCCTAATAACTGTGTCACAAGAGTGAGATTTGTTGCCCAACAAATTTGCAAAGCAACAAGAGCAAAGGGTTAAGGCAAGGTTTGTTTCTGCAGCTGAAATAGGTGAACACCTTGTGGAGGTCCAAGGTGAAACAAAGCACATTTCCCTGTGCTCACCTTGTATACACTAAACATGTAAACATTCAGAAAACAGTAACGTTTAGTTCAAAATACATCCTCTCTGTCTGGATTCTATCAACATTAAACTGTCCCAATCTATTTATCATTTTCAGATAACATGTGATTTAATTCAACAGGAACTTAGGTGTACGAGTTTGTCCGAGAGTCTGTTACCTTAAACAAGGAATGTAATTAACAGTTGCAAATAAAGAAGGAACTTCCCTTTTTTAACCTACGTACTAAAACAGAGGATGGAGCCAGGGCTCATAATCTAGCCTATGTGATCTTCGCTTCTAGAGAGTGGACATTTCAAGACTTTTGAATTCAGATTGGAAAAGGGGAATTTCTAGCTTTGAGAGTGAGGGTTTCATTATTATTATTATTTTATCACAACTGAATAATACGAGCTAGGTTGACGACAGAAACAAACAGCAAAAATATAGGGAAAAATTAAAGAGCAGATTTTAGGAATGTACTCATAAGAAAAAATGACAGGAGCAAACAGCCAACCATTATTCAGCCAACCACTCAGCCATAACAGCCAACCGTTAAAGGCAGGGGGGAGGCTAGAAGCTGAAGCAGTGGTAGGAGGAACCCTCCTACTCAACCTGAATAAATGGGCTGTTAACATGGTCTTTCCAAAAATCTCACAGTGCTGTGAACTTATGACAAGCCAAGTGCAACCAATTCCAGAGGGGTGGGACCAGGGCCTCAACGAAAGAGCCCTCTCCCATGTATTTGTTCATTTAATTGCTCACAAAGATGGACAAATGAGGAGGGTCTCTGCTGATGAACTTCAATGGCCAACAGACTGAGACAGATGAAGAAAATCCCTCAATAAACTTGACCTCCAACTATTAAAGTGAGTACTGGGCTAGAAAAATGCACTAGTAGCCACCCCAGTTGGAGCTGTACAGATGTCACAGGATCTAGCTAATTTGCTCCCAAAACAATTCAGGCAACTGCATTTTGCATCAGTTGAAGTTTCCAAACTATCTTCAAAGGCAGCATCACATAGAGCACACACACCAAAGTAGTCCAGGCTAAATGTTACTAACTCATAGATAAATGAGGAAAAGTCTTTCTCCTCCATACAGGAATGCAGCTAGTGTGTGATCCTACACTGGTAAAAGGCACCTGAACATTTTTGACATTTGTGTTTCTCTAGTTAGCCCAGAATACAGGAGGATTCCTCTACCACTTTGTCTTTAGGGGAACAGCAATCCTATTTATGTCTTCCATTCACTACAGTTAATGTGCCTATCCATAGTACTTCTATCCTGTCTGGTTAAGTATAGTGGGTCCCAATTCCAGGACAAAGGCGGCCTACAATCAATCAATCAACTTAGTAGTGGTTGAAGAATTGCTCAGTCTCCTATGGATGACCCTGCACCAACCTATTTGCACATCAGGCAGACTGCACCTCTTACACTAGGAGAAGATCAAAGGCTGCCATGCTTGACAGGTTGTGATTTTTCACTCAGAGGTGAAAAATCAGCAGCTTTGGCGGGGGGGGGCTGTCTAGAAACATAACTACGTGATGTTGCAGCACTTAGGAAAATAAAAACACTTCTTACAAGACTTTGGGTAACCAATTCTAATTGCCCATCTCCCAGCTGTATTCCAAAACACACTGGTAATATTTGGTAGGTTTATTTGAAACATGGATGCAAGGATGGGCTTCAACTGAACAGAACTAAAAGGAAAGAGTTCCTAAAAATTTACATGGGAATGGGGAAGTAATTACAGGCATGGCAGACAAGTGCAGATAAAAGCAGCAAATAGAGGAAAGGACACAGAGAGAAAAAGAACAGAGAACAATGCAGCTGAGAACAGAAGAACAGCTGGAGCTGGCAGCCACTCCTCATGCTGCTAAAAAATAATCAGAACATCAAAAATTTACTTGTTTTGATTAAATATCTCAGTGAGCAGGAGCTCAGCAAACAAGAAAGACCAACAGGTGTTTCATGTGGTGGAAGAGACAGCATAAGATGAGCTTGAGTCTGTTGTATTAAACTTTCTCATCCCCAGATAGTCTTTTAAGAGAATTTGTTGGATTAAGGCTATTGTGTCTATTAGAATAAGGCTGTTTGTTTGTGTGAACTGAGTGAAGGCTTGACTGTGTGCTTGTTAAGGGTTCTATTGTTCTACTGTGTGTAGGCCCATGTCCTCTGCCAGAGCACATGGTCTCAGGGGGCAGGGCATCTGCTGAGGGGAAGTGAGCCAGTGGCACTTCTGAGTTGGAAATGAAACCATGCAGCCTTGCCCTTTGTGAGCTTCCCTAAGGAACAAGGTGCTGGATGCAGTAGGAGCCAGTCTGGAGTACTGAAAACAGGCAGAAATTGTCTCCTTTATACTGGAGACTCAGAGGAACCCACACTCTTCAGAATCCTGAGCATGGCACATAAGACACTCAGAATGGGCCTCTGGAAGTGCAGGTGGATCAGATGGACAGAGACATGACCGGAACCCTACCACATTGCACCCAGTGCTCCATGGAGTTAATGCCATATAACCAACCTTCTTAATCTCCTTGAAGCAAGATCTGACACATAAGAAAGATCCCGAGAAGACAGGTACAAGTAATATCAACAACAAGCTTAATAGATGAAGGGAATGCTGTTGATGTAGCATATCTTGATTTCAGTAAGGTTTTTGAAAAGGTATTCTTATATTCTTATAAGCAAGCTAGGAAAATATGGAATAGACAAGGCTGTTGTTAGATAGATTTGTATTTCCTTGACTAACCAAACCCAAAGGGTGCTCACCAAGGGTGCTCTTTATCCTGGAGAGAAAAGACTAGTGAGGTGCCACAAGGTTCTGTTCCAGGTCCAGTGCTATTCAACATCTTCATAATTGATCTGGATGATGGAATAGAGGGCACACTTATAGAATTTACAGATGATACCAAATTAAGGTGAATAGCTAAAAGCCCAGAGGACAGGATCAGAATTCAAAATGACCTTAACAGATAGGAGAGCTAGACTAAAATGAAAAATTTTCAACAGGGAGGATTGTAAGCTACTTCACTTCAGCAGAAAAAATGAAATACGCAGATATAGGTTGGATGACACCTGGCTTGACCACAGTACAAGCAAAAATGGTCTAGGGGTCTTAGTAGACCATGAGCCAAACATGAGTCAGCAGTGTGTTGTGGCAGCTAAAAAAGCCAATGTGATTCTAGGCTGCATTAAGTATAGTGTCTAGGAGTATAGTGTCTAGGCTGGCAGAAGTAATTGTGCCACTCAATTCTGCTTTGGTCAGACTTCACCTGGAATACTGTGCCACTCTGGGCACTATAATTCAAGAAGGATATTGACAAACTAGAATGTGTTCAGAGGAGGTTGACCAAAATAGTAAAAGGCTTGCATACCATGCACTATGAGGAGCAACTTAGGGATCAGAGTATGTTTAGCCTAGAGAAGAGAAGGTTAAGAGGTGACATGATACCCATGTTTAAATATCTGAAGGTATGTCATATGGAAGATAGTGCAAGCTTGTTTTCTGCTGCTCTAGAGACTAGGATATGTAGCAATTGCTACACAGAGAGCAATTCCAACTAAATATTAGGAAGACCTTTCTTAAGGTAAGAGCACTTTGACAGTAGAATACATTTCTCAGAGTGTGGTGGACTCTCCTTCTTCAGAGATTTTCAAATAGAGGCTAGATGGCCATCTTTCAGGAGTGCTTTGTTTGTGTATTCCAGCATGGCCCTGGGTTGGATGGCTCTTCTGGTCATTTCCAACAATATGATTGTATGTTTCCTCAACTACTGGCTACATTTCCAGCACACCCCAAGGTGAAGAAATTCTATTTCATTGGAAACATCAAAGATATTTCTGGCATCTTAAAGACTAATGAATCTATTAAATAATTGGATGGATTGAGCTACAGTTCATGGAAGTTCATGCCATAATAAACTTATTATGTTTAAGGTGGCACAAGATTATTTGTTGCTTTTGTTGTAAGAGACTAACAGTAACACATTTGCAAACTCTGATAAGAGAGAGATCAGAGACTGTGTACCACAGTCCTATCCATATTGATTTAAAAGTAAATCCAATCTGTTATTGTGATTTACTCATATGGAAGATTGTAGCCTTGAAATAGAAATGTCCTTTCTCTCTGGAGTCTAAAAATATATTTGAATACACTATGGCATGATAGATGTCTTTATCTATGTTTATATCCTGCTCTTCTTTCAGTACTGAGGCCTTCAAAGCAGCTATGATCTATCATAATGACATAAAATATTGATTAAATAGCATAAAAACAATAATTAGGAAATGGTTTTTGATTGACACTATAAAGAGTTTATTGGAGTTTACTGTAGCCCCTTTTTAGTTTGTATTGTGTTATGTTTTTATTGTGTTACATTTTATGTATGTTTTTGTTGTAATCCTTTTATGTAGTTTTATATAGAGAAAATTAGTCTTAATAAAAAAAAATTATTTAAAAAACAGTACCACAGAACCATACTTTTACAACTAGTAGTTTCACATGTTATGTAACAAGTGTATTGAAGCATGTTTAAAGCATGTTATCTGGACATGTCTGGATTTGTGGTGTGTATGTAGACTGTGAAGTAAAGTGAAGACTGTGCCTTGTGAATGCAAATACTGTGCTTTCATGGGGATCTGAATCTTAATAAAATATGAGTTACAGATGAAATGCACAGGTGCATGCTTATCATGGTCAAATCAACCAGTCTAGAAGACCCCTGCTCAGTCAAGGGGCCACATTCTGCTTGCGACCAGTTTCAGGACAGGCAATAGATTCATATGCATTTTCAAAGGAAAGATATTCTATATATGTTTATGGATGCTCCTCTGTGTTCATACTTTTTTTAAAAAAAAATTCAAGAAAGAAGCTCTTCCTACATTCAGAAATATTTTCATTCCAAAGTGTTATTGATAAGCAAAAGCAAAATAACTTATTTTTGCACCTTTTATTTCACTAAATGTATCTTCAACTCCTCTGTTCTCCATTATTTTATTTTATTTATTATATTTAAATTAAGTTGTTTTAAGTTTCCTTTGTGTTAGAAACCATTCTTCCCTTTCTGTCCTACTCTACTGTGAGCTCACGCTGCTGAAGCTAGAAGTACGTTTAATATTCATCCCAAACTTGTTTCATTACCAAATGACTGTTCATAAATTCTACATTCAGACGGTATAAACTCTATAAGAACCAGTGCTGTTGTTTCAGAATTGCTTCATGTTGATTTGATTTGCCACATGTATATCCAAGTGTGTGAAGCACTCTGAAATGACAATGGCCAAAACTGGTAGTAAATGTTGTCCACCCATAAAGCTACAAGTAACACATTTTTTTCTAATTTCCAATAGGATCCAGGATCAAAAGGGCACATGTAATAGAAGGTCAATTGTTCCCATTCCACAAGGTGACAAAGAGACAGAATTAAAGCAGAGACCGTAATACTGAACCTGTAAGTTATGCTTTTTTTAAAGAAACTCAGCCATAAAATGCAATCTTTTCCTTCCTTCATCCTCCAGTTTCAGACTTTTCAATTAAGTGAATACAAGGACAAATGGACTCATTGTCTTCAGCTTTAAGTTATAAGTAGTTCAGAGGCCTCTGTCAAAGCATTTAGCAATGCAAGATTTAAGAAGCTGAATTAAAAAAAAAATTCTTCAACAAGCAGGGAAATCTAGATGCAGAAGGAGGTTAAAAGCTAAGTCTTTAATTAATATTAAATTTATTTGACTCTTTTCCACTGAAAGCATCGTAAAATTGAAAAATCATTTATTTTTATGGCCACTCTCCTCTGCTTTGATCTTTGATTCATGGTATAAAATTAAAGAGTGTAAAGATTCTTCTGCTTTATTGTTCTTGCTCAATCCTGGAGAGAGGTACAGAGAGTTCTTGATAAACTAATAGGAGATGCAGCTGCAGCCAGATACAGGCAATTGGAACTAGAAAAGGCAATGAAAATGCAATATGAGCACTACACAAAATTATGTGGCGGAGTATATCTGGATCATACAATTTCAGATTATATGTAGTATGTTGTCCCATCTTATATAAAACAGTAAAAGAAAAAGAAAAAAGTGAAAGAAAGTATTGCCTGCATATAATAAATCAACCCCAAGACAAAGTGGAGAACTGCAGTGTGTCCAGGGGCCATGCCACCCCAGCATCAGAACCAACGGCACGCAAGAAGGCTATTTCAGATACAGCAGGAAATTTTTCAAATTTTGGCCATTTCTGCACTAGACTGTTACCGTGCTATTATTCCACTTTCAACATCCTATGGAATCCTGGGGTTTGCAGTTTAAGAAAGGGCCTCAACGTCTCAAGGCCCCTCCCTAAATGCAAACCCCAGGATTCCGTAGGATGTTGAAACTGGAATAATAGCATTATAACAGTCTAGTGCAGAAATGGCCTCTGTGGTAAACTGCCAACTCAAATGATCATTACTTCCTTGATCCAAAGAGATTTTCTAGCTTAATACTGGATTCAAATCACTTCATGAACATGAATTTCTAAATTCTAATATTTCTAATAATTCTTATTTCAATCCCATTTTTTTTCTAGGAGAGAGGCAAAGAGCCGAAGTGACATAGAGGTTTGAGTGCTGGGCTAGTACTCTGGAAGCCCACGGCCTGAATGCCTATTAAGCCATGGAAACTGACTGGGTGACCCTAGGTATATCATAGTCTCTGAACCCTAGAGAAAGTCAATGGCCTTTTAAACAAATAGTAACCAGGAAACACTATGATAGGTGCTCCTTATCGTCACTATAAGTCAGAAATGACTTGAAGGCACATAACAACAATAACAATAACAACAACAGACACAAATGGAGAAGACTAATAGGACATTAATTACATGTGGTTATCTCAACCTTGGGACACTTTGGATCATAGAATTACAGAGTTCGAAGAGACCACAGAGAGCATCCAGCCCAACCCCCTGCAATACAGTAACACACATCAAAGCACTCCCAACAAATGGCCATCCAGACTCTAAAAACCTCCAAAGAAGGTGACTATACTACACTCCAAGGCAACATATTCCACTGCTGAACATCTCTGACTATCAAGAAGTTCTTCCTGAGGTTTAAGTGGAATCTCTTTTCCTGTAGTTTGAATGCATTGTTCCTTGTCCTAGTCTATGGAGCAGTGGAAAACAAGTCTGATCCCACCTCAATATGACATCCCTTCAAATATTTAAACATAGCTATCATATTCCTTTTTAACCTTTTCTTCTGCAGACTGAACATACTCAGCTCCCTAAGACACTCCTCATAGGGCATGGCCTCCAGACCCTTCACCATTTTGGTCACTCTCCTCTGGAACACGCTCCAGCTTGTCAGTATCCTTCTTGAAATGAGGTACCCAGAACTGGACACAGAAGTCTTGATGAGGTCTGACCAAAACAGAATAAAGTAGTACTATTACTTTCCTTGATCTAGACACCATACTCCTATTGATGCAACCAAGAATCACATTGGTTTTCTTGGCTGCCACATCACACTCCTGACTCACGTTCAGCCTGTGGTCCACTAAGACTCCTAGACCCCTTTCATGAGTATTGCTTTTAAGCCAAGTGTCATCATTCCTATAAGTGTACATTTCACTCTTTCTTCCTAAGTGTAGTACTCTAAATTAAAATTCCTTTTTTTTTTTTAGTTTTGGCCCAGTTCTCTAATCTGTCAAGGTCATTTTGAATTCTGATCTTGTCCTCTAGGGTACTAGCTATCCCTTCTAAATTGGTGACATCCACAAATTTGATGAGCATGCCCTTTTTTCCATCATCCAAATCACTGATAAAGATGTTGAATAGCACTGGGCCCAGGACAGAACCCTGTGGCACCTCACTAATCACTTCTTTCCAGGATGAAGATTGGTGAGCACCCTTCATGTTCAACCAGTCAGCCAATGACAAATCCACCTAACAGTCTACATTTTACTACTTTGTTTGCAAGAACATTTTGGGGGACCTTGTCAAAGGCCTTACTGAAATCAAGACACACTACACGCACAGCATTGCCTTCATCTACAAAGCTTGTAATGCTATCCAAAAAAGAGATCAGATTAGTCTGACTTGGTTTTGAGAAATCCATATTGACTTTTAGTGATCATGGCATTCTTTTCAAGTGCATACAAACTGTCTGTTTAATGATCTGCTCTAGGACCTTTCCTGGTATTGATGTCAAGCTTAATGAATGAAACCTTCCTGAGCTCTGTGCATATTCAGAGCACAAACAGTGGGAACACACATGTAGTTCTGGCCCAATGTCCTCATCCTTGTTCTGTGTGGAAGATCTGAAGAAGAATTACGTTCAATGAAGCAATCAGGAAACTTGAAGAATCAGGGAAGCTTGTCTAAGTGCTGAATTGTGCTCATCAGGATTTCTTCTGAGTAGATATGTATAGAACTATCTGGCTCTTAAATGTCAGTTCTGAGAATTTAAATGGAGTGCAGAAACATACTGGCAACCTGTAGATGTGGAATAAGAGTTTTATGCTCTGGTCTTCCACTTCTTTACCAAGTGACGTTTTCTGCCTGTTGCTCAAGGCAGACCTAGATAGCAAGTCAGACTTGACTGACATCCTGTCCATCTCCAGGAAAAGCAACACTTTGCAAAAGGCACTTCTTGCTATCTTTGGCTATCCAAAGAAAGTGATAGTATCGGGGTTGAAAGTGGACTTCTGTTTCCTATGGTGTCGAGTTAGGTGGCGTGTTGGAGAGGCTCCGATAAATCACCGTCGCAGGCAGTCTAGCCAAGGGAAAAACTTTTTACTCTTTTATTTCCCACACTGGCCAAGTTACTTCTAGGGCGATAGAAGTCCAGAGGGGACTCGGAGCGGACCCAAAGTCTGTGTAATCCCCCCTAGTCTGGCAAGGAGAGGGTGACGTGGAGGGAGGACTGGGTCACAGTGTCAGGAGTCCTCCATGTTTGTTGTTTTAGGATAGCAGTAGCCTGGGGAAATAGTGATAGTAGGCTGTTAACTTTCCCAGGTGCCAACCATTCCTTCCAGCTGGAATTTCAAAGGAACCATTTGGCATGATGACGTTCGTCCTTTTACAACTATCTCAGGAGAAACTTGCTGTTTAAGTGTAAGGCGAGGGGAAAGCATTCCATTCTCGAGCTTTAACGTCTGATAGACAGTATCATTCACTATGTTTCAATAAATCTTCTACTAAAGTTTATTGCTACGTTTGAGGGTGAATCTGTTCCTGACAGAAAGCTCGAGAATCTTTTTTTCCTAAAATGCATCAAGTAGTGGATCAGTTAATTACTGAAGAAGAACGAGGATCTGCAGAATCTGATGGAACTGCAGAGACCGAAGCGTCCATGGATACCAAGGCAAATTTACCGCTCAGCGAGGCTATGAAAACCCCCACAAGCGGCCAAACCTGGGTCTGGGGAGAGAAGCCGCTTATGTCGGTAAGACAACGCAGAAGGGCTGCTAGATGGGACACATCAGCCAAAGACCTTTCCTTTCTGGCGGAAATGGCACGAATGGAAACAGAACTGGAGAGAAAAGATGAGGAGATACTCGAACTCAAGACCATGTTACGTGAGATGAGCATCCGTCCCTCGCAGACATTGAGAACACCAGCACGCGAACCACGAGCGGCTGTGCCAGCGGCAGGCACCCCTGGTCCGCCCCAGCAACCAGCAGGGCAAGCTCCAGCGCCACCGCTACTCAGAAACGTGGGAGACCTGAAAGCGTCCTTCAACGGGAAGGGTGAGAAACTCTCTTTCTTTATGACTATGGCAAATAATTTCATGGTCGATCATGGCCACCTCTTTCGGGATGATGCAGCCCGAATTAGATACCTCAGCCAGAGAATGAAAGGACTGGCAGCTGACTGGGTAGCGAACCTATATGACACCCGCGCCCCCGAAACCGAAAATCTGCAGCTCTTCATGAACCATTTGCGTGAACGGTTTGAAGACCCCATCTACTAGAAAAAACTAAATATCAACTAAAACAAATGAAACAAGGCAGGAACGACGTGGGAACATATTCGCGTGAATTTAGAAACCTGGCCACCAAAGTGCAGTGGAATGATGAGATTCTTATCGAGTTATACAAAGATGGACTAGATCCTGATATCTTACACGGGTGCCTAATGCAGGCCAACCCACAAACCCTGCTAGGTTGGATCAGACTAGCTACTGAAGTGGAGGGTATAACCCACACTGTTCAGTTGAACCGACAACGACAAGACTTAACAAAACGACAACCTCGCCGTCCCACCTTCCTCAATGTTGAGGAACGAAACAAACGCCTCCGTTTGGGCATGTGTTTCACCTGTGGGAAACCGGGTCACCTTGCCAACAACTGCACCAGTAACCAAGCCACGGTGGGGACTAAAGGAGCACGAGCAGACCCCAGGAATAAAGAATCTACACGTCAGACAACGGCCATCAAACAACCGCTCAGACGCACTCATAAGGACCCTGCAGCAGCGACAGGAGACTCCGCTCCCGACGGTGAAACCTCTTCTTCGTATTCCTCGGACACAGATGGGGATTCTGAACCCGACGGTGGCGGTTTGAAAGCAGCGGGAACAGCTGTAAGTACTCCTAAAATTCCCCATTTCTATACCACGGTTACGATTACTGGCGGAGATGGGACCTTGCATGTACATAGGGCACTAATTGACTCTGGCTGCTCCAGAAGTTTGTTACACCCCAAATTGGCCAAGACCCTTAAAACTCTATATGAGCCTTTGGAACGCCCCATCAAGTTAACTCAAATGGATGGGACCTCAATGACTGGAGGAGCAATAAGCGAAATCACCATGCCCATCTCATTTCAAATGGACCAAAATAATTATAGCATGCGGTTCCTAGTTCCCAAGGCGGTGCAGTTCGAATTGGTCTTGGGAATCGACTGGCTCCGTAAATATAATCCCCAAATAGACTGGACCGCTGGCACTCTATCCTCTTCCGAGGCAAGCTTCTCTATTGGCCATGAAGAATTGCAACAAATTCCTTCGCACTACCGTGATTTACAGAAGGCCTTTCATGAGAGGGAGGCTGACAAATTGCCCCCCCACACTGAATTTGACTGTAAATTGGAATTGATTGACGGAGCCTCGCTGCCTAAACCAAAAATCTACCCCATGAGCCAGCAAGAACTCCTTGCCCTCAAAAAGTTCCTTAATAAAAATTTGGCTCGTGGCTTTATCAAGCCTTCTACAGCCCCTACGGCGAGTCCTGTCTTCTTCCGAAAGAGAAAAGATCCCGGAGCGGATCCGAGGCTGATAGTTAACTACTCTGCTATTAACCAGGTTATCTCTTCCAATTGTTATCCCATTCCCCTGATACGGACCGTTTTAGACCATCTTGTTCAAGGAAAATATTTCACTAAGCTTGATCTTAAAGAAGCATTTCATAGGATTCGGATGGACCCAGACTCTGAATGGCTCACCACCTTTGCAACCCCACTGGGGAATTTTAAATGGACGGTTCTCCCCTTTGGATTACAATCTGGACCATCTGTGTTTCAGATGTTTTTGAACACCATTTTCCACGACTTATTGTATCAGGGGGTTCTGATTTATTTGGATGACATTTTAATTTATGCAGACTCCATGGAATCTCATGTATCATTGGTTCGGGAAGTGCTTCGACGGCTGATAGATAATAACCTCGTAGTTAATCTGTCTAAGTGCCAATTTGACACCCAAACCTTTGATTACTTGGGTTATAGGATTCAAGATTGTTTACTTAAAATGGACCCTTCGAAAATTAACTCTATTTTGCAATGGCCCGTCCCCAAAACTTTGAAGCAACTGCAGCAATTTCTTGGCTTTGCAAACTTTTACCGGAACTTATCGAGGATTTTGCAGCCATAGCGCTTCCGCTTACTAACCTGTTACGGAAACCTAAAGGCGAATCTACATGTAAGTCGCACAAACTTCGTTGGTCCCCTGAATGTAGTCGGCGTTTGAACATTTGAAATCTAAATTCACTACAGAGCCATTGCTACTTTTCCCCGACAGTGCTAAGCAATTCATTGTGCAAACAGATGCTTCTGACTTTGCCATGGCCGCTGTTCTTTTGCAACATGACTCTGAGGGAGCACTCAAGCCTTGTGCTTTCATTTCAAAGAAATTTTCTCATCAACAAGCTAATTGGCCTATTTGGGAGAAAGAAGCCAAGGCTATTCATTTTGCGCTGACCACTTGGCGTCATTTACTTGAAGGGGCCCGACTCCCCTTTGAAGTCTGGACTGATCATAGAAATTTGCAAGCCTTGCAGTCGGTTAAGAAACTCTCCCCTAAGCAGGCGAGATGGGCTGAATTTTTCCAGAGGTTCCGGTTTAAAATTGTTTTCAAACCTGGCCGTTCCAACCAATTGGCGGACCCTCTATCTCGCCTTCCCTGTTTTGAGGGACCTTCTGCTACGTCCCCCCCTCCAAAGCCTTATTTCCTGCCTCCTCCCTGGCTTCTCAAGTAACTACTCGCACATTAGCAAAAACAAGGCTTTCTGCCTCCTCCCTCTGTGACTCCGCTCTCCGCGATGCTATCGTTCATGCAGCGCATGCCGACTCATGGCTCCCGGCAAATAAGGACAAAATTGAGTGGGTTGACAATCTCCCTTTCTATGGCACCAAGGTCTACGTCCCCCCTGCTGCCCGTGAGCATGTACTTCATCGTCATCACGATTCCAAACCTGCTGGACATTTTGGGTTTTTGAAGACATTGCATGCGATTCGCCGCCTTTTTTGGTGGCCTGGACTAAACTCCTCCGTGCAAACTTACATTAAACAGTGTGCTACTTGCAACGTTTCTAAATCGCCCACATCTAAGCCTCAAGGGCTCCTACAACCTCTGCCTGCTCCTTGTAGCCCCTGGTCGGTTATCGCATGGGATTTTATCGTCTCTCTCCCCTCTTCACATGGCTTTCATGTTATTTGGGTTGTTACTGATCACTTTTCCAAGCAATGTCATTTTGTTCCTCTAAAGAAAGTACCCAATGCTGAACGACTTGCTGACCTATTCGTTCATCATGTATGGAAACTTCACGGACTACCTTCGGTGATCATTTCGGACAGGGATCCAATTTTCACTTCCAAGTTTTGGACCTGCCTCTTGAAAACCCTGGGAATCACTCAGAAACTCAGCAGTGCTTATCACCCCCAAACAGATGGCCAATCTGAGCGTGCTAACAAATCTCTTGAACAATTTCTTAGGTGCTTTGTTTCTGAAAACCAGAACGATTGGGTTTCGCTTCTCCCGTTTGCTGAGTTTGCTGTAAACCATGCTGTTCATGCTTCTACTGGGAAACCCCCGTTTGAAATAGTTTACGGCTTTCTTCCTTCTCCTTTCCCCCCCTCACCCTCCCTTCCTCTGCTCCTCCTTCTGTTTCTGCTTGGGTCTCTAAATTTTCGGGCATTTGACAATCCGTTTCGGATGCTATAGCGTCTGCAAAAGCTTCTCACAAACGCTTTGCCGACCGCAAACGGCAGCCTAACCCCTCTTACAAACCCGGGGATCTGGTCTTTCTTTCCTCTAAGCACATTTCGTCTATTTCTCCTTCTAAAAAACTTTCCCCTCGATTTCTCGGTCCTTTTCCTGTGAAAAGAGCTATTAACGATGTTTCTTTTGAACTGGATCTCCCTTCTTCCCTCAAGGCAATTCATCCTGTCTTTCATTCCAGTTTGCTGAAGAGAGCCCCTTCGCTGGATTCTTCGCCGACTGATGTTCCTCAACGCCCCGATTGACTTTGTTATTACTGCATGGGTTTCTTGCATTTCTGTTGTTCTGTAATATTTTACTTGTTTTGCGTATCTATATGTATATGAATTTTTTTTTTAAAAAAAAGTGGGGCAGGATGTCAGGAGTCCTCCATGTTTGTTGTTTTAGGATAGCAGTAGCCTGGGGAAATAGTGATAGTAGGCTGTTAACTTTCCCAGGTGCCAACCATTCCTTCCGGCTGGAATTTCAAAGGAACCATTTGGCATGATGACGTTCGTCCTTTTACAACTATCTCAGGAGAAACTTGCTGTTTAAGTGTAAGGCGAGGGGAAAGCATTCCATTCTCGAGCTTTAACGTCTGATAGACAGTATCATTCACTATGTTTCAATAAATCTTCTACTAAAGTTTATTGCTACGTTTGAGGGTGAATCTGTTCCTGACACACAGAGTCACCACAGCTGCCTGCTGTCTGCTGCTTTATTTTTTTTTGTTTGCAGCACTGTCAACGCCACGGAATACTTTTCAAAAAAATTTTTTTACTAACATACCTAAGTATAATGTAGAGAACATCTACCTTTGCTGCCAATTGAAGAACTCCATGAGGACTACTCTGTAACTAAGAATAGTGTACATTGCAGTTTAGCAGATTTCTCTGAGGTAAAGAGAAGCTACTAACACAAAGCAGACGCGGTGAAGACCCGGATGGTCATAAATACACTAAGAAGAAGTAAAAGTATTGTAAAAGCGGGGGGGTGGGGTGCGAAATTTGAAACTCTGAAGTCTGCAGCGAAGAATGAAGCCATAGAAAGCCATAGAAAGAAGCTAGAAAAGAGAGGTAGCAATTGAGAGCAGCGGAAAAGGAATTCTTGTGAGAAGCTAAGCTGAGGGATAACAACGGAGCTTGAAGGTAGCGTGGTGCGGTTTCCAAGCAGAGAAAGAACCACGGGTCCAAGGGATCATTCAGAATTAAATTGCAGCCTCTAGGTGTAGAAGAATGAAAGAAGAAGAATTTTTGAAACAGCTTTGAAACAGAAGTTTTAAAACAGAAGACGTTTTGAAACAGAAGAAGAACAAAGGAACAGAAGAAAAGAGCAGGTTGGGACTTTATCAAACTTAAACAATTAAACAATTAAGTAGCAATTAAGTAAATAAAGAACACAGAACTTGGAGTTGAGTACTTCGAATACATAGTACAAGTGGTATCTGACACCGGTCAAGATACAAAAAATGTACCACACATCGCATAATCTGTGTTGGAGATGCCAGGAGAAACCCGGGTCATATATACATATGTGGTGGACATGTCCAAAAATCAGGGGTTTCTGGAAAGAGGTGAACAAATATCTGATGCAAATATTTAAAATACAAATTTCGCTAAAGCCACAGATATTCTTATTAAATATGGTCCAGATAATAGATCAGAAAGCTTTCAAGAAATATTGGAGAATCTTATTATATCTTATTACCGCCGCATGGATCTTAATAGCTAAAGATTGGAAAAATAAAGAACCCCCGTCCATAGAGCAATGGATGGTTAAAATAATAGAAATGAAAGAAAATGATAGGCTCACTATAAAAATTAAAGAGAAATCGGATGTGATATTACGAGAATGGGACCCCGTAACGAATTTCCTATGCAGTAAATGGGATTTGAAATACATAGAACACATATAATATAATATTTACAAGGAACAGTAATAAAGTAAAGAGAAGATTCAAGAAATTTTATATAGAAGGGAGATGAGGGAAAAAAAGGAGATTACTTTTCTTGTACTGGTGGACAATGGTATGCGTTCAGATCTCGGGAATGGTTTTTGTTTTTGTCCTTTTTTTTTGCTGACTTTTTTTTTTTTGTTTGTTGTTGCTCTTTTTTTTCCTTTTTTTTCTGGTTTTAATATTAGAGAAATTATGTATGGAAATTAAGAAAAGAGGATATACCAGACATGGATGTATGTGAAGTATGGAAGGGAAAATAGAGTGTACTATATTTTGTAATATATATATATGTATGTATATGTATATGTATATGTATATATTCTTGTTGTTCTACCATTGTAAATATAAGCTATTATGTAATATTCTAATAAAAATAATGGCGGGGGGAGAAAGTGATAGAATCATAGAATCACAGAGTTAGAAGAGACCACAAGGGCCATCCATTCCAACACCCGGCCACACAGGAATACACAATCAAAGCACTCCCAAAAGATGGCCATCCAGCCTATGTTTGAAAACTTCCAAAGAATGAGGCTCCACCACACTCTGAGGCAGCATATTTATTCACTATAGAATTGCTCCTACCATCAGGAAGATCTTCCTAATGTTTAATGCAGAATCCTCCTTCCTGTAGTTTGAAGCTATTATAGAATCATAGAAATGTAGAGTTAGAAGAGACCACACGGACCATCCAGTCCAACCCCCTGCCATGCAGGAACACCCTCAAAGCACC
Organism: Ctenosaura bakeri; assembly: GCA_948474755.1. NCBI lineage: Eukaryota > Metazoa > Chordata > Lepidosauria > Squamata > Iguanidae > Ctenosaura > Ctenosaura bakeri. The sequence continues at coordinate 295,135 of CAOLHI010000850.1, forward strand.
CCTGACAGATGGCCATCAAGCCTCTGCTTAAAAACCTCCAAGGAAGGAGCCTCCACTACACTCCGAGGCAGCATATTCCACTGTCGGACAGCCCTCACTGTCAGGAAGTTCTTCCTGAGGTTCAGGTGGAATCTCCTTTCCTGCAGCTTGTATCCATTGCTCCTTGTCCTGGTCTCTAGAGCAGCAGAAAACAAGCCCTCTCCCTCCTCTACGTGGCATCCCTTCAAATATTTAAACATGGCTATCATGTTCCCTCTTAACCTTCTCTTCTGCAGACTAAACATATCCAGCTCTCTAAGTCTATCCTCATAGGGCATGGCTTCCAGGCCTCTCACCATTTTGGTCGCCCTCCTCTGGACTTGCTCCAGCTTGTCAATATCCTTCTTGAATTGGGGTGCCCAGAACTGGACACAGTATTCAAGATGAGGTCTAACCAAAGCAGAGTAGAGTGGTACCAGTACCTCCTCGATCTAGACACCATACTCCTATTGATGCAGCCGAGAATTGCATTGGCTTTCTTGGCTGCCGCATCACACTGCTGACTCATGCTCAGCATGTGGTCTATGAAGACTCCTAGATCCCTTTCACATGTACTGCTATCCAGCCACATATCCCCCATCCTATATTTGTGGATTCCATTTTTTCTACCTAAGTGTAGGACCTTACACTTCTCTCTGTTGAATTCCATTTTGTTAGCCTCAGCCCAGCTCTCCAATCTATCCAGGTCATTTTGAATTTTGATCCTGTCCTCTGGCGTATTAGCAACCCTTCCCAATTTGGTGTCATCTGCAAATTTGATGAGCATGCCCTCTATTCCTTCATCCAAGTCGTTGATAAAAATATTGAACAGCACTGGGCCCAGGACAGAACCCTGTGGCACCCCACTAGTCACTTCTCTCCAGGATGAAAAACAGCCATTTGTGACCACCCTTTGGGTGCGGTCGGTCAACCAATTACAAATCCAACTAACAGTAGCCCTGTCTAGCCCACATTTTACTAGCTTCTTTGCAAGAATGTCATGGGGAACTTTCTCAAAGGCCTTACTGAAATCGAGATATGCTACATCTACAGCATTCCCTTCATCTATCAAGCTAGTAACTCTATCATAAAAAGAGATAAGATTAGTCTGGCATGAGAAATCCGTGTTGACTTCTCTTGATTACCATGTTGCTTTCTAAATGATTAGAAACTGACTGCTTAATGATCTGCTCCAGGATCTTTCCGGGTACTGATGTCAGGCTGACTGGGCGATAATTATTTGGGTCCTCTTTTTTCCCTTCTTGAAGATGGGGACAACATTTGCTCTCTTCCAGTCTGCTGGAACTTCTCCTGTCCTCCAAGATTTCTCAAAGATTATAGCAAGCGGTTCCGAAATGACCTCTGCCAGCTCTTTTAATATCCTAGGATGCAATTCATCTGGTCCTGGAGACTTGAATTCATCCAGTGTGGCCAGGTATTCCTGTACCACCTCTCTACCTATTATGTGCCTCATTTCCCCTGCTTCCTCCCCTGCTCCCCAACTGCCACGTTGAGTGCTTGTATCCTTCTGGGAAAAAACTGAGGCAAAGAAGGTGTTAAGTAGTTCTGCCTTTTCTCTTCCTCCTGTGAGTAATTCGCCATCTTCTCTGCGCAGCGACCCTATCGTCTCCTTCTTTTTCCCTTTGCTGCAGACATATTTAAAAAAGCCCTTTTTATTGTTTTTAATGTCTCTGGCCAGCCTAAGTTCGTTCTGTGCTTTAGCCTTTCTGACCTCCTCCCTACATCTCCTGGCTACTTGCTTAAATTCTTCTTTGGTGGTTTCCCCTTCTTCCATTTCCTATACACGTTTCTCTTAACACTTAGCTCAGCTGAGAGTTCTTTCGTCAACCATTCTGGTTTCTTCAGATGCCTTCCATTTTTCCTCCTTACTGGCACAGTTTTAGACTGTGCCTTCAGTATCTCCTTTTTAAGGAACTCCCATGCCTCCTGAATTCCTTTCCCTTTCATTGTTTTTGATCACGGAATTCCAGCCAGCAGCTCCCTAAGTTTACAGAAGTCCACTTTTTTAAAATCTAAGATAAGTGTCTGGCTACACTTATCTTCTCTTTCCCACTGAATGCCAAATTCCAATAGGGCATGGTCACTCCCCCCTAAAGATCCAATCACTTCTACCTCATTAACAAGGTCATCCTGTTGGTCAGGATCAGATCTATTGTTCCATGTCCTAGTCTCTGGAGCAGCAGAAAACAAGCTTTTTCCATTTTCCAGATGATATCCTTTCAAATATTTAAACATGGCTATCATGTCACCTCTTAACTTTCTCCAGGCTAAACATACCCAGCCTGCATGGTTTGCAGGCCTTTTACTATTTTGGTCGCCCTTCACTGGGCATGATCGAAGAACAACGCCCAAGCTGTCCACCTCTTGTTTCAGTGGAAGCTAAAAATCCAGATCTGCTGTGATTGGCTGAAATCCAGAGAAGTTCGAGAAGTTCCAGTGTTCCTTTCCTCAGACTTCTCACAATCTGTAAAACAGGTCCATCCATTCCTATGTCCATTTTACAAATGTGGAAACTGATTCATTAGTGGTCTGCATAACCTAGAGAAGCAGTGACCAGCTGCTTGAAGTCACACCTGGGCAGTAGAAATCCAGTGTTCTGCTTTCAGTACTATATAACAGGGTGTCTGCATTGTAAACACAGTGTCCTTCTTATGTAGCTTGTTGAAACTATGGAATAAAAGCTAAAAATTACTAGCCTATTTGAGTGCATGCATCAATAACCCTCAGAGGTTACAGTATAACATACAGTTCTATGAAAGTAAATTCTACCAAAATGATAATAGGACTGAAGTGTCAAAAGGAAAAAGAAAACTTGACTGATATGCTCATGTGGCATTTGTATGTAGTCAACATAAACACACACACACACATACGTGCACATTACCCATATCTCTCCCTCATCCCCACCAGTTCCTATCAATCTATTTTTCAGCAAATGTTTATCTGAGGCCGTATGCAACCAGATTTGTCAAGCCCCCTCTTAACAACTTGTTGTCACAGTCCATTACCAAATTGCATATAGTTATATATTCCACTAATTAGGCTTCTAAAATATCATTAACATGTCTCTTGATCATTAGCATAACGTATGAGGCATCCTCGTTAGCCACGACTCAAGTTTGTTAACGTGATAATGAAAGGCATGGGGCTGGCGTTATGGGAGTTCTGCTGATAGGAGGCTGGTAACATCAAAAGCAATGAAGCTAAACAAAAATGGATGGTATTGGGAACACAAGAAGAAATCTCAAAAAAGAAGCAGAGTTGGAGCTAGCAGCCTCTGGATTAAGATTATATTCCAGTTTTGGGAAGTAGAGGTTGGGGGGATATGCACAGACAGAAACAGAGAGCTTTGCTCTACTTCAGTAGTAATTGGTGCTGGACTAATGTTGTCCATTAGTCAACAAGGTTAGCGTAGCGTAGCACAACAGTATAGTAAATAAAGAAATGTTCTTGTATTACTCCCATTCCTATTAGTATGTCCTGCTCACCTGCTTTGGGGCTGCATTTTTTATTGCAAAACCTAAAAACATACATTTGTGGATTCAAATGGCTCAGAGACAGTAAACAAAGACTATTTCAATTAATGCATCTTTCACAGTATTATGTTCAAGGCTACTATTAGAGGAACTTTAGAGGTCATCTAATCCAAACCCTTGTTCAATGCAAGATACATAATACATGACGGAATTAATAACATCTCTTCAGTTTTGTATGCAAAGAAGAGCTATTTCCAGAAGTGAAGCGTACATGGGGTTACAAAAAGATTCTGGGTGGTTTTGCATCGTTAGTGATGTATTCAAGCAATGTGCTAAACACAGGGTGGGGCAGGGGGAGAAGATCTGTAATAAAATCCCTCAGTCACCACATTCCCTCCACATCCCTTAAAATGATATCTATAAGGGGGGAAGAGCTTAGAAATAATACTTAGCATGTAAAGGGCTCAGGTTCAATAGTAGCATCTTTAGGCAGGGTCAAAAAAAACTTTTGCTTGAGAGTTATTGCCAGTCAATGAACATCAAAAGTACAGTACTAGATTCATGGTCTGAGTCAGCATAACGCAGCTTCCAGTGTGTCTATGAGCTATCAGAAAAGCAAGCTCCTACTCTTCACCCCTCCCCACCCCATCATTTCAATCAATATTTCAGCATCCACACTGGCTCTGGATTTTCCTTCAGTCACAAATCTTAAATACCTGAAGGGTGCCATATGGTCTCTTTCTCTTTTTGATTCCCCAGATCCCTGTAAGATTTTCTTTTGTCTCCCACATTAAGACCACAAGGTGCATACTCAATCTCATGCTAACCAACCTGGGGACTTGGCAAAGCCAAATCATCTTTTGGAAAGCAGTAGATTCAAGCCCAGGGTCTGGCATCTCACTGTGGGGAGAGGAGCTGTGTGGGTTAGTTTAGCATAAGCCTGAAAAGCCAACACAGAGTCAGGCTGGTTGGACCCATGGTGTCTTTCTACCACCAGTCTTGTCTTTTGCTAAACGTTGACTACTTTAAGAAAGCAAAAAAAGGTAGACCAAAATGAACACAGCTTATCACCAAGTGCTATCAAGCACCACCAAAACAAGCTTCCAAATGGAAAGATTAAACAGTAAATTCTCCACAGGTACTGTGGAGAAAGAATAAATAGAATAAAATGAATGAATATATAATATTACACACACACACACACACACACACACACACATATATATATATATATAAAATAGAATTAATGAATTAATAAATGCAGAATCCCAAAAAAGAGGCGAGGAACTCAGTGGAAGGTTACAGTGAAATTATAACATCCGGACTAGTTTATTTATAATGGAAGATAAAATGAAAACCACAAGGAATGGGGCAAACAGCAATGGACTGCCTCCAATATTATTAAACTATAAAAAGGCTCTCTTGCTTGCTCTTTGTCTCCTCCAAATAAGCTTTCAATAGGAAACAGATGTGATGGCTGATTAACAAAACACAGAGTATAAAATGGTATTCCCCACTTGTATGCTATAGATGCAAGACTTTTTAGTCAGAGCTAGGCCCCTCCACACACAACCGAAGCCTGAACAGGCAACCTAGTTGCCTGCGTGCACACACATCCCAACTTGGAGTCAGGCGCTTGAAATAAATTTTGCTGACTTCTTGCCTCATTTCTACACTGGGGGGAAAAAAAACATTACATCATGTCACCCACGTCAGAGTCTCTAAATGCCCCTCTCCACAGCTACAACTCACAATAGAGGGTATGGGATGTAACATAATAGTATCAAAACACTCACAACAGAAAAGAGAAAGAGCTATTGTTGTGAGTTGTCCACTATTTTTGCTTGTTTAAAGCGGAGACATTTATTTCCAAGCACTGGGGAAGACAAGACTGAAGACAGAAACTTGCTCTAGATCAATCCTGTCTGAAACCTTGTGTGGTCTTTCAAGTCTTCCCAAACTAATTCACACCTCTTTATTGCCTAAAATAAACCTACCCAATTCTGACTCTTCAATTCATAATAAAGAAAAAGTCATTCCTTTGCTGTTATCCTGCTGCAAAATTCCATCAAGCCAAATGTAATCTAAGAACAACCTGACAAAATCAAAGCAATTGACAGAAATCTAGCAGTCTGGAGGAGAGATATTGTGTAAATTAGGGCCATTCATTTTGATGCTTTAGAGAATTTTCTTGGGGAAAAACTGTCCTGCATATTTTTTTTAATCAGTACTAACCCTACAGAATCCTAGGGGAGTATGGATACTCATACTGACAATAGTTTTAAAATATGAATCAGAAGTAGATTTAGGAACAGTGGGAGTCAGTAGTGTAGTGAAGCAGGAACACAAGAGACTAATACTTTGGAACCTTTTTAGTTGAACCTAATAAATTGGGTGTTATAGTATCAGTTAGGTATATAATGAAGCAACACAGTTGTTAGCACCTTGGGACTGTCCCTAGGGGCACTGCTGTTGTGGTGAGCTCCTGAAATTCAAACTTACCACTATAAAAAAAGACTGTCTAAACTGAAAAGAAGAATAAAAATGCAAATGTAAGACAACACCTCCTAAGAAATCTATTACTTTTGTTGTTGTGTGCCTTCACGTCATTTCTGACTTATGGCAACCCCCAGGGAAACCTATTACAGGGTTTCTGGGGCTGAGAGTGTGTGACATGCCGCAGGTCACCCAGTAGGTTTCCATGGCTGAGTGGTAACTGAACCCTGCTCTCCAGGGTCATAGTCCAATGCTCAAAGGACTACACTACTCTGGCTCTCAAAAAGTCTATACTAAGGCTCAAATGCTATGAAAGACAAAAAGAGACACTTACATTGTAAATGTCTAGAGATGGGAGAATGGGAATACTGTAGTTTGGAGACCATGATCCAGAAATAAGTAAACTCGAAATCAGCAAAGAAATACAATGTTGGCAGGATAAGAAAAGAAAAGTGGAAAGAACTCTAAATTTCTTGCTGGAAAAGAATCAAGAAAGAAAAGAAAGAGAACAGTTGAGCAGGAACAGGCAGACTCTGATACCAAAATCACATGTTCAATTTTTAATTCAAGTAAAGTGTATTCAAATTTTTAATCAAATGTACATGCTCCCTTCCAAAGATATCTAACATAATGCTGCCATAGGAATAATACAGACATTTGCCAATATGTGTGTAACAACTGCCAGGAATCCTCCACCATCATGTAACCTAAGCTGGAGTGAGAACTGGCCCAATTGTAAGACTTAGGTAAAGCAGATTTTGGATGCCATTACAGACAGTAGAATGGATTACAGAGCTGATGACACAGAGTACAACACACACACATGGAGATTCTCAGGCAGAAGCAATGTCAGCTGTGCAAGACTGCACAGGGGCATACGCTGTTTGAATCAGTCTGCTGATACCAAGCACAACTGCAGTTTTGTACTCTTCTTCACTCAGAAACTTCCCATCACATGCTTGGCACTGGTACCAATGGCCTTTACATTTCCGATTCTGTCCATGATTCATTTCTCATAAGGCCACAGAAGTCCAATCAAGAAACAAAAAGCAATGCAGTAAGTTACATGTAAGAGATTACTTTATACCATGTCATACTACTGAATCTCTATTTAGACTATGACTCTGTACTCCAACTGGCAGTACCTCTCGAAGATTTCCAGAGCTCTTTTAACCCAGCAGAAAGTAGTTTCTCCTACAAATCATGTGCTCTTACCACAGAGCTTTGCTTTTGTGTGCCTTCAAGTATTTTCTGACTTTGACAACCCAAAGAAAAATCTGTAACAAGCTTTTCTTGGCATGATTTGTTTAGAAAAGGTTTGATCATGTGATCTGCTCATGTTTGCATAGCTGAGCAGGTATTTCAACCCTGGTCTTCCAGAGTCTTAGTCTAAAACTCAAACCACTACACCACACTGGCTCTAAACCATACTTTCTATATTATGAGAATTCCATGATTTGGCCAAAACCTCAAATGTGAAATCTTGTATGTAGGATTAAAGTAAATATTTCATGAATTGTTCCTGTGTTTATGGCTGTAGTCTTCCCTGTTCCCTCTTTCAGTTTTTGTTGTATATCCTGCAAAGGAAGGGGTTGGACCAGATGGCCCTCGTGGTCCCTTCCAAATATAAGATTCTATGGTTCTCCGTGCTCCACTCAGATTATTTATTTCGTGTTTATCTCGTATCATTTTTACCTATTTGTAAGGGCAAACAGAATGCATGTTATAAAGTTAACTGCAATCATGCATATGTTTATAATGTAGGGTTAGAGAGCCAGCATGAGATACTGGTTTAAGTGTAGGACTAGGACTCTGGGAAATTAGGGTTTGAATTCCTACTCAGCCATGGAAACTCACTGGGTGACCTTGGCAAGTCACAGTCTTTCTGCCTCAGAGGAAGGCAAAGGCAGAACAAACTCTGTGAAGAAAACCCCATGGTAAGTTGACACAAGTCAGAAATGACTTAAAAGCAGACAACAACAACAATGTAGGGTTACCAAGAAGGGTGGTGGAAAGAAGTGCTGGGGAGGTATGAATGAGTAAAGGTCAACGGCTGAGATGTTTTGGCTAACTTAAAGTGAAGAAAGAAAGGTGATCTGGTAGCGCTTCCTTTTCTCAAGATGGGCTCTCAGCTATACTGTCCCTGCTGTCTACATATCTCAGAGTTCCAGGTCTTCCATTTAGCAGCTGTGCTCACTCCTCTGCAGTCTCCGTTCTGAGGATTTACTTATGCCAGGTGGAAAAATATTTGAACTGCATGGCTCTGGATCAGAAGCCTCTGTCCTCAGAGAAAGTAGGGAGGAACAAGTTGTGGAAAGAAGATCATGAACTATACTTTGGCTTGATTTAGCTCAGTTTAACAGCAGAAATACATATTATAAAAAAAATTAGATGTTGTGAGGAGCAGAACTTTAATATCCTTGTGACTTCTGAAAGCCAAGCAAGAATTTATATTGTACTATATAGTGTGCTTTTCAGATTATATAAAAGCCTTTCATTGCATACATTATGAAAACTACAGTTTGTTTTCTAAAAATATGGGAGTACGACTACATTTGATTATCCAGAGGCCTGACCAACCTAAAATCAGACCAAGAAGCCATACTCAGGACAATCTATGGAAAAAAAGGATGGTTTCAAATTGGCAAGTAAGTTAGGCAAGGCTATATTTTATCACCCTGTCTGTTTAAACTGTATGCTGAATGTATCATACATAAAGCTGGGCTAAATTCAGAAGAAGGAGATAGGAGTCTGCTGGGACTTCTCCTATTCTCCAAGAATTCTCAAAGATTATTGTGCGTGGTTCTGAAACCAGTTCTTTTAATATTCTTGGATGTTGTTCATCTGTCCTTGGAAACTCAAATTCATCTAGAATTTTCTTGTATTAGTTCTCTACCTATTCTGTGCTGCATTTCCACCACTTCCACCACTTTCCACCACTGTAATTAACGGTTTTACTAATGCCATTTGATTTCAAAGGGGAGGAGGCATGGCTTGGAGATATTCTTTTTCTGGACAACAACTCCTAACCCCTGTGCAGCATGACCACAAGGAGAAACAGACCTAGCTTCAAGCTCCTCTTTCACCAACAAAAGGAATTTCACTTGCTAACTCCAAACTCTTTGGAGTCCTGCCTGCTTGACTGTAGTCTCTCTTTGCAAATTCTGAACAAGAAAGCTGAAGCCTCACACCTTAAAAGATCGAACTCTTAAGTAGCTTCCCATATTGAAGCAACCAGCCTTTGTTGGGTCAGCTTTGTTCTCCTTGACACACTTATGGTAGTTGCTTTAGCTGATGTTTAAGAAATGGGATGTATTGTGCTTTAAGGAAATGATGCCAGTAAATGACAGCTTGCCAAGACTCCTGATTCATACCTCATTGCCAGGATACCCTTAACCAGCTGTAGGATGCAGTCTGAATACTAATACTAATATTGGGAATCTGGAAGAAGAACTGATATACCCGAGTGCGGAGCTGAAGAAGTGGGTGACAGAGCTGAGATGGGCACCTGAAACAGAACAGAAAACTTAAGATTCCCGAGCAATTTGGCAGTGACAACCACTCCATATGTTGCAGCAGAGACATCTAGGGTCCCAGGTGGGGAGCAGCCAAGTGAAGCAGTGGCAGGTGCCCACCCTCAAAAGATGGCTTCAATAGTGGCTAGCAATGGGACATAGATGGACACTCCATTTTGGGAGGCAGGAGCACCATGGTTCCCAAGCTCCAAACAGTCTTCTTGACATTGATGGCAAGTCAGGAGAGTGACTGATTAAGATGTTTAGATCTGACGCACTTATGGATGGGCAATGGAAGCAGAAGACAGAGATTGGGAAAACCAGCAACAGTGGAATGAGCAAGAGGAGGCCTAAGAGCTGATCCATCAATTGTTGGTCAGGCTGAAAGAGAACCAGGGGTGAGGAGCAGCCACAGGCAGAGTGGACCGTGATGGCCCAATGACTGGAGCTTGTGTAGCCTTGTTGGGGCTAACAAATCCAGCAGTGGTTGGAATCAGAGTGGTGCCACCACACCTAGCAGGGCCACTAGGTGATTGCTTTTATGGCAGAATGGAAACACATGTTCTCAATGGTGGAGGCCAAAGTTCGATGCGTGGTAGTACAGCTGGAAGGATGGGCTTGTGACTGGCTAATGGACCTCTTAGAAGCCCCAGGGCTTTCAAATTTGTATGAACCTCCTTCGAAACTTTTTAAAAAGAGCTTGGATGGCCATCTGTTGAGAATGCTTTGATGGGGTATTCTTGCATGGCAGGAGGTTGGACTAGATGGCCCTGGTGGTCTCTTCCAACTCTTATGATTTTATGATTCTAACCTTTTGAGAGGATGATTTGAAGCACTCTTCCATTATGCCAAAGCTGCTCACATTTAATGGCCTTAAACCAAAGAAACCAGTTGGTGGCGGAGTATTCAGAAGAGTTCCAGAGATTGGTGCCCCAGGTACCAGACTGGTCTAAGGCTACCATGATACAGTATTTCCAAAAGAGGTAGAAGCCAAGATCCTGGGATGGGCTGTCATGTGAGATAAGATAATCCGGATACTGTGATAGGGTGGAGGCTGCTAGCAGGTGAAGTTGAAACCCTGAGGCAGTGTGTAAAGTGCTAGAGCAACAAAACCAAAACTACCTCTGACTAAAAATGAACTTCACTGCAAAAAAATATATACAAAAAACATAAATTAACTATATATACAATGGTTTGCAAGATACTCATAAAGTCAACAGTATACAGACACACAGTTCTTCAAAATATGTCACAAATTAAAAAGCCATGATAATATAATCATAGAATCATAGAAATGTAGAGTTGGAAGAGACCACACGGGCCATCCAGTCCAACCCCCTGCCATGCAGGAACACCCTCAAAGCACTCCCAACAGACAGCCATCTAGCCTCTGCTTAAAAACCTCCAAGGAAAGAGACACCACTACACTCTGAGGCAGCATATTCCACTGCCGGACAGCCCTGACTGTCAGGAAGTTCTTCCTGAGGTTCAGGTGGAATCTCCTTTCCTGCAGCTTGAATCCATTGCTCCTTGTCCTGGTCTCTGGAGCAGCAGAAAACAACATCTCTCCCTCCTCTACATGGCATCCCTTCAAATATTTAAACATGGCTATCATGTCCCCTCTTAACCTTCTCTTCTGCAGACTAAACATACCCAGCTCTCTAAGTCTATCCTCATAGGGCATGGCTTCCATTTTGATCGCCCTCCTCTGGACTTGCTCCAGCTTGACCATGTCCTTCTTGAATTGGGGTGTCCAGATTTGGACACAGTATTCAAGATGAGGTCTAACCAAAGCAGAGTAGAGTGGTACCAGTACCTCCTCAATCTAGACACCATACTCCTATTGAAGCAGCCAAGAATTGCATTGGCTTTCTTGGCTGACACATCACACTGCTGACTCATGTTCAGCTTGTGGTCTATGAAGACTCCTAGATCCCTTTCACATGTACTGCTATCCAGCCATGTGTCCCCCATCCTGTATTTCTGTATTCCATTTTTTCTACCTAAGTGTAGGACCTTACACTTCTCTCTGTTGAATTTCATTTTGTTAGCCTTGGCCCAGCTCTCCAATCTATCCAGGTCATTTTGAATTTTGATCCTGTCCTCTAGTGTATTAGCAACCCCTCCCAATTTGGTGTCATCTGCAAATTTGATGAGCATGCCCTCTATTCCTTCGTCCAAGTCATTGATAAAAATATTGAACAGCACTGGGCCCAGGACAGAACTCTGTGGCACCCCACTAGTCACTTCTCTCCAGGATGAAAAGCAGCCATTTGTGATCACCCTTTAGGTTCGGTCGGTCACCCAATTACAAATCCAACTAACAGTAGCCCTGTCCAGGAATATTTACTCTACTCTGAAAATACATTTAATAGAAATATAACGTGAATCACAATGGGAAAGTTCAAATGCAATTACTGTAAAACCACATCGAAATAAATTTTCTTCCAGATAAATAAACTCAGCCAAAATGTTTTCAAAGGAATAACCAAGCTAACAATAATACAGAAGATCCCTGCTGATAACCTTCCAGTTTCACCAAATTAAGCTTCTTCAGCTGAATAAATAGTACCTTTTTTATGGTTATACTGAATGGGCATGCAGCTGTGTCCTTCAAGCAGTAGGTGGAATTCCATATTTATAAGGCTCACTGCTCTGTGGTTCAAGCAGGAGATAGAATTTCACTCTTCTGTTATAATGTCTGTAATTCATTCCACTGCAGTTCTAGTGGACAGGAAGAAATGGGACAAGGACTAGGCCTGCAATGTGGTCATGGGGGAAACTGCGTGGCCAATTGCCCAGAGAAACTGAGAAACCCCAAAAGGAGCAAACCAAAGACAAAGGAGCAAACCAAAGACAAAGGATGGCAAAAGCAAGCCCCCTGAGAATCCTTCCACCCTGGTGCCGAAGATAGAATCATAGAATCCATCACCCCCCAGGCTGAGTACTTCTTTCCTTTTGGGAGAAAACTGAGGCAAATAAGGTGCTGAGTAATTCTGACTTTTCTCTTCCTCCTGTTAGTACCATCTTCTCCATGCAGCGACCCTATCATTTCCTTGTTTTTCCTTTTGCTGTGAACATATCTAAAAAAGCCTTTTTTATTATTTTTAATCTCTCTGGCAATTCTGAGTTCATTCTGTGCTTTAGCTTTTCTGACCTTCTCCCTACATATCCGGCCTATTTGTTTGAATTCTGCTTTGGTGATTTTCCGATTCTTCCATTTTCTGTACATGTTTCTTTTAACACGTAACTGAGCTGAGAGTTGTTTATTCAACCATTCCGGTTTCTTTAGACCCTTCCCATTTTCCGTCCTTAATGGAACAGTTTTAAATTGTGCTTTCACTATCTCACTTTTAAGGAACTCCCATCCATCATGAACTCCCTTCTCTTTCAGTATTCTTGACCACAGAATTTCAGCCAGTAATTTCCTAAGTTTACAGAAATCAGCTTTCTTAAAGTATAGAATGCATGTCTGACTACACTTGGCTTCCCCTTCGCACTGAATAACAAATTCCAATAGAGCATGGACACTCCCCTCGTAAGGATCCCACCACTTCCAACCCATTAACAAGGTCATCCCTGTTGGTCAGGATCAGATCTAAAATAGTTGATCCCCTTATTGCCTCTTCCACCTTCTGGAGAATGAAATTGTCTGCAAGGTAAGTGAGGAACCTGTTGGCCCATGTGCTCTTGGCAGAGTTTGACTGCCAATATATATCAGGATAGTTGAAATCTCTCATTACTACTGCATCTCTCCTTTTTGAATGTGTGGTCATCTGCTCCAGGTCATCATCGAAATTGTCAGGCTGGCTTGGAGGTCTGTAGTAGACCCCCACAATGACATCCCTATTGTTTCTGGCTCCCTTAATTCTTACACATATGCTCTCGATCTGACTTCCTGAATTTAAGTCATGGATCTCTTCACAAGTGTAAGCATTGTTGACATATAAAAGTACTCCTCCTCCTTTCTTGTTTGGTCTATTTCTCCAAAATAGATTATACTCCGCTATCACTACATTCCAATCATGAGACTCATCCCACTAGGTTTCAGTGATGCCTATTATATCATATATATTTATTATTGAGAGTAATAATAACATTTGGGTTTTTCTCTCCAGTACTTGCTGAATTCATGCCCCAAATAATACTGTCTCCCTCCCCACCCAAACTCAGTTTAAAGCCGTCCTGATCAGCTTTGCTGTTATCACGGTTGTGATATGTCTGGTGAGAGCACTAGATATCCTTTGATATCAAATAATTTGGCCTTTGCTTGACCTTTCTCTGCCACCCTACTCCACGTGTTTGCAGAGGTCCCTGGACAAGCACATACGGGCACGGCCATTAATGGTTGTACATTCCAAAACCCCATTCAGGCAGGCAATTTAAGCCTTTTGCTTTAGGGAAAAACCTCCCTGCAAACCGGCTCTGCTCAGCTTGGATCTACACAAAGCCAGGCAGCCAAGAGCCAAGCCATTTCTTTATGTCAGGCTATTAATGAACTGGCCACGCTATTGTCTTAAGAGCTAAACCCACCTTGCAAAACTTGACCTTTTCCAACTCTTTTGTCCAACTCCAAATTTCCTTTGTTCTCACCGAACATGACATAGCCTGTAGGTAAAATCCACCCTATAAAAGGTCCCCACTTTTGGGACGTCCTCGGACTACTTTGGACTTCCATCCTGCCTTGCTGCCGGTAGTCTGAAGAAACTCCCCTCAGCGAACCTTGTTGAGTTTTCTTCCCCGGAACCCCGCTTCTCTCCAGGACTACGAGACCAGGTGTCGTATTGTCCTTCCCAAAAAGCTCTCCGTTTCTATTTCTCAGTCAGTTAGTCTATGTCTTGTCTTGCGTGTTTCTTGTCTTTAATAAAATAGTTTGTTACTTTAAAACCTTGTCAAGCCGCTCTCTGACCTGACGCTGTATACATTGGGTTAAGGATCCTTGCTAAAGTTACCCTGCCTCTCGTTTAGCTGAGAGAGTGCTCGAGTTAAATTCCCCCAACTTGTGTTATTATTTGGTTATTTGGGTGCCCCTCCCGGGACCCCCAACATACAGGGTAACATTGCGAGATTTCTAGCAAAAACAAGATGGAGGAGGCATGAAACGACTCCACAGTGGAGGAGGAGGGGAGAGCAGATGCACTGGAAGATGGTGAGGAGGACCCACTGGGAAATGGACCCAGCCTGTTTGGGGCAACAGAGAGCAGGCAGCTTTTGAGAGGCACAAGACCATGGTGAATAGGAACACCACACCATTTTTCCTTCCTGTGAAGCTGAGACACCCAGGGGATTGGAATGGTATGGGTATAATGGCCATTGTGGATTTGAGCTGCGCACACTGTTTAATGAACCACATGGTATCTGTGGTTTTGGGGTTGTGATCCAAAGGAGTTAGACACCCCTGTCAATTTTGCCCAGATGGTGTCGGGGGATGATTTACTGAACCAACACAAAATTATCTCCGAAGCTGATGCTCCCTGGACACACTGCCTCAGAGGCAATCATATATAGCCGAGTTTCAAACAGCAAAAAGTGTGTGCAGCAGAGTACAACTACAACAAAAGACACATGATTGCTCTGACCACTCTACCCACTGATTAGTTACTCACAGACATGGAATTTGTCATCCAAAATACCTGGAGGCTTTAATCTTCTCAGTTGCAATATGTACAACTATATACAGGATAAGCAGATCAATAGCAGATACACAGGCAGAGACATCCAAGCAGAGATTCAAGCAGAGACAGGGATTCAAGCAGAGACAGAGCAAGCATTCACGCTTCTCTTTTATGCACACCTGCTTACAGGTCATCAGTCAGGGTCATTAGCATGATGCAACACCTTGCCATGATTGCAGTATCATGATTCAGCCCCTACTGCATGTCCCCTAGGAAATGTGTTATCTCTTACTTAGTCATTCCCCAGGTGTTTCACATGTTCATCAAATGTATTTTCACTGGAGCAAATGTCATTGCATTTTTTATCCAACAGATGGATGGTAGTGAAATGAAAGGAGGCTTGGTGAGACATTAAACCTCCTCAGTTTACATGGGAATGGGGGACCAATGGGAGAAAATACAATTTTACTGGCTTCTACGGCTAAATACCCAGTGGTCCTGTGGCAGAACTGGCTCTGCTTCCATGAGCTTCATGTAAGCTGGAAGGCTGGAATAATATGTTTCCCACTGGGAGGGTGCTGAGGGCACACGTGTGTGAACTGCTTCCCTAACGGTTTAAGTCTGGGGTGTAGAAGGCAGGGAACAGGCACAGTCACTGAACAACTGAGGGGACTAATGCATCTGACTGTTGGAAGAATTCCAGCAGAATACGCAGACTTGCAGAAAGTGAGGACAGAAAGAGGGTGTGACATTCTTCTGCCCCACCAGGATATGGATTGTGCGATTGAATTGGAGACGAGGGCTAAGTCACCCAAAATCAAGTTATATTTACGTTTCGTACAGAGATGGAAGTGCTAAAGAAATTTATCAATTAAAAACTTGCAATGGCAGTTTATTCAGCTGGCTAGATCATCCATGGCTACCTCAGTATTTTTCCATGAAGAGAAAGATGAGTCAATCGGATTGGTGACAAATTTTAGAGACTTGAATGCCATGTTCACTTCCACTCAGTATCCCTTGCCTTTAATGAAGGACCTGTTTTTCCAGTTGGCAACAAGTTGGATTTTCACCAAGTTGGATTTGTGGACATGTGCTACCAAGTGTGCATACGCGAGGGACATGAGTGGACATCATTCAACATTCTGTTGGGGGCATTTAAATATTTAGTAATGCCCTTCAGTTTGAGCAGTCTTGCCAGGGTATTCATGCAGCTAATGAATGAAGTGTTACAGGAATATTTGCATAAAAGGGTTTTGGCATATCTGGATGATGTGTTGATTTATCACCAGATTTATGAAGAGCATGTCACTTTGGTAAGGAAAGTGAAGAAAAAATTGTTAGACCATCATTTGTATGTTAAATTGACAAAATGTTAATTTCATGCTGTCAAACTAAATTATTTGGGGTACTGCATCTCAAACAAGGGGACAAAGATGGACTGCACAAGGGTGCAGGGTGTGTTAGGCTGGGATCTCCCCAAGACATGTAGACAGTTGTAAAGTTTTTGGGGGGTTCTCAAATTCTATAAACAGTACATTCTCAATTTTACCTAAGTAGTGTTGTCACTGACAAATTTGTTGAAAACTAAGAGGAAGGGAGTAAAGAAAGGATAGACTCAAAGTAAATCAAAATTGAGCTTCAGGCTCAATTGGAGCTCTGAGTTCCTCAAAAAGCATTTGAGGAACTAAAGAGACTGTTTAATGCTAAACCCATGTTAAAGCACTCTGATCTAATGTGCCCTTTTATAATGCAGGTGAATGTGAGTGACACCACTTTGGAAGCAGTCTTGCTACAGGCCAGTGATGAGGGGTGCTTGAGACCATATGCATACCTCCCGAAAAAGTTCATTGGTGCAGAACTGAATTCATGGATGTGGGAAAAAGAGGCAATGGTTATCAAATGAAGCTGAGGCTTGATGGTCATCTGTCAGGATTGCTTTGAGGGTGTTCCTGCATGGCATGGGGGTGGACTGGATGGCCTGTGTGGTCTCTTCCAACTCTATAGATTTCTATGATTCTATGATTCTATAATCAACTCATTCAAGATGTGGTTCTGGAGAAGAGTTCTATATGGATACCCTGGACCTCTGAAAAGTCAAATGAACAGGTTCTAGAGCAAATCAAGCCTGAATTGTTCCTAGAAGCCAAGATGACTTGAACTGAGACTGTTGTACTTTGGACATATCATGAAAAGACATGACTCAGTAGGAAAAACAATAATGTTTGGTGAGGTAGAAGGCAGTGGGAAAAGAAGAAGACCACATTACAGATAGACAGACTCAATCGAGGAAGCCACAGCCCTGAATCTGCAAGGCCTGAGCAGGGTGGTTGTTGACAAAATGGTTTTCAGGTCACTCAATCATAAGGTCACCTTAGACACTGGTTGAATTCATATTGTTGCTAGATATTATCTTAGGGAGTGTCAACCTAAGAACTGAAGTGGAGGAAAGCTTCCACCAACATCTTTCTTTCACTCTCCCTTTCCCAATATTTAACATTCAACCCCAGTTGAAACTGACTAGGGGAGTAGTTCTTAACCTGGGGTCTGCGGACCTCTGGGGGTCCACAGTATCCTCACAAGGGGTCTGAGAAGGCTTGAAGAACTATTGTAAGCCTTTACAGTTAAAAAAGAAAAAAAATATGGCCAAAGAGACGGTCATTCATTGATCTTAAAGATCAGGAGTCCTCTGCTGGTGACAGACATCATTTGTACAAAGTTTCATTCCAATATCTCAAACTATTCAGAACTTATGAAACTGATGGCAAAAAATGTACTCAGCACTTGATACTTCTAAGCACAGTGAGAACATGAAAGTGAATGATGCTAAGTGGCTGAGAGAAAGCAGATTACATTTCTTGCTACCACACATATAGCCAGAAGCTACTGTGAATTAAGTTTTGGTGGTCCATGACAACAGAAGATATTTAAAGGGGCCCATGGTAAAGAAAAAGTTAAGGTCCACTGGTTTTTGCCGAGAGAATAGTAGTAATATTTCTGAGGAAAGTAGCCTGCTGCTTTATCACAAAGGCTCTAAAGAGTTTTTAAAAATTAAAGACATTAAAAAAAAAAGGAATGTGGTATAGGGGAGAGAAGGGAAACAGGGCAGAAGGTAAAAATAGGGAAGGGCTGAAAGACTGGGCACAACAGTTTGGACTGACATAATCTACACAGCATCCAGATGTATTGGATTAACTAAACAAATACAAAACTTGCCTTCTGGTAGAACAAAATATTTCAGAAAATACTCTTAACTCAGCATATGATTATCAAACACTGTTTAAATCTCAGAAAGTATGAGAAGTACAGCAACAAATTTCCTGATATATTTGCTTCATCTAGAACAGCCCCTTGTTGAAGAGTCCCAACATCAAAATTATCCTAAACTAAAGAACTGAAATTATTATGTCGCATCTTCTGTCTCTTCCTTCACCTAACAAGCCAGGTGGCATACATGCTTAATCCACACACAACCCACACCTAAGTCAGCCAGCAGAAGGAAGCTGAGAAACAACATCAATCTCAGGTTTTAGGATTATCCAGACCAAGATGTTCTTGGTTTATCTTGAGTAGGCCCACTTCTCCCACTTCCCTGCCATTTGCATGCATCTTCTGTAGGGCAAATTAGCACCAACTACAATAAAGACAGGAAATAGCAGTGCAGGGAATGTTTCGTTAAAGCGGGGATGGGAACCATGACCTTCCCCACCATGTTGTCAGACAGCAACTTCCAGCAGCTCTAACAGGCTCATCAGAGGTGCAGATTGCTTGTAGCTGAAGTTGAACAATATCTGGAGGGTTGCATGATTCCCACTCCAGCTTTATATTAGTGCTTCTTACGCTATGTGATATAGGGCCTGGTACCATAGTTGTAGTGGTCCACATACCCTAAAGGCACTAGATTCTGTCTGATCTGGGAACCTAACCAGGGTCAGTTGTGGTTAGTACCTGGATGGGAGACTGCCAACAAATACCAGGTGCTGTAGGCTATATTTCAGAAAAAGGAACTACAAAAATCCCTCTGAATATTCCTTGCTTAAGAAAACCCTGTGAAAAATTCATGAGGTCCCTATAACTCAACAGGCAACTTGAAGGCACATGCATACGCACACACACCATATCTCTATGAACTGTCAACAACTGATTCTTTCATTCCTGGAAACTTTCAAGGAACTGGTAGGTGATGAGTCATGGAACAGAACTGGTTCACAGACCACCTGAACAGCACCATTCTGAACAACATGCTGGCCAATGGAATACCTACATACGGATCAAGTGCTTTTTACCAAGCAACTGTGGAAGGACAGCCAAGGAAAGGGTGACTATTTATTAGTAAAGAAGCAGCTGTACAAGCTAGTTCATTAGCTTTCATGCATATCCTGTACTCATATTCTGCAAATTAATTTTGAAATGTTTTAAATTTTTTAGCAAGCAGCAATATGGTGATTAGGCAAATGAATAAGAGACTGAAGATACAGATGGAGCAAGAGGAGTCTTTAAGGAGGAAGAAACTCGTCTTGCTATCATTTGGAAGAAGGTGTTTCCTTCGCGTACTTAGAAGAGGACATGAGGGGGAGGAAGAATCTTTAATCTTGCTGTTTTGATATGGCTGAAAGGCATCTCATCACCTGCTTAAGTGTGGGGTCAGCAACTACAACTGCAACCTCCTTTCTTCACTTGGCAAGTCTGCTTGACAGTGAACGGTAGGAGATGCTTTGTTGCTCCTCCTGTTCCACCCTCGGCATCTGTTGCAGGAGACAAAGCAGGAGATGTGCTGACTCTTCTGGTGTGCTTTCTCTATTGTGAAGCCTGCAGGAGAAGGCACACCAGAAGAACAAAGTTCTCACGAGTTGCCCTCTGTCTGAGTGCTCTTCTGAAAAGAAGCTGTCATCTAATGACAAGCCAGCTCACCCCAGCCAGGTCTACTTGGGACCAACAGTTCCTTCCTCTTCTGGTTCCTCAGGAGAGTATCTACATATTTCTCTAGCCTGGAAGGTGACCTCTGTTTTATGCTTAAAGTCTCTTTAAAGTTGATGGTGGATTGAATAAAATCCCTACCTGTGTAGCTACTTCAGCCCCACTGGAACACATCCCACTCTGATTCCCTAACGAATTGGCTCCCCCCACCCCCGTAATTTGTAACATGAGTCTAGGAATCCAGCATAAATTAGGACCCATCTATAAACTTTAAAAGACGTAAAGAACATAGGCAGCTGTGCTAGTCAGGTTAAAGGTTCTAGTCTAATAGAAATAATCCCAAATAGAGCTTGACTAACACCTTTCACATGATTACTATGGAGGTTATAAGAAACAGTACAAATAATGATGTTACCCATCACTTTTTGGGATAACAGTGACAGATCAATATTCCTTTTGCAAAACAAGATAGTACCATTTTGTGAATAATCAACAATATTTGTTATTTTTTCTTGTTACTTTGGAGGAAACAAAATGCATATTTTGAGAGGTTTTTTTTTCAAATTTTAGACCATTTTCCTACTTTCTGAGATAACCCCCAAAAGGGAACAAAACAAAACAAAAATACAGAGTAATGTAATGAGCCACTGACATATACAGAGAAAGAGAGAGCAACTATGACAACCAATCCCTTGAAGAGAGTTACAGAACAAGTTACTTTTAAAATTAAATTCCAAACTTCTGGTGACTGCTTGCTATTCCAAGCACTATGGAAAACTGTAATAGTCACAAAAGCCACTATTCAGACAACGGGGCACTCCCTGCAAAAGAAATGCACTCCTTCCAGAATTATGGTCTTTGCTGCCTTAGCTTTCTGGAAATATATAAGATGCATCTCTTTAACCTATCATTTTGAACTATCTGGGCAAAACAACCATAATTCTGAAATATGAGCACTCCAAATGATTGAACTAGCACAGTGGGAGGAAGAAGTGATGTTTGCTACTCTTTCTTCTCTCTCTCTCAGTCTCTCTCTCTCTCTTTTAAAGCAATTCCCTGCCCACTCTGATCATGTATTGGTAGACGTATTCACTTATAAGATGTGTTTGCTTGTAGACCAGCTTCAAAGCTGATTTAAATTCCAAACCTGGTTAGGAATATGATCAAGGGACAGTAGAGTTTGGGTCCAAAAATTCAAAACCTTCCCAGCTCGGCTCATACAACACCTAGAATGTCCCCTTTCCACACTGGAGCACCAATTTGGAAAGGTGAAAACGAATATTTTGTGGAAGGGAACTGAGGAGGGGGTAGCAAAAGATCTGACCTCCTTCTTTGTGACTGGAACTGTGCTGTTGAACCAGCAGGAATATTGCACTGTTATCAGTGTATAATTGTTGTTGTTGCATACTTTCCAACTTATAGCAATGTTAAGACAAATCTATCATGGGATTTTCTGGGGCTGAGAGTGTGTGACATGACCAAGGTCACCCAGGAGATATCCATGGCCAAGTGGGAAACTGAACCCTGGTCTCTAGGTATTGTTCTATTGTATTTTAAATGGTTGTTTTAATGGATTTTTAAAGGTTCTGAGAGCTTTCCTGTTTTACCTTAGATGATGATGATGACAATGATATTCATTTATGGTCTACTTCTCTCTCAGAAATGAAACTAAAGGCAGTTAACAACATATTTAAAAACAATATAGATTGAAACTATATAAAAATTTCAGTGGAAGTATAGATATGATTTATTTAAAAAACAAAGAATGTATGAAGTTAAAAACATAAAACATTAAAAAATATTAAAATTCATTAAAATATTAAATAAATACCTTAAAAACAGCACTGCATGGGATTAAAAGCCTGTCTCAATCAGTTTCTGAAAGTCAGGTGACATAAAAATATTTTAATCTGACGATGAAAGGAAAGCAGGGATGGGGTTCTTCTGGCCTCCCTAGGGAATGGGTCCAAAGTCTATAGAACAAACTTCCAAGCTCCATCCCAGGGAGGTGACCAGAAGGATGCCATGGTTGATGGTATGGAAAGCTCCTAAGAGGTCCAGCAGAGCCAACAAGGACACACTTCCCCTGTGTAGTTGCTGGCATAGGTTATCCACAAAGCAGATCAAAGCGTTCTCTTTCTCATAACCAGATATGAAACCACACTGAAATAGGTCTAGATAATGTTTCATCCACTTTGAGTCCTTTTGAGGAGAAAAGTGGGGTATAAATAAAGATCATCATTATCATCACCATTATCACCATCATCCAGGAATCCCTTGGACTGAGAAGCCACCACACTTTCTAGCACCTTGCCCAAGAATAGGATGTTGGAGGCTGACCTATATTTTATCAAGTATAGCAGGAATCAGGATTTTTTTTTTCATTCAGAAGAGGTTTTACAACAGCCTAATTCTGGCATGTTGGGACCCTGCCTTGCTGTACTGAGGCATTAATCACTTCTCTTACCCATTCAGTCAGCCTCCTTTTGGGCTGTTCAATAAGCCAGAAGGGGCAAGAATTAATACATACATGATGGCTTTTGCCTCTCCAAAGATTCTAGCCACATGCTCGGGCTGAATCAACTGAAAAGTATCCATCAACACTGGACAAGCAGAGGCCAAGGCTAAATACACTCGACCTTAATCAGGTCTGGCATCCAGGTCAGATGAATCCTAAAGGTTTTATCTGCAAAATTACGGGCAAAGTCTTCATAGCAGGCTGTTGAGTGGCTTAGATTCTCCTTTGGGCAAGACTGTAACAGAGCTCTGACCACTCAAAAGAGCTCTGCTGGACAGTTCTGCAATCATGCAACTGTGGTAGCCAAAACATTTTTTTTTTTTTTGGTGCTACCCTTATTGCTCTTCCATAGGCCTTCAGATAGACTTCAGCCTGTTCTCAATCAGACTCATTCTGAATTTTCTCCCAGTGTCACTCTAGGCTCCATCTCACTTGTTTCGTTGCTGTCAGCTCCTCAGAAAACCTGGGGCTGGTTTAACTCCACTTCATAAGAAGAGATGCTTAGGGGGCAATCGTATCCACTACCATGGTCATTTCCCCAGTCAAGAGATCAAATAAGGTTTCAACATGATCACCTGCCACTTATTACTGTATTCATTACTTTGTTATTGAGAGTCTGTGTGGTATAGTGGAAAAAGTATCTGCTCAACCTCCATTGTACTCTGTATCCATCTTCTGGCTAGAAACAAGTTGTCATTGTGTGCCTTCAAATCGTTTCTGACTTACGGCAACCCTAAGGCAAACCTATCACAGGGTTTTCTTGGCAAGATTTGTTCAGAGGGCTTTGCCTCTGTCTTCCTCTGAGAGAGTGTGACTTGTTCAATGGGTTTCCATGGTGTTGCCCTGATTTCTGGGGTCCCAGGAGGGACACCTAAATGTGCTCACAGTGGGGAAGGGAATTAGCAGAGCACAAGCTAACAATATGAGAGGCAGGGCAACCTAGCGAGATCTTGAACCCAATGTCTACGGGGTCAGGCCGAGTCAAGGAGCAAACAGAAGTAAATAATAATAATAGTTTTTAATGATGTATAGCACAGTCAAACACGTGTATGCAACACACTCACACAGAGAACTATTGAAATAAAGGTAGGAGTTGGATAGAGGGATTTTAAGAGGAGGTTTTGTATGGGAAATACTATGCCTGTCCTGAAGCCCGGGTAGTCTGAAGAGAAAGTCCATAGAAGTAGAGATTCTCAGCACGAGGGGAAGGCTCACCGAATGAAGCAACAGCAAGGCGGGATGGAAGCCAGGAGCGATCCAATGAAGCTCAAAGTCAGGGGGTCTTATAGGGAAAAATGTGCCCGTAGGCTAGTCTGTTCCCGAAAATAACAATGAGTTTCGGGCTGGAGACAAAGCCTCCAAAAGGTCAGTATTTTGCATGATTGAGTTATGACAGCGTTGTCAATAGAGTAGACAGTATGCAAACGCGGAGTGCTTGACAGTTGAGTATTCAGCTCGTCAAGCTGCCTGCTCGGGCCAGGGTGTCTTTTGTAAGTAGCGTGCATATATAATGGATCTAAAAGAGGGTACTTGCCTTGAGGTCTCCTAAAGCTGCAGTCTGATTATTACTGGCCTGCCTGGATCGGTTTGGAATGTTTCAGCTATTGTCAGCCGTGCCTGTGTGCGTGCTTGTCCGGGGGCCTCGCAAGCACGTGGAGAGGAATGGGTGAAGAGGCCAAATTATTGATATCAAATGATATCTGATATCCCATAAGTCTGGGCTAGAAACTATGGTAACAATGGTCAAGCAGGAATTTGAATCTGTTATGTCTGGTCTTATCATAAATCAATAAGCAGTCTTCATGGATAGATACAGAAAGTTTTTATTAAATATTAGTTCAGCACACAGATAATGTTGTTGCCAGAACTGAGGACACAACACAAGTTCTGCTTTTTAGAACACCTTTTGACCCTCTCAACTCTTTCCCGCTCACATTCCATTCTCACATACTTGTCTGTACCAGTCCATTAGAATGACCTTGGTTCCCATGCTCTAGTCTGGCTTCCCCTCCCATCATTCAAACATTGAAGGGGACACAGCAGATAAGGAAATACAGCAAAATAGCTACACTATAACTAAGCTGGCCATGACTAACATGGTAGAGGTTGTGTTGGCCCTCTGTTCTCCAAAGTTGTAATCCAATGCTCAAACCATTACACCATGCTGGCTCTCTCAACCTACCATATAATCAAATGAAATGGAAAAGAAAGTTGAGATTTTATTTCTAGTTTGTTTCATTGGGGATAATGAAACCAATAAAACGTTGTCATCCAAAATAGGCTTCAATTCCTACTCCAACCTCAAAATCCCTTCCATTTTCTCATTTTAAATTGAAGGCAATCCCACTACACTTTCAAAATGATAGTGGTAGTGTGAAGCTATCTGCATGTATGCATGTATGTATGTATGTATGTATTTGTAGTTGGGGAGAAGAGGGGCACGACTACTTTTCTTTTACAGATACTGGAAACGTTAGCTTTCTTCCCAGCCTCTCTATAGCGCCTTGCCACCCTCTTCCATTCTTATTCAACACTGCTTTCCTCCCCAGATCTACTGCCCAAATCTACGGCCAGAAAAGGAGTAAAGCCTTTCTGGTACTATTCATAAGGATCTGATAATTTGTGGTAGCGTGTCTCTATACCTTTGATCTGAAGAAAAGTAACGTCCACATTCATGAGTTTGTGAATCTGATTATTCATGAGGCATGTGATTCTCTCCCCTTCTCTCATTTTCCTCCTCCCATCCCTTGCACTCCTCACCCCAGGATGTGAGGCTTCTGTTTAAAATGGATGTGTTTTTTTTTTCCTTTTGGGTGAGCAAAGTCCCCTCTCACTGCTGAAGGTGTGGCCTCTCTGTCATGTGGTTGCACATTCTGCTGTGTACTGGCTGCTGATTGGTCAGCTGATCCTTTCTCAAGATGGCCAGGTGAAGTAATTAGAACTCCAGAACTCCCCTCTTCTCTGTCTGAGAGGAAAGTACTTGGTAAGCTTTTTAGCTTGTCTTTTTTCTCCCCCCTCCCCCACTGCCCAACACTGGGCCAGAGACAAAGGAATGGGACGGGGAAGCTCCAGAGAGGAATGGGAGGGGGATCACGGGGAGGTTATTTGCAGTTTTTCCACATTCACAAAGGTTCTGTGCTCCTAACCCTCATGATGTGGAGAGACTACTGTACTCTGCTGAGTCAAAAATTATAAAAATAGAATAAGTATATACAGGCAAGATAGAATTTCTAAAATGTCTAATCAAATTCCTCAGCACAACTTAGTGTTCAGATATAAGGTTTTTATATCCACTCAGACCTTTGGCTTCCCTAGCTGAAAGTCTACTCCCTAAATCAGGGTTTTACTTTCTCAGAAAAGAACTAGTCTTTCCCCTACCTCTCACTAGGACCCTAAGGAAAACAAACTCATTCACCAAAATCCTTCCCTCTCCCAGAAGGAATCTACCTCAAAAATGCAAGTCATGCCTTATATAGGGCTCCTTCCCAGAAAGCTCAGCTCTTCCCATGCATCAATGGGCTGAGTTCCTCTCTTACCCAGAACCCACTAGGTCCCCTGGCAACCCCTGGCTTGCTTCTCAGACCTACCAGACTTCCAGGTTTCATCACAGTAGTTTGCTCCTCTTTCTAGTGGCAGTACTTTTATATTTGCATCACACACTCTCAGGCCCAGGAAACCCTGTAAACATGTTCTCCTTAGGGTTGCCATAAGTCAGAAATGACTTGAAGGTACACAACAACAACAACAACAACAACAAAACTTTTATACAACAGTCTGCCAAGCCAACTTGCCTACCCCTAATAGACCTGGATTCCTGGCTTGAATGGAATGATGAGGACAAGGAGTAAGATAGCGAGGAATATCCCTGGCCACTTTGTTCACTGGTTGGAGATGAACTTTCAATGAACTCTGTTGGGAAGGAACTGGAATGGGGTGAAACACACCAGGCAGAGCTCTTTAGAAGAGGGTAGGAAACTGATAAAGAAACTGCGTAAACAAGATGTCAGGAGGGGAGGGGCCCTCTTCCATCCCCTTCAGTACAACATCAGTCTCTAGAAGTACCAAGAACACCATTTTCCCAGGGGGCACATCCAGTAAAGGAATGATGCCAGCATAGCTCCTTTCTCAAATAAATCTATCAGCAGCAAAATTACAGGCCAGCTGGAAGGCCAGCTTAGTTTGTAAAAACTAAGTAGGCATTCCTTTTATTTTTAAGTCACCATGGAGCTTGGAAAGGAAAGCCTCAGGAAGGACAAGATGGTATTAAGACATGTATTAAGAAAGAAAGAAAGAAAGAAAGAAAGAAAGAAAGAAAGAAAGAAAGAAAGAAAGAAGTCTCACAGAGGGAGGGGGAAAACCCCCAGAAAAGGAACACATTTTGCAGCACCATGTATCTCTCACTTTTGGTTCCCAATTACTTAGGAACCAATGAGACAACAGAGGAATAACTGTTTTTCATTATTGATTCCTACTGTGGATACCGCGAAGATTTAACTTGGTTGGTGCCTTGGTTGGTCCTCATGAAGCTTACCATAAGCAATGCAATTTTCCTCTCTACCAGACAGTCATAAATTACCTCTTTTCACAGTGGTAGAAGGTACACATATCCTCAAAGAGGCACTAATAACCTCAAATGTCCAAACTGAAAGTCGAATGTGCAAAGATCCAAGCAATATGCAATAAGCTAAGGACTAGTGCTATCCTTAGGGCAACTAGGCAGCCACCCAGGGCACAGATCTCAGAGGAGCACAGTACAGATGTTTGAAGGGCAGTTTTAGACACATAAGTTTTTCTAAGCCTTGTAAAAATGCAACTGACAATTTAGATGTTTTTAAGATTCAAAAAGTTGAAGATCTGCTGCTAAACACTACAAGAGGAGACATGAATGGCAGAGCACTGTGCTGTCAATGGTTGATACAGTACACCTCAAAACATGTGGGTTTTCTGTAAGTTGTTTGGCAAAATAACAACAGTAGCAATATAAAATAGAACAAAAAACAATAAAGCATTGCTCCTACATGAAATAGGTTCAAATGACTGGAAAAACTGGGAGCAATTCTGTCTTCACATGAATCACATACTGTCTATTTACAAAACTATCAGACTTGGAGAGAACTTAAATTTAACTTATCTAAAGAAAGAACAATTGGTGATAACCAGCAGAAAATTAGGCAATAAACAAAAAGACTGGGGAGAAATTTTGGAATGCTTGATTGCATTGTTCAGATTTCTTGGAATGCAAAATTTGGCATTCTATCATACAACTGAAAAAGAAAATGGAAATGGAAATGTTTTGATGTTTGTAGAATATCTAGACCTTTTTGATCCTTCTGTGAAGGAACTTTTATGTAGAGTTAATGATCAGGAAAGAATGGGAAACCTAGGAAATGATATCCAAAATGAATTTATACAGATTTTAGCAGGTTATGTAAAGCATAAAATTTTAGCACATATGCAGACACAGTCAAAAATTAATCAATTATTCTGCACATCTGATATTGTGATATCATAGTGAACAAATAACAATAATTCTACATTATATTCATGCAATCAAACCATCAGATAATGAGATATCTGAGTATGAAGTTATCATAAGAGAACATTTCTTGGGATTTCTTCCACTAATAGAACCTAAAGATACCTTTATGACAGAAACACTTATTGGGCAGCTTGAACAAATGCGATTACCAACTGAGAATCTGTGGGGTCAAGGTTATGATAATGAGAGTTACATAAAAGGCAAAGAAAATGATATACTGTACAAAAGCCCTGGACACAAACCAGCAAGACTTCTTTATGCATTGCAACACACACTTTTTTGAACCTAGTAGTCAACGATGCCAGTAAGTGTTGTCTGGAAGCAACTGATTTCTTAAGTTTGGTTCAACTCCAGGAGAACATGGTCCCCCCTCACCACAGGATTCCATCATTTCCATTCCATTAACCAGGTTGTTACTCTTGGTTAGGATCAGATCTAAAACATCTGATCCCCTTGTTGCCTCTTCTACCTTCTGGACAATGAAACTGTTTGCAAGGCAAGTGAGGAATGTGTTGAACCTTATATTAATGGCAGAGTGTGACTGAATAAATATCAGGATAGTCAAAGTTTCCTATTACTACTGCATTTCTCCTTTCTTAATGTTTTGTCATTTGTTCCAAGAAGGTATGATCCAAGTCTTCAATCTGGCTTGGGGTTCTGTAGCAGACCCCTATAATTACATTGCTGTTATTTCTCTCCCCCTTAATTTTTATTCAGATGCTGTTGTTACTGTAGTTTATAGTCTGGGCCTGTGGTCTATTAAATATAACCTGATATCAAGAAATTGGCCATCAGCAACCGTTCTTCTCCACGTGCTTGCGAGGTCCCCGGACAAGCACGCACACGGTCACAGCCGAAATAACTGAACAATACAAGATAAATCCAGGCAGGCCAGTAATTTGCCGGAATGCAGCTTCAGGAGACCTCCAGGCAAGTACACTTTGAAAACATATTATGTATGCACATAGCGTACAAAAGATTCCCTGCCCCGGGCAGGCAGCTTGACAAGCTGAATAGCCAACTGTCAAGCGCTCCTCGTTTGCATGCTGTCTGCGCTATTGACAACTCTGTCATAATTCAATCGTCTTAAGTATTGACCTTTTGGAGGTTTTGTCTCCAACCCGAAACCCATTGTTTTCCCTGGGAACGGACTACCCTACAGGCACATTTTCCCCTATAAGACCCCCTGATTTTGAGTGCTTCTTCGGATCGCTCCTGGCTTCCATCCCGCCTTGCTGCCGCTCCATTCACTGAGCCTTCCCCTCAGCTTCCATGTGCTGAGAATCTCCACTCCAACTGATTTTTCTTCAGACTACCCGGGCTACAGGATCAGGTGTAGTATTTCCCCTGAAAAATCCCTTTCAAAATCCTCTATCGAATCTCCTACCTTTCTCTTCTTAGGTCTGTGTGAATGATTGCACATATATATATTGACTGTCTTTTAAAATAAAGAAAACAATTATTATTTACTTCTGCTTGATTATTGACTCGGCCTGACCCCGTAAACATTGGGTCCAAGATCTCGCTAGGTTGCCCTGCCTCTTGCATTGCTATAACGTGTGCTCTGGCTAATTCCCATTCCCCATTATTTGGAGCACATTGAGGTGTCCCTCACAGGACCCTAGAAATCAGGGTAACACTCTCAACCTTGCTCACAGGATGTAAGTCATGGATCTCTTCACATGTGTAAATATCATTGACATATAATGCTACTCCTCTTAAATTAGTTACACCCCTCTATTACTACCTTCCAATCATGAGATTCAACAAATTAGGTTTCAGCGATATATATCGTATCTGTTTTGCTCTGTTAAGAATTCAACTTCCTCGTGTTTATTTCCCATTCTCTGTGCCTTAGTGTAGAGACATCTAAGACCACTGTCATTTCCCCAGCAGCTCACTTAAGATTTTTTCTCATCCCACTGTTGGGTTCTTGCACTATTCACTCAATTCTCTCTGTATCAGTGGTTCTTAACCTGGGGCCTGGGGACCCCTGTGGGTCCACAGAGCCCTCACAGGGGGTCCATGAAGCCCTGTTGCTGGAAATAAACAGTTGTAACAGCAACAGGGATGTAGCAGTGTGGAGGGGGGGGTTGCAGGTGCTGAAGCTGCTCCCTTCTGCACATACCCCTGCTACCATGTCCCTGATGAAAGGGATATGGTGATAGGCAGGTGCACACAGCCAAAGACCAGGATCTGAGTCCCCACTTGGCCATAGAAGCCCACTGGGTGACCTCTGGCAAGTCACATTCTCTCAGCCTATGTCTATGTATTGATGTGAAAGCTCAATAGTGAAGAAAACTGATAGGAAGAAAATCAGCACATTTGAAATATGGTGCTGGAGAACAGTTCTATGAGTATAATGCTACGGACTGCTAAAAAGACAAAGAAAATGGGTCTCAGAGCAGACCAAGCTCGAACTCTTCTTAAATGCAAGGTGTAACACGCGGAACAAACCACTGCCCGTAAGTGCCAAGTGTGAAAGGCGCACCCAAGCCTCACACTCAAGGCCTGCCCAGCCTGACACCTCTTTGTGATCAGAACTGAACAGCCAGGGAGATCTCTGAATCAAGCCAGGGCCAGGACAAACAGGTCTGCCACAGTTTTCCCCTTCTGAGAACGCAATCCCTTCCTCACTCTCGTCCCCCTTGGCTTCTTCCTTTCAGGACTCTCCCCCTTTACTGCCTTCCCTAAATCTGGCCTTCTCCCAGATGTAAGGATTAGCAGTGATTTGTATTTTCCAAGACTGTGGTACCATTGGCACTAAGGTCAAGATGGTATTATTGGTAGCGTGAATCGTCCAGGATTCAAAATAAGATTCTGGGAGACTGTTATATGGAACACAGAACTTCAGACATTTATTGTAACACTGTTGCTTAAAATTTGTTTTGTATCTCAATGTTTATAAACAGCACACCATTCTTCTCTCTCTCTTTCAATTTGTTCACTATTTCTCGTACACCCAATTTCTCAGTTCTCTCTCCCACAGAGCTCTTTAAATCTCCAACCTCTCCCAAACACACCACAAATCACACTCCTCTCCAAACACACACCAGACCATTAAAATCCATTATTTTCCTCTTTCCACCAGCCCCTCCCCTGGGCTATCCAAGGTTCCATTTCACCAGCCAATCAAACACTCTCAATTGCCAAGGAGGCTCTGTTGTCAAGACCCCTTCCCATCAGGTTCATCACACAAGCTGACTAAACATACTTTGGACATATCATGAGAAGACATGACTCTGTAGGAAAAAGCAATAATCTTTGGTATAGGAGGCAGCAGGAAAAGAAGACCACATTACAGATGATTAGATTAAATCAAGCCATGGCCCTGCATCTGCAAGACCTGAGCGGTCCTGTTGATGAGAAGGTGACTTGGAGGTCTCTCATTCTTAGGGTTGCTACAAGTTGAAGTCAATTTGATTGAAGTTAACAACAACAAGTGATATGTACAAGACCCAGCGCTGTGCAGTGGCTTGGATATTTGACTATGACTCAGGGAGATAAGGGTTCAAATCCCTCCTCAAACATGGAAACCCACATTGTGTTGGGCAAGCCACACTCTCTCACTCTCAAAGGAAGGCAATGGCAAACCATCCTCTGAACAAAACTTGCCAGGAAAATCACCTTAGTTTCACCTTAAGGTTGGCCTAAGTCAGAAATGACACAACAACTTGGTATATCAACAACAACAAACATATCAACAACAACAACAACACTGAAGATGTACTTAAAGCTTGCAAGAATTCAAAAAAATCATTGAAGCACAATGGAAATAAAGATACTGATACTGAAGATCTACCCTCTGATGAAACACCCCCATGCACCCCTGCATGATTGGCATGGTTTAGCTGGCAAATAATATTCGATTGGCACCACATTAATTTCCTTTGATATCAATGATACCTGAGGTGACGGCAAGGTCACACGGGAAGAGGAAAATTCCTGACTGCAAACATGACATGGCAAGGAAAGTCAGCCTCACCTACCTCTAGGCAGAAGACCCAGTCAGTTCAGGACAATAGCTTAGCTGCTCTGAATACAATAGGCACGAACTATCTAGCTGGACTCTCAGAGTTGAAATAGAGAAGTTTCCCACCAAACTGTGATTGGCTTAACCCTGGTCCCTGTGCACCTGGATGGTTTCCTATTGTTTCCCCACCTCTCCACAATATCCAGCTATTATGACAGCCATTATCCCCTTGCCACTCAAACACAAAACCTATTGACTACATCTGGATTTTATTGTTTGTGTTGTAACTCTCATTGTCCATGTAGCTGGGAGTGCAAATCACAATCATACCCTTGGGACATTTTTTGGGTACAAATACCCCTGATTTTAGGCTGCTCCATGCAATCTCTCACTGATCCAAATGCCACTCTGTCCATGTGATTCCTGATGAGAACTGTCCTTTGATTTCTATCTAAGCCACATCACTGCTTCCTCTGCTTCTCTTCAGACTGATAAATATTGCCCAAATGCCTTAAGGTCCTCTATCCTGTTTTCCTTCCTTACCTTCAGTTAGCCTTGTGTGATTGTGTGTGTGCCCGAACCATTGTATGCAAGAGTGAAATGACTTTAATAAAACATATTTTTAGTTTACACTTTACTCTTTGGCTGGTTCTTTTCCTGCATGAGCCCATAAATGCTGGTAGAGAAACCTCGCTAAGTTACCCCCCCTCACAAGCCTCCTAATTTTGAGTTACTTAATTCCCCACTTTTGCACGGAGGTATTGGCATCATGGGGTGGCCCTTGTGGCACCTACGTTTTGGGGTAACACTGAACTTGTGGCCCTGTCATCAAGACCACCAAAGTCTGCCTCACCACAAGGAATACTTCTCTTCATACTATAACAAAAATTCATGTTTAATGCAGCTAATGTCACACTGCCTCAGCCTCTTGCTCTATGGATTCTTTTCCCGTTTCCAGTGTTAGTGGCAAGTGATGAACACGGTTTCTCAAAGCTCAGACTTATAAAAACTTACATGCACACAACAGTGTTGCATAGAAGACTAGTTGCCTTGGCAACCATATCAAGTAAACATGTCCAAGCATCTGCATTTGACATTAAGGAACTAGTGTGCCTGAAATTGAAACTTTTAAAAGACTTAAATTTTAACATCACAATTCACAAGATTATTCAAAATGATCTGTGGGCTAAAACATTTTCTTTTCTTTTTGAGAAAGATGATCACAGTTTGTTGTGTCACTTACTCTGAAGTTTAAAATAAATAAAGTTGTTGTAAGTGTTGTGCTCTTCAATGTTTTCTACAAGACATCTGTTTCTGAAAACTGAACATAGCAGTTTGGGGAGATGTGCAAGTAGTTAGCCTTACTCAGGCTGCAAAAACAGCCTAGCACTGGCACTGGGCAAGCCTTACATGTCAAGGCAGCTCCTAAGATTGCTATACATGTGGAAAATGTCCATAATCACCTGGCAAGACAATGTTCTGACTGCACCTATTCCCAGCTCTGGCATACAGGAAAAGGTATATGTGAACAATGTTACTTGCAAAATGTAAAAGAAGTTGGTCACAAGGGAGCCCTATGTGCTTCAAAAATCAATCCTCTGGTACTCTATGAAGGAAACTGCTCATCTCTTCAAAGAGGCTCATGGATTAATTTTGATGGTGGCAAAAGAACAAACTTTCTTCACTACCCCCACTTCCACAGGGTATCCTAAAATGGGCTGCCACCCATGTTAAATCATGCTAACCTTGATCCTTCTTCTATTTCAACTGTATTTATTGGTCCAAATATTTTACTTCTTTCAGAAATATCAGGGAGCAGAAATGATTCTACAATATACTGTATACTAAGACATTTTGGAGCAATAGTGCTGACAGCCAAGTCTATAAACTTGGCTTTCAGCAAGACAACTTTTCAAGTCAGTAGAGAAATCAACCAAAAACACTCAGATCTACAAGTCTTCAGGTGCAGACCATCAACACTGGTCCACTGTGCCTGCAGGCATCCAATATACCACGTACATCAAGTATATAGCACATGTATGTATGCATGAATGGCATGTATATCCAAGATTAATCAAACAGTGATCTCCCTATGGCAATGTGGGTCACCCCAGCTTCCAATCCCACAGATTACTACCCTGCAATCCAGTATAGGCCCACAGTTGTCATGGTGACCATTAAGTTCTGGGCCACTTCAGTTAAGGCACACATAGCTTCCCAACTGTGTTGAAACCCCATAAGAAAAAAAACCCTGCTATGATCAATAACAGTGACAAAATCTGTCACTCCATATGCAGGTATCACAGCTGAACTTTCAATATGGGACTTGACAGAAAAGCTGTTATCTTCTCTAACATGCCTGATACTGGGCACTATATACACTAGATACAACAGTGACAGACTACTGCTTGTTACTCCAGTTCATAGCACCTAAAGGAAAATCTAGAATTCATTTCCCATTACCCTTTGCTTCATAGAGGAGTCGGGGGGGGGGGCAGGAAGAAGCTTTCCTTACCACTCAGCAGCTGCAGATTATAAGGTCACCTGATCTACCACAATAGAATCAGCTCTATCTGAGCTACTGATATCACACAGACTTTTAATACATGTTGGCTGACATTTACACAAATTTCCATGAAATTCCTGACATTTTGTCTGCTAGGTAACAAATACTCAGCCACAGCCACACATCCCTCAGTGCAGCTGAGCATGCTGTACAATCAGATTTAATGTTAATTAATTTTAACAGAAGTTATAAACCAACCAATCCATAACCAAGGGCGGGGGGGGGCAGGGAGGACAGAAGAAAAGAAGCAAACCACAGACAGGCAAACATTACATATCTATACCTAGAACTAAAACTAAGCTAAATCAAACTAAACTAAAACTAAAACATAGTAACACCACCCATTACTAAAAGACTCATTTCATACATTGAACATATCCTAACTACACTACACTACTGTAACCAACATATGAGGGAACTCTAACTGCCCCATACCAACTGTAATGAAAAGGAAAAAATAATTAATATCCATGTCTTAGTCTACCATTACAAATCTGAATACATTTAACCTACTAGAATTACTAATAACCATAACCAAAGATTATTACATCATTAGATTTCTTATTGCTCAAAAAATCCATAAATGGTCTCCAATATTTCAAAAATAAAATCAATTGATCTATCTTTTAAAATCCTAATCAATTTTGCAACTTGGGCAAGACCTGAGACTCTAACAACCCATTCTTCCATTGTCAGTGCATCAAACTTGAGCAAAGAGCATTCTTGCAGCTGTTACATAACAAAGAAGTAGTTCATAATTTGTGTACAGTTCTTCATTAATAATTCCTAACAA
Organism: Ctenosaura bakeri; assembly: GCA_948474755.1. Taxonomy (NCBI): domain Eukaryota; kingdom Metazoa; phylum Chordata; class Lepidosauria; order Squamata; family Iguanidae; genus Ctenosaura; species Ctenosaura bakeri. Next base: position 330,579 of record CAOLHI010000850.1, read on the forward strand.
AAACATTTCTGGTGATACTGCAAACTCTACCTTCAAATTTTCTTGGATTAACATAAAAATCTTAGAAATTTGCTTTCTTGCAAGTCCACCACACATGGAAAAAAATATTCCTCCTTGTTCTGACAGCCCCAGCATTGCTTTGAAATATTCTTAGACACTTCTGGCATTAAGCACCATCTGTACATCATTTTATAATATTTTCTTTTAAATTACTCCACAAAGTAAATTTTATATCTTTAGTCTACATTTTTCCATTTGCACATTGTGACCAACATTTTGGGCCCTGCTTATCACAAACTCTTTTACAGGCTTATCTTCCATCTCTGCTTTCAAAGGACATTTGTACACTTTTTGATTACATGATCATCATCTTCACACAACTCTAAATAAAAATCATTTCCTCCAACCTCTTTAACTAAATCTATTCTATCTTGTTTAAATCTCTCTTTAAGTTGTAAATAAACCAACCAACTAAGGTCTATATTCTCCTTAGAGAGCATTTCCCTTGATTTAAATTCTCAACTTTCTTTCTCCATATACAAAAGATTATTAACCTGTAACCATTTTTTTTTATTTTTGACCTTTCTTAACAAAAACTTCATATGATGAGGTAACTAATGGTAACTTAGAGAAAAACCTTTACTCGTATTTGGACAAAACTTGCCGAACAGCTTCTCTGACACAATGATGTTTAGAACTAGCATGTGCCTTGACTTTATCATACTAAAGGTAAACATACTATCCAAATTTTAATTCATGAACTTCGAGTTCCAATAGTCTTTCATCTCTAAGCAAATCCATTCTTTCAACCACATAAAACAATACGCCTTATAATATAATTTAACATTAGAAAATCCCGGACTACCCCTTTCTTTAGCATCATACAGTGTTTTAAATTTTATTCACAGTTTCTTTGTGTGCCAAACAAATTTAGGAATAGCTTTCTGCCACAGAACAAAGGGTAGTCCATTCCTTATCTCATCTGAACACCTTAAATCTCCATTCATTTCTTATGGTACACTCTGAATATGAGACTGAATGCTTCTGCAGGTTGTGTATGTATGGAGATCAAAATTCTTCTTCCTGAAGCCTAGACTAGGCCAGGGGCAGAAAAGTGGTCCCCTGTTCTGAATGAGGATAAAGAAATGAACGCAATTCAGTATAGTAATACACAGTTGCAAATGGTTCCTGGCAGATTCAAAAACTGCTTGGTGTACTGACTCTGGTGCATTCTTGATAGATAATGATAGCTAAATATAAATACAGTACAAAAGATTACACTCTGCCAGTGTTTTTCGTTTTAAAAATATGCAATCAACACATTTAGATTTGCATATGTCTTGGGATTAAAATCTTGTTGCAAGACTGGTCTCCAAAAATAAAGGTTCTCATTTGAAGATGTCACCTTCACAAGTAGTTTAACTATATGTGATCTCTGTAGCAGATATGGCAAACTCCATCTGCTTGCAATGACCAGTCCTTCACTTGACATCTTGTTGGCTTTCCACTGCAGACTGAAAAATCACAGGAGAAGGAGTACCTGAGTAGTCCAGGAATTCCTTATTATGCAGTACCTTGTAGGGCCAAACTAGGAACAGAGAAAACCACATGATGACACAAAAACTAAAGACTGACATTGAGGCCAAATGTTTAGAACTAAGCAGTTCCATTGTTCTGCATAAATTTCTCTTGAAGATTTTTGGGATAGGAAAGAGGTTCTGCAGACTCCTTTCTTCTTTATTCCACATGGATCTTGCTCTCCTTATCATGATCCACTCTAAGGAGATGGAGGAGAGCTTTGCGGCTCTACTTTGCTGTTCTGTGTGCAAAGCTTAAGACACTCCAGGTGTGCAAATGTTAAAGAATGACTAAAACTGGCAGAAAGCAAATTTCAGGCACCTTGGGAAATGTTTAGCATTTTCCAAATGCAGGGTCTGTAAATAGCAAGAAATAGCTGAGGGAAGTAGGATAGAAAGCTCTGGTTGATACACCCACTCTTAACCATACCTGGATGTCTCAAGAAGGATATTTGCTCAAGAGCTCATAGAATTAAAAAAAAAATCAGTATGAAATGAACAGACACCAAATGCCAACTTCAGAGTTGGATTTCACTCCAACCCATAAGAACAAAAAGCACAAGGCATTCATTAGCTCTCTGCCCTATACTAATAAAGGCCTAGATAACTACATTTCTTTTTCCGTGTCATATATTTCATTCTTTTTTAAAAAATATTTACAGTTATGGAGTCAACAACAAAAGTGACAATAAATCCCAAGCATATGCTGGGAAATAATTTCTCAAATATGCCACACTCATGAGATTATTTCCAATTTAAACCATACACATACACCATATACACCAAATAATTCACATTTCTCAGAACTTCTGCATTTGCTAATTGGCCAAACATTTAAGACTGTTTATTTATTTATTTAACTCTATACTCCCAAAGTCTCCATGCATAGATACATACACCCCTGTTCATTTCAGTGGGTGTTACACAGATGTATTTCCCAACAGATTGCATCTGGTAGATCAGAACTCCCTGCCTTTCATTGTGTAGCTATTAACTGCAACCTGAATTCATCACTTAAAGACCATGATATCTTGCCTCATGACGGGATTGCCAATGAATGCAGTGAACGTCTCCTGAATGCTCCTTTTAGCAGTTGCAGATGGATAACTAACTGGAAACTGCTCAGAATGTCAGCTTCCCCAGGTGAAGTAATTTTGTTACTTAATCTATATGAGCATATTATTACTTCTCAATCTAATATGACAACCCATGTGAAACACACATGCCTATGAAGAAACCAAAGTGTACACTGGGCAGCTCATGTCCTGCAACAATTTTCCGAAACACAGCAGTATGATTTGGAATGGTCATATGAATTGACCTGGCAGTAGCCACATACAGCCTAGCTCATAGTTTTGTTTCTGTGATCATTTTACTACACATGTATGATTGGGCACAGATACCGGCATGAAGAAGCAAACAACTGTGCAAATTGGCCCTTGGTGTGTAATTCTTCTTGTCATCTGTTCCTTTCGTAGTATCTGATAAGGGCCATATTTTAATGTGACTAACGAAGTCTTAGGGCCTATCCGCACTACACTGTTATAGTGCTACCATTCCACTTTCAACATCCTGTGGAATGCTGGAGTTTGTAGCTTACTGAGGCCAAACAGCTCTCTGGCTGAGAATTCTAAAGGCCTTTCCTAAACTGCAAACCCCAGGATTCCATAGGATATTGAAAGTGGAATAATAGCACTATAACAGTGTAGTGTGGAAAGGCCCTCATTCTGCAAAGTGATTTTGCACCCAGTGTCTCACTAAATGCCTTACAGAGATAAATAATTTGAGATAACAGGTAGTATAAGGTATAAATTACAAAAAGCAGTAAAGAGATTGAACAATGAATAAATTAAAGCTTTCAGCTGTAAGACCACTAATGGGTGGGGAGACATTGAACTAGGGACCCATGAAGGCAGTATGACAACAGAAGCATGTTTTTCCACTGATGAGGAACTGATCAGCATATTTGGAGTTTATTTGCTGATTATTATAAATTAAATGTAAATAGTACAGATAAAGTATGCTGACATAATTTGGTTCCAGCCTTAGTCTTCAAAGATCTCTTTCCCTTTCATGTCCCCAGAACAAGCAAAGAAGATTTCCCATACAATTAGTTTAAACCTAAGGCTGAGCCCCAGCAGATATAGGTACAATCAGTAATCAAAAGCTTAAACTTCCTTTCAGTTCTGAAATGAAGGTGCTTAAGGAGATATTTTCTGTAAGAAGCCCTGCTGTATAAACTTCCACTCTTGCAAACACCAGCAGATAACTGCAGTAACAATAATATCACATCATCCCATACAGCCTGCCACATGCCCCTTGGCTTTTCTGACCATATATAACAAACTCATCTGTCTCTATCTAATGCACAGCAATTAAACCAGCCAAGCCTAAAACTTCAGGGAAAGAGAGGTGACCACTGTTCAAATGAAAGGCTCTTATCACAGGGAGACAGCTGCTGCTCAGACACAAAGTCAGATCTCACTGATTCAGTTCCAGTGAGAAGCTAAGGACTGGGAGGCCGCAAGGGTTACCTGAGGTAAGAATTCCCCAACAGTTCTGTTCCTTTCAACTTAACTCAGCATTAGAGTTGTATAAAATCTGTAAAGAAGAGCCTGTTTCCTTCTGAAAGTCTTTTCACTGGCAAAATTCAAGCAGAACAAGTGTATCTGAACAAAGAAGAAATATACAATGTGTGTTTATTTGGTATTTTTGCTGTGATACCCTAGAGGCAGAAAGCCTGCCTGCTTGCACCAGTTGTCCCTTCCAGGAGGTCAGCTCCAAATAAATCAAATAGATTTACTTATCTTAAGCACATGCCACAAGACAGAAAGTCATAGGAACCAAGCCCCAAGACAACTCATTCATAAGCTTTCCTACCCATTCACACAAGTGAAGACGATAAGTTCAGCTGCAGACTGAGCATATCTAGCTGGATAGGTACTGGTGAAACAGTTCTGCAAATGTTTCCCTATAAACCCAAATCTCAGCTGAAATCATACTCACTGTCCTTCAGCCTCCACTTTAATAGCATGGTATAATGTAGATATGGATGAAAAATGAATTTGTACTATAAATGAGCAATTATCACATTATTCACATAACTCAGCTGTGATGTTCTAAAAAATAAAGTTGCACGATGCAAATTTTATTGTTTGCACTAAGTCATACTGGTGTACCCAGTGAAACACACTTGTCCAGGAATAATGCTGATTCCAAATTCTGGACCAATTTATCAAAAGCCACTCTTGTTATTCAGTGTGTGTCACTCACTCTAATACTTTCCCATTTGCAAGGCAAAACCCACAAATATTTCAGTGGAATTCCCGGTTTGCTCAAACCTTCCTGCTTTAGGTATTTACTTATTGGGCAAGTCACACTTTCTGAGCCTCAGAGGAAGACAACAGGAAACCATCTCCGATCAAATCTTGCCAATTAAACCCTGTGATAGGTTTGTTGTAGGGTTACAATAAGTTAGAAACAACCCGAAGGCACACAACAATAAATTTGTCTTGACACCAAAAAGATTATAAAGTAGGTGCCAGGAATATTGCATTAGGGAGATTATTCCTAAACTATGGTGGTACCACTGAGAAAGCCCTATATTGCTACACAATTCACTTCTAACAAGAAGGACACTTGGGCAACAGTGAAAGACCTTAATAGTGAAAGACCTTAAACAAAGTAAGTACCATTTTCATACAAGTCATATCTGACTTCTCATCTTTACCCATCTTGCTTCCATCTTAACTAATTTTATTACTGGATCTGTTTTCAACTGAAGCCAATGTGACACACAACCCACTTCTGCACATTTTTAATGATACATGGAAAAACATTTGAGGCAGAAAAACTGGATTTTGCTGCCTGATGTGACTCTTCAAAATCACTTCATGATGAGACCAATTTCCAATTAATTTAATTGACCTTATCTAGCACATCTGTAGTCGTGAACACAACCAGGCCTAAAATGGCACAATGACCAAGTATGCTGTAAATAATTTTCCATCAGCTATTTCTGTACAACTTCATGATTTGGGCTGCTGTAATACTGCAGGGATCTATATGCCACATCCTAAAATGTTGAGATGTAGCATCACTAGTCGTGAAGAGCTCCAATCACAAAACCTCCAAATGACAACGACCTGCCACTGTGAGCCCAGCAGGCCAAAAGGCCCAGAAGACTGGCATACTCTGCTCTTCCACTCCACCCTGCTTTTGGAACAAATTCCCTGCCACTGAAACCACACTAGAAGAAGTGATCTGTGGTTCATCTTTGTGGACAGCTGAAGATCAGAACAGCTGTGTATCCTGCAGTCTCTCCAGATAGTCAGAAGCCAGCCAGCCACACACACACCAGCATTTCTTCTTTCCTTTCCTCTCAAACTTTGAAAATTTCCATTGCATCTGGGGGTGGGGGTTCAGATCATCTCCACCAAGAAAAAAACTTTCTGACAACTCTTCAGCAAAGAGATCCAGCATATCCTGCAGCATCTGGGACCCTGTCCCAGGGACCATAAGACTGTAGGCTTAGTTTTGAACATCCTTCCTCCCTTTTAAATAAACTATATTCAAGAAGTAAAAGGTTCAGATCAAAAGAACAGACACACATCTTTCTAAAAAAAGACCCATCTTTTTATGCCTTGATACTGCTTCTAGCACAGATGAACCTAATTACATTTAGGTTACAACAGTGCCAGTCCTTGGTGTTTACAGGATTAGTTGCACAACTGCCACAAAAACACGAAACTCCCATGTTCAGCAACACTGGTTATACAACCTGAGGTCATTACAGCATGTAAAGGAAAACATAAAGACTAGAGCTGCTCAAAAATCTGTAAAGAACAAGATCACCAAGGAAGAATACAGTTATACAGCCCAAGCTTATAGGAATACTCAAGGAAAGCTAAAGTTCCAAATCAGATGAGACTGGCTAGGGAAGCAGAAAGCAACAAGAAGAGTTTTTTTCCCCCAAATACATGCAAAGCAACAGAATGACCAAGAAAATGGTGAGGCTGCCGCTCAGCAAGGACAGCAACATGCTAGCATATCACAACAAGAAGGTAAAACTGCTCAATACCCATTTTGCTTGTTTTGTACCCAAAGGAGGTGTGTGTGCTTCCATGCATCAGCAGAAACCCTGGCAAGGACTGCAATCAGACCAGTTGGCCTGACTTCAATACCAAAAAAAATATTAGAGCAGAGTACACAAGAGTCTGTCTGCAAGTATCTTGATGATAGTGCAGTGATCAATGGGAGCTGGCATGGGTTTGTCAAAAACAAACCCTGCCAAATTAATATTGTATCTTTTTTAATCAGGCCACTAGTTTAGTAAATGATGGGACTACTGTAGATGTCATTTATCTGTATTTCAGCAAAACATATAATAAGTCCCTCATAATATTTTGATTAGCAAACTGATTAAATATGGAATAGAGAGAAACATTATCAGATAGATCCATAATTGGTTGAAAAACCATGTTCAAACAGCTGTTGTCAATTACTTTACTTCATACTGGGAAGAGGTCTCAAGTGGAGTGTCTCAGGGTTCTGCCCTATGGCCATTGCTCTTCGACATTTTTATCAATGACTTAGATGATGGGACAGCTGGAATCCTTATCAAGTCTGCAGATGATACAAAACTAGGAGAAGTGGCTAACACATTGTAAGACAGAAACAAAATTCAAAAGGACCTTGATAAAATAGAAAATCAGGCAGAAATTAATAAAAATGAAATACAATGGAGACAAATGCAAAACTACACTTGGGAAGAAAAAAATGCATAGATATAAGTTGGGTGACACTTGGTTTGACCACAATATATGTGAAAGAGATCTAGGAGCAGTAGTAGAACACAAGCTGAACATGAGTCTGCAGTATAACGCAGTAGCAAAACAAAACAAACAAACAAAAAGAGCCATTGCAATTCTAGGCTGCATCAATAGGAGTACAGTGTTTAGGTCAAGACAAGTAATAGTACCATTCTATTGTGCTTTGGTCAGACCCCACCTGGAATACTATGTCCAGTTCAGAACACCACAATTCAAGAACATATTCAGAGGGTGACCAAAATGTAGAAGGCCTGGAAACTATGACCTATGACGAGCAACTTAGGAAACTAGGTATATTTAGCCTGGAAAAGACAAGGTTAAAAGATAACATGATAGTTATATTTAAATATTTGAAGAGATGTCATAAGGAGGACAGAACAAGCATGTTTTCTACTGCTTCAGAGGCTAGGACACATGGACTGAAACTTCCAGAAAACAGATTCTATCTAAACATTACGAAGAACTTCTGATCGTAAGAGCAGTTTGACAGTGGAATCCGTTGCCCCAGAGTGTGGGCAAGACTCCTTCTTTGAAGGTATTTACACAGAGACTGGATGGCCAACTGTTGGGAATGCTTTGATTGTGTATTCCTGCTTGGCAGGGGGTTGTACTCCATGGCCCTTGTGGTCTCTTCCAGCTCTATGATTCTATGATGATTCTTGATCATAAACTGAACATGAGCCAGCAGTACAATGCTGCAGCAAAGAAAGTAACTGCTATTTTAGCCTGCATTAATAGAAGCATAGTTTCCAAGTCAAGGGAGGTAATAGTCCTGGTATATTCTGCACTGGTCAGGCATCATTTGGACTGCTGTGTTCAGTTCTGGGTGCCTAATTTTAAGAAGGATATAGACAAGTTGGAGTGGGTTCAGAAAAGAGAAACAACATAGATAAGAGGTATAGTAGAGAAAACATATGACGAAAGATTGAAGGAGATGTGAGTCTTCAGCTTGGTGAACAGAAGACTGGAGAGTGAGATAGCTGCATTCTTTAAATACCTCAAGGGCTGTCACAGAGAGGACAGGGTAGGCCTATTTTCTGCTGCCCCAGAAGGTAGGACCAGATCTAATGGTTTGAAGTCACAGAGGATAGGTGTCAATTGAAAATCAGAAGGAACTTCTTGACAGAACAGTTTAGGAACTGAACCAAACGTTTAGAGAGATGGTGGAGTTTCTTTCTCTGGGTGTCTTTAAAAAAATGCTGGAATACCTGTTGGGAATGCTTTAGGTGGAGAACCTGCACTGGGTAGGGTTGAACTTAATGGCCCCTTCCAACTCTATGATTCTAAGATCAGACATTAGAGATAGATTTGGTTCCCTGCACAGAGAGCCTGTGGAACAAAGGGGACATTCAGAAGCATTTGGTTCCCTCCCCCCATGCAATAGTCTGCTTGTAACCTCTCTCTCACATACACATACACATACATATACTTACATACATACATATACAGAGCGGAGGGGGAAGATGGTGCTGGCATGAGAGGAGGTTTCTCAATAAACAATAATCTCTGATACCAGTGTCTTTTTTAAATATTTTTGTGGCTTCATCCTGCCCTGACTTTTTGATTGTTTGACTTTTCAGAGGCTGGTATACTTCTGTACTGTACTGAGTAACATTCCTTCCTCTCTTTTGGATGCTTTGCAGCAACTGTTTTTACTGTCTTTGAAGACCAGCCTTGGCTGCATTTGTGAACAACCTGGAGGAGTGCCCTGGCTGCTGTTTTTGTTTTTCTCTTTTTTAAGCATATTTGAAGCTTATTTCCAATTTACACCTTATACAATTGACTGGAAGTAAGAACACAGAAGCAACAGAAGTAGGAGAGGAAGGAGAAGAACTTAAGCAGAAATTACTAAGATCAACAAGACGATTAATACAACCAAGCCAAAACAAAGACTTACGGCCTACTCATAAGAAACTGGAAAAAGCTGTAACTAAATAGAAAGCTGCATCCCTGCTAACCTCTTAACCTTACTTTCAAACGGTATTTATACTGATAGGATTGTCCTAATATACAGGAGAATATATAATTATTACCAGTCTTATTTTCTTGCAACTTATTCTTCTATACAACTCATTGTATAAGAAAGTAGACAATGTTTGAAAGGTAAACAGCAAACTGAAAATAAACAGATTTCAAACATAATGTAAAATAAGCAAACAAGATAGCAAACAAGACAAATAAAACAAACAAAATTAAAGATAATCAAATTAACTCAGCTGGAAGTTGAAGAGTAAGTGTGGCAGCTCTACTGCGAATGATGGTGATCCTTACAAGACAGGGATATAAAAACTTAGTGCCTCCCCAATTTGTATGGAATCCTCTACAAGCAATAAGAAGGGACAAATAAAGCAAACAAACAGAAATCCCTGCATACTTCTCTCCAGTGGTTAAAATAAGAGACCCAGAGCCTGAACTGTCCTTAGATGCAGAGCTAGACTGAACCCTAGGTCATAAACAAATCCTACATATACGTACATACACACAGACATACACACGTGTGTGTGTGTGTGTGTGTGTGTGTAAGTGACATGCAGAAATAATACAACATAGAAGGTGTCAGAGGTGAAATCTATTATGAGATACTTAAATAAAAACAAAAACAAAGCAATTACAAAGGTTAAATAGAAAGAAAGAAAAGCATTAAAGACTGAAAAAAAATCTTCTTCACCAAAGTCTCATATAACCTGCAACCGATACAAAGGTACAGGATAGCAAACACAGTATATACAGTGTATTTTATTTTTATTTGTTTAACGGATATTCTGCCTTAAGCATTGAATATAATGCTAAGAACAGCATACCAATATCTGAAAAAAAATCATTAAATTAACACACAATTTGGTCACTTTTACTTCAGCATATATGAAAATACAATACATCTGTATACTGAAATGCTGGAAACATGCATTATACTTTACACAAACTGTTCAAAACGAGACCAAAAAAAGTGGCTTTGGTTTAATTGGTTTTCTGACAACTCCCCTCAAATAAAGAGACAGATCTGCAGACACAGTTGAGATTTAAAAACTCAGGTTTATCTTTAGAGCCCTGATGTTCTAAACACAAAACTAAGGGTCTCAAAATTAAAGCTTAGAGCCTTCAAAATAAATTTTGAATGTGTTTTCTTTATTATAGCTTTGGACTGTTACAATCCCATTTTAATTATTCTTTTGTGGGAAATTCTATTTTCAATATGAGTTATTTTCCAATTTGGTATCCTTTCTGTTTAAAAATTCTGACTATGGGTGCAAGGGCAGCTCACTTTAAAATACCCTCCCACTTGTTTTTAAATTCACGTACACAGTTGTTCACTTCAAAGCAACTCCTGTGTTAAAATTATTGTAAAATCTATCACATTTAATTTGTCTTAATAAACAGTAAAACATTAAGTTGTAAATTAATTATAATTTGTCAGCACTTGAGAATTACACGTTTAAACCAAACAAACAATGTGGAGAGATGAAATACACACAAACAAATTGTATACTATTTAAACTGCATGAAAATTAAATCTTGTCTTAATATTTTTAAAATAAACATGTTTTGATTCCATACACTTCAAAAACAGTGTTATATATCAGTGGATTCCAACTCAGCAGCTCACATATATAAATCCTTTAATATGAATTATAATATTAGCAAACAAGAAGGAACTCATTAGCCACTAAAAACATTCTCTTTTTCTAAAAACTTTATAAACACTTTGGTTTTCTTCTGGCAATGTTAACACTGCACATATTAGCTGCCCTGTTGCAAAGGATGGTGGCAGTCTCCTGTAGGCTCTTAAATCAAACAGTGGCAAAGTGAATGCCCAATTCAAAATACTGGAGCACGTGAGGTAAGAAGAATGAACTTCCTCTCTCTCTCTCCGTTTCTCTTTTAGTCATCATACATAGAAAACACATGTTGTTGTTGTGTTCCTTTAAGTCATTACCAACTTATGGCAACTGTAAGGTGAACCCATCATGGAGTTTTCTTAGCAGAATTTGTTCAGATGGAGTTTGCCTTTGCTGTCCTCTGGGGTTGAGAGAGTGTGGCTTACCCAAGGTCACCCATGGGTTTCCATGGTTAAGTGGGGATTAAAGTCCTGGTCACGAAAGTTGTAGTCCAATGCTCAAACCACTACACCACGTTGGCTCTCACCAAATACAAGGCAGGAAATCATTTCAGCAGAGTGGAACATTGATTTGGCAAAGCACTCCCCTTTCCTTTTCAATTTTTGTGGGAGGAATATTCTGATAGATTCAGTTATACTGTTCTTCTCTGCTGCATTGCATGTTCCTATCTGACTACCAGCCTATGGAATTTCTGTCCCTAAATAATCATATCCAACTGGATATTTAACCTGGATGCAAAGTACAAAACATTTGGTAAGCCATAACCAGAAATGCTGTAATAATAGAGCAGTCTTACAGGAACTCCAGAAGGGAATTATAGTTCCACACAAAAAGTAATTTTAATAAATTAGAATTTAAAAAATGCCTATATACTTGTCAATCTATCCAGTTCATTGTGTTCATTGGCTGGAACACTAGAAGATATAAATAATGAAATGATGTGGTAGAATGTGTTATGTATGCAAACAAAATTTTGCCTGGAGCCCCATATTCTTCTCCCTTCTGCACCATTTTATGCAGGCAGTGCTAAAGAACTCCGAAGATTCTACCTTAACTCTGAATGCTTTAGGAATAAATGTGCACATGCACATCTCTGTATGAACAACAGAAATATGCTTGATTAAAACACACACACACACACACATCTTGCCAAGAGCATTGAGTCATGAACATGAAGGAAAAACTAGATTTTTTAAATACACTCCCACTCTTACCCAATAGAAGCAGCACATAGGTGGTATTCAGTTCATAATCAGTATGCACTCCTTTGTTCCACTGGCAACATTTCCATATAGGCAGAATTCTTATAATTCTGTAAAAGCTAGATTTCTCTTCCCTGTCCCAAAGCTTCCTGTTACCACATTTTCAAATGCCCTCTTTGCTAATATGGTAAGAATGGAGGCAGAACAGACAGGCACGGAAAAAAAGATCAGTCCCATTTTTCACTACATATCTTATGATTCCCAGAATCTTATGCACTGCAGTGTTTTGTGAGGACCAATTCAAAACTTCCCCATATGTAATGGCAAATATAGCTCAATAACAATAAGGGTAAGATATATGTAAACCGTTGGAGTGGGTTATTCATATTAAAATGATATGCAGGTTATACCAATAATATGCAAATGATATGCAAATTAGCTGCACCTTGCTTCAACTGATATTTCCAAAGTGGCCCTCAGTGCTGAACAATCTGCTCTCCAACTACGATAATAATACAACTGGAATAAGCCAATTGCTAGGACAAGTCAGATTTTTTTAAAAAATGCTTCAAATACCAGTGTTTCCAAAGATATTAGTCTTGAGGGGGTATGAAGTCTCCCTCTTTCAATAGGTCCTGCATTTGCTCACCCTGTGATACAACTTCATAACCACTTTCATTTCAGACTAAGGCTGAAAATCGTTTAAAGATTGCTACACAACAGGAACTGACAAAACCACCTCTGAGTATTCCTTGCCTAAGAAAACCCTATAAAATTAATGCGGTCACTATAAGTTGACAGGCAACTACTTGAAGGTGCACATACATACATACACATACACACACGCACACAGATGTCCTCAAAAAAATTAAATGAAGGAGATAAAAAACAAGATAATACACAGCTTGTTGGAGTGTTTTTGTTTTTGTTTTGGAGAGAGAAGATGTAAATGGGAAAAATGGAACAAAATTTGAAACTATTCAGATGTTCTTATCATTACATTTACAAACTAAAGCAGCATTATGATAAGACTGTGGATACCTATTTACATTATATTATAGGAAACACATAATGAATAGCTCCTAAAGAAGGTCAGCATTCAGCTCTGCAGCCCTAAGGGCTTTATTGCTAGGTGTTTTGTCTAGGTTACAAGCTATGCAAACAAGATTTAACAAAGGACCTTCTTAGCCATCTTATATAGAATGCTAGAGTCAAATAATCCCATTTCAACCAGCTGTTCACATGAGCAACCATATTTACACAGAGTTTAAAATATACACATCATTCAGGTTTTCAGAAAGCTGTTCCTCCTTCCAAGGTATATCAAGTGAATTTGCAACAGTATTTGTTGTCACTTTCATTCATGTGATATCCCTTACTTGTATGATTGAGCTATGAATTACTGAACACTACTTTCTTGATTAAAAAAAATAAAAGACAATGGGGATAGTAGCCTATCTCCAGAGATGAAACTGCAACACCCTACTACTTTTTCCTGTGAGCTGAGTGACAATTTCTCACTTCTATTTTTTTAAAAAATCATAAAGCTGATATAAGTAAGTTCCAGATGTCACTGCACACTTTTCTCTGAAGCATCTGTTGTTTAAGATCACCCTTGATTGATGACAGCTATTTTAATTGTTGCTTTTAAAATTTAAACAGCCCCCTGAGACATTTTATAAGTGTATTAGCACATGGCAGGAGTCCTGTAAGGTGGGAAAACACAAAATGAGTCTTCAAATTGTTGTCACCTTTCAGACCAAGAAATATCACTTGATAAGGTAACAGGACCCTAAAATAGCCAACTATCCAGCAGGCAGCTTTCTAATTTATATCATTTAGCAATAAGATTCTTAAATGAGCGTGCATTCTAACTGATCTTTAAAAAAAAAAACAACCAGAAAATCCCAGATTTTGTTCCTGTTCTTTCCAAATCAATTTTGGAGATCGATACATGCTTTGTTTACCTCAGAATATTTTATGTCAGCTCCTAATATAAACAGAGATTTTTGATATCAGCTTGGCAGGTCAATTTATTTTAGCACAGTATAAAATCAGAAAGAACAGGAACAAAATCTGGGACTTTTCAATTAGCACACTGAATATAATATTTAAAACGGCAAGAAAGTACAGTATATTAACATAAATGTTCCCTATATTGCATTGACACAAATGACTTACAGTTCATTGTACCATCAGAACACCGTAAAGCCAAAATAATAAAACAATTGTTTTCTTTCAGTGTAATACTGGAATGAAATCCGATCTCAAAGAAAAACACAAAAGGGAGCCAAAGAGAGGAAAGGTTAATGAAAATTGGAATTTTTTCCTTACCTGTTTTTTCTTTGATTTCACACAAGACATTAAAAAGTGCTGGTTTCATTCTGTGACAGTTTAAAGCATGTTTTCTAAAAGGAAACCAAAACAGATTATACTTAAGGCATGCCACAGAAGTGTAAGGTAACTTTTTGAAAGATTTAGACTATGGGCACATCCAGACTGATTAAAAAGAAGACCAGAAAGCCTCAGGTTTTGCTCCTGTTCTTTCTTTTGGAGATCTAAACACATTTTGTTTATTCCAGAATATTTTCTGTCAGCTCCTGGTACAATCAGAGACTTTTTATACCAGCTCCCCAGTCTTACGCCAATATAAAACTGGAAAGCACAGGAACAAAATCCGGGACTTCATTTTAAGCCAGCATAAAACTGGAATGAACAGCAACAAGATCTGGGACTTTTCAGTCAGTCTGGATGTGCCCAGGGATGGGATGCTTCAAGCAGGAATAATATTAAAAGTTAACCATCATGCAAATTACACATAAGTTAAAAAAACAGCTCCCAATTTTATACTGAACAGGAAACCAGTCTGCATTGCCAAATACAGATGGCAATGCGACCTCTAGCAGTGTTGGGAATAACTTGACAGCACGATTTCAAAGCATTCACAAACCACACTTGCTGGCCACAATAATTAACAGATCAGTGGTAAAGAGTATGTAAAAGCCATTTTTAAGTCTAATGATCATCTTATTCAACTACATATGGAATTACAATATTTGTCTCTCCCATCTTTTATTCTATCATGTATTCCATTTTTTAACAGACGCTGCTACATTAGAAAAGACTGAAAAATCTTCTGACAAGAAAAGCTAAGGTACAGAATTTTAAATCTCAAGTTTAAGAATATAGAAGCACAGAAATGTACCGCCAAGAAAAACATATACGTTAATTCAGAGAAGGGAAAATTTGATTACCTTTATGCTCTTATTTTACTGCTTTCTATTTCAAGGTGTTACAATCGGAATTCTTTTACAAAATTGAAATATGAGTCAGTACAACAAATATCTTGCTGCTTCAGAGAACAAAATAGCAGCTAGATGTGTACCACTTTTCCCTTTCCTCTCCACCAGCACCAACTTTCTTGAAGCTGCTTGAATGTGAGGAATCTATTTATTAGGTTCATTAGTTTTATGTTCCAGTGGATACCCATTTAGGGAAAGAAATGGGTTGAGATGGTGGTACTAGTTATTATTTCATAATCTCCACAGAGTCGTCCTTCTTAGTCAGGCTCTATGAAGATTTGTTACTATAAACAAAAGGTCTAATTTAATCAGGTCTCAGTTGAAGAGTGGTTTAAACCAAAGTTACATGTCATGGAAATGTGAAAACTTCAGTATCTGAGACAGAAAAACATAAAGCAACACTTCATTCCACTGGCTAATAAGGAACACAACCCAATGAGAGTTTCTCCATCAGAAGGTTTGTGAAGTCTTTGGACAGCTCCCAATCTCTGCAATGGGGCTTGTGCAAGAGAATAATTTAATGTGTTTTGTGCTCCAAGTGACAAATTGGTTTGCCTCCCCCCATCGTGGCCCTTGGTGGCACCCCATATCCTCTGAGCTGGCTGCCCCTCCTTGTGTCACACTGGGACTGCTTCTGTGTGAACATCTGGTACACAAACATTATTTCTGCTTCCAAAATATCTTTGGCCAAGTGCTAAAAAGAGCACAAGAAAAAAACTGCAAGACTGCAGCTACATCATCATGGCTTCACTTTGACATGCCTGAAATCACATAAAATATGGAATTGGATATTATAAGAAAAGCTGAAATGCTTTTTCCCCTTTCTAAAAAGCTGATATTTTTACAAAATCTGTTAACACTACAACTAAAGGAGTAACCAGCTGAAAGAGCAGTATTGTTACAATTGTATTGTTTTCCAGTTTAATCAGTACATTTAATACCACTCCCATGCACGAAACATTTCATAACATAACACTTAAATTCTAAGAAGAAGGATACATCCTCCCCCTTTGCCTTTTCTTAAGCCATACTGGGAAACAGCAGCCAACAAAAACTTTTCCCCCTGTGTCCAAATGTTCTATGAACAGTATTCTATTGAACTAGCATTTCTCAGTGTAACCATAATTGTTTTTTAAGGTTATCCTGTACCCAATTCCTGGAAGGAAGTCATACTGAATTCAGTGGATTTTGTATCTCTTACTTTGTTGTTCTGTTGCGGTTTTTTAATGGTTCGTGTTTTTACTGGTTTTAATTTTTTATGATTTTATCACTTTTTATTTTTTTGTATTTTGTGAATTTTTAAGTATGTTATATTTATTCTGCTGTATGCTGCCTTGAATCTTGAACTGTCAAAAAGACAGGATATAAATAAATATGAACAAAATATAATAACAGTTTATTTCTCAACAGAAATATATAAGATTCAAAGTAAATGGTTGCAACCTAGTAAAATATGCAGTTTCCCAGCAATGGGAAACAGGGTTTACTCCAGCTCATTACACAAAATGCACATGAAATGCTAAAAGCTTTTCTTCAGGTAAAATCTAATTGACATTGTGCTAGTTTCCCCCACGCTTCTTTTCCACAAGCCCATAGGTTTGTATTTTGAACTTTTGTAATGGTGTTGTGAATTTCTGTTGAGGTAATGTTTTTCAAAATCTTTCATGCTTTGCTTATCAGATTCTGTTTACTGGCTTGTTTCTTTTAAAGAAATACTATTTAAAAAACACACAAATGTGAACTTAACTCTATTAGAACCATTAAATCATCCAAATGGAAAAAATATAACTGTGATGTACTGAGGCATTTCTAAATAAACCTAAAATCACCCTCCATGTGAGTCCCAAGCTGTAGAAAAGCTTATGGCATAAAATGAACAATCAGAATGGTAACACAATACCTCTGTGGTGTTGTCTAATATTCCAATGTAGTCAGTATATTCTGATGTCTATTGTTACACATGGATTTCATACTGTTACCTACCTGGAAATACAGTCTGTGTTCATTATCTATATGTATATGAAGCAACATTTAGTGGTTGGGTTCTGTTAGCCTCTATTCAATTAATAAACTGAAATCATTTTAACCACTGAAGAAAAACTATGTGCATCTTTATACCATGGAGAACAGATACACAAAGACAACTAATTCCAAATACAGCTGCAACATTTACTATTACAAAATAAGAAAATGTGCTCTATGGAAGGCCACTGTCCAGCAAGAAATATATGCAATTAAACCCCTGATTTCCATAAGATTAACTGAGATTAACTTTTTTTGGACTGCAGCTAAGGCACTAAAATGGCTGTGAACCCAGAGAAACCAAGCTTCCAAAAGAGCAAACAAGGCCTTCTGTTTTTCCTGTTTCAAAAACAAAATTCTGGTCACAAGCATCTTTCATAGCTATAGTATTTCTGCGTTTGTAAGTAAACTTTGGAGCTCTTCAAAATAATTTTGAAGTAACTAATAATGCAAGACAAAAGTATTTTGTTCATAGATGTCATCTGGAAAGTAGATGGGTACAGAGGGTTCCTAGATCTAAAACAGAACATTTCAATGATCCCAAAGCTCTGCTTAGAAAATAACAAGCTGTCAGGGTTTTGAATAAACAAATAAATGGGTTTTTTTCACGTCTTCAGTTGCCACAAGCACACATTGAAAGATACAACTCCAAACAAAGCACCCAACTTAACTATTCAGCCTTGTTTAACTTGGCAAAAGGGGATCAGGCGAGCATCAACTATTCCTCTCCAGAGCACTGGGGGTTTGTTTGCGCGCACGCAGACACAAACATGAAAAGGTCGTTTTCCTATATTAATACAGAAGGGCAGTCAGATTTTATTTTCTTTCAGTCCAAATTTACTTTCTTCCCTTGCCTGATAATGAAAGCACAGAAAGCGCAGCAATCAGCCAGGATTTTGCTGATTCAGATCCTGCTGCTGAAAGAAGAAATGCGTTTTATTGTTGTTGTTGTTATGATTATTACGATTATTATGACTATTATTATTTCCTCCTCCTCCTCCTCCTCCTCTTAGCACCACCACCAGAGTGCCAGAAGGCCGGGAGGGCTCACCTGGCCTGCGCCTCGTCCAAACTCTGATCGGTGATGGTCATGATCTGCTGGAGGATGTCCCCAATGTCTTGTTTGCGGCCGCCCTCGCCTTCCGCGCCTCCGGCTCCATCCTGCATGTGCTGGGAGAGGCCGGGGTGTCCGGCCATTCCCACCCCAGCGTGGGAATGCATCAACCTGGGTTGGTCATCCATCCCCAAGGCCGGGCGTGAGCGGCTGCCCCCTCTTCTCCCCCGCCTTCTCTCGGTCTTTCGCGGACTCGCTTCTCGGGGACGAAGAACCAACAGCCGCCTTGGGCGCCTTTCCTTTTCCGCCTTCTTGCGATCTTTAACCAATTTTATCCTCTGACGATGCCTAAGGACCCCTCTTGGGGGAAGAAGAGAGGAAAACTCCCTCGGAATTCTTGCAAGACGGCTGTGGCCGGCGTCAGAAGGCGAAGAGACCCCCCCCGCGGAGCGCTCGAGCGGGATCAGGGCGAGCAGAAGTCGGACCGAGCTCGCCTTCTTTCTTTTTCCGCCCCTTCTGCCCCGGCCAGGCTCCTTTCGCCTTTCGCTTTTGTTGCGGCCAAGAGAGCGGCGCTGAGGGCGAGCGGCGCTGGGAAATCGGACGCTTAATCCCTCCTGTGGCCAAAATGCGCCCCAAGCCGGGCGGGCGGGGAAAGAGTCCAGCAAACTTTCCCTCCGCCAGCCGGCCGGCCCGCCTGCCGGCCCGCCGGGCTCCCTGGCCAGATGCTCTCCGAAAGGGGGCTTTCCGGGGCGCGCGGCTCAGGGCGAGCGGCGGCGGCACAGCCCAGCTCCAGGGCGCCTTTGCGAAGTCAGGCGGCGGCGGCGGCGGCGGTAACCCGGGCAGACAGCCCCCCCCTCCGCTCTGCGCCTCGGCGAACTCCGGAGCCTCCTTCCCAGGCTCCTGCTTTTGTTTGAGGCTCCGGCTCAGGACTCCTGGAACTGACACACCAACGGCGCAGGCAGGAAGGAGGGAGGGAGCCGAGGGACGGAGGGAGGGGCCTCTGGGCGGCGCTGAAGAGAGAGCCGAGCGGGCGTCTCGCCGCCCTGATTGGCCACCTGCGGCAGCCGACGGCTCCTCCTCCGCTTGGCCATCCTCAGTCACCGCCCGAGCGGTTGCCTGTCACTCCCCGGGTTCAGAGGTGGGCAACGCGGAAGGCTCCGGGCCTCAAGGAGAGTCCGCGTGGTGGGAGGTCGAACGTTGGGCTACGACCCGGGACGCCGGAGTTCGATGCCCCGCTCGGCCAGAGAAACCCACGGGCTCGTCTTGGGGGTGTCACACGCCCTGCGCCCCAGAAAACCCTTGAGAGTCGCACCTTAGGGTCGGAAACCGTAAGTCGAAAACGACTTGAAGGCACGCAACAGCAAGGAAGGCATGCTCACTTTCCGACCTGATGGGGCAGCCGCAAGATGATGATGATGATGATGATGATGATGATTGCGCCGGCGGCGATAACTTAGGGGTGGGCAGTCTTCAGCCTCGTCCCATGTTTTTCTGGAGAAATCCAGGATCTGAGCTGAGAAATTTGTTCAGAGTAAGAGAACTGAACACAGTTCGCAATCGTTTCATTCGTGCTCAGCTCAAAGAAACTTCGACTTAGGAATGAGATAGCAGTAAGTCGACCTATCAACAGCCCTGGTCATGTCTTGAAAACTCACTGTCACAGCTTCCTTGGCTGAGTCCATCCATCTGTAATGTGGTCTCCCTCTCTTCCTACTGCCTTCTACCTTACCAAACACTGATATTTTCTAATCTTCTCATCACACACACACATACACTGCTGCTACCCAGTAGTTCTTCCCATTAAAATGGTATGATTCAGCTTGAGAAACAAGAGTTTGTTTTGTTTGTTACTATACTAAAACAACTGGAAATTCAGCAGACATGCTTGCTTTTTTAATTTTTTTATATTATTATTACTATTACTATTATTATGCAGTTCAAATCACCCAGAAATCCATCAATACATTCAGATCCATCTTCTGATCAAATTTGCAGATGACACCAAATTGAGAGAGGTTCCTAATAATCCAGAGGATAGGATCAAATTTCAAAAGGACCTTGACAGATTGGAGAGCTGGGCCAAAGCTGGCAAAATGAATTTCAACAGAGAGAAATATAAGGTCCTACACCTAGGCAGAAAAAAATGGAATGCACAACTATAGGATGGGGGACACATGACTGGATAACAGTACATGTGAAAGAGATCTAGGAGTCTTGGTGGACCACAAGCTGAACATGAGTCAGCAGTGTGATGCAGCAGCCAAGAAAGCCAACATGATTCTTTGTTGTATCAGTAGGAGTATGGTGTCCAGATCAAGGAAGGTAATGGTACCATTCTGTTCTGTTTTGGTTAGACCTCATCTGGAATACTGTGTCCAGTTCTGGACACCTCAATTCAAGAAGGATATTGACAAGCTGGAGCAAATTTCAGAGGAGGGCAACCAAAATGGTGATAGGTCTGGAAGCCATGCCCTATGAGGAGCAGCTTACGGAGCCAGGTATGTTTAATCTGCAGAAGAGGAGGTTAAGAGCGGACATGATAGCCATGTTTAAATGTTTGAAGGGATGTCATGTCGAGGAGGGAGCGGGCTTGTTTTCCGCTGCTCCTGAGACTTGGACAAGGAGCAATGGATTCAAACTGCAGGGAAAGAGATTCCACTTAAATCTCAGCAAGAAATTCCTGACAGTCAGAGCTGCCCTTTGGCAGTGGAATATGCTGCCTCGGAGTGTGGTGGAGCCTCCT
The DNA here is from genome assembly GCA_948474755.1 of Ctenosaura bakeri. NCBI lineage: Eukaryota > Metazoa > Chordata > Lepidosauria > Squamata > Iguanidae > Ctenosaura > Ctenosaura bakeri. The sequence continues at coordinate 351,927 of CAOLHI010000850.1, forward strand.
TCTTTGGAGGTTTTTAAGAAAAGGCTGGATGGCCATCTGTTGGGAGTGCTTTGATATGGATTCCTGCATGGCAAGGGGTTGGACTGGATGGTCCCTGGGATCTCTTCCAATTCTATTATTCTATGATTCTGCCTTCCTGTATTTTAGTGCAGAAAGCATAGCACAGCCATGATGCCTAACCTTGTTCAGTGAGCACCCACTGAGAAGAGTACATTCTGAAGTCAGCATATTTTGCCTTCTCATCCCAGTTCTGTCGCTTGCCTGTAAAAAATGGCACAGTAATTTCTCTCTCATTGTGAATATCAACCCCTACCTACAAAATTTAGGTGAAAGCTTCCTACTGAGAACTTCTGGATCTAAGTATTGGAAAAAACATGTCATTTCACAAGAGTCAAAAGGGGTTACACTGAAAGTACCATAAGCTGATTTCAGTGATGCAGACTCAAGTCGATAGACTCGGAGCAGGCTTAAGTCTCTTCAATGACTTGATTTGCACTCGACACGTCAATAATTGATTGACAGACTTGACTCAACTCGAGACTTGTCTTTTTTTAGTGATTGACTTGCTGCCCACCTCCCCTCCAGCCTTTCCCCAATCAACAGTGAGGGAATGTTATGCTGATGACCCAGTCTGAACTACACAGGATCTTTATCCCCACCTCTTTGCCTCTCTTTTGTTTCCTGCGTTTCTCCAGAAGCCGTTTATAGGGCCATATCTGCATGAGGTTGATACATCGTTGTAGCAATGAATTCTTACCCTCTAGTCTACACATTGTCATATTTTAGTGTCATAGTTTTCCTCATGGTTTTGAATGGTTTCAACTCCTAGAACTGGATAAGAAATCGCTGCATGTGAAAAGATAGAAAAACCCTGATGTAAATCTCCCAAATCTGTTCTGCTTCATTTTTTGCCTACATGCAAAAGCATAGCATCGATTCACAGCACAGAAGTGGCCAGCTATGGGCGTTCCCAGGCTGTCCCTTCCGTCATTTCCATCCCTATCTCTCTCTGCCCATCAAAGGACAAGTTGCTATCATTATTGTCTTCATGCATTAAACAGACAGTGGGAAGAGAGTGGATCTGGTAATGGATTATTAAGACATGTTTTTTTCCATGTATCAACAAACATACATTCCTACGCACAAATGTAGCAAAGCAGAAATGTGTTTAAAGTGTGTGTGTGGTTTTTTTAAACAGACCAATCAGCAATGGTAGGGTGGACTGAGGGAGGGGAATGGGAGTGACCAAGGACTTGCTGTTGTGGATGTGGCAACCACTGTTCTCAACAGTAGAACGATGTAAATGAGGGGGTGCAGACAGCACAGTTTCTGAATCTGAGTATAAAAACACTAATCTTGACGTGCAGTGAACCACTCCTCCCCACCCCATGTGGAAATGGCCTAGGAAAGCAAAAGAGCAGGATGAGTTAAAGGGGGGAAAACAAGGCTTTGCACCTTTTTTCTGGTGAGCGTGGGCAAGGAGTGGTCTCTACAGCTAGTTCGAAGGGAGAGTTAGAGGTCCCATCAATATTAATGTGAAGTCCTCCTCCTCTTCCTCTCCCTTCCCCATCTAGCCAGCTTGTTGCTCAGTCAGAAGCAGTTCAGAAGGGCTTTCCAGTTTTTTGATGACTGAGGGCTTCCTTCCAAGCCTGCTTGCTCACAAGTAAATGGGAAAGAAAGGATATCCTTTATAGCTATAGCAATGTGGAAAGCAGTTTTCTTCTGGAGGGCTTTTCTGTTCCTTGATAGCTGAGGGCTTCCTTTTGTTATCACAGTTATGATACGGTGGGTGAGAGCACTAGATATCCTTTTGGTATCAAATAGTTTGGCCTTGCTGGACCTCTCTTTGCCATCTTACGCCACATGTTTGCAGAAGCCTCCTGGGCAAGCACGTGCGGGTGCGACCGTTAATGATTATACATTTCAAAACTTCATTCAGGCTGGCAACTTAAGCCTCTCCATTGCTTTAGGGAAAAACCTCCCTGCAAACAGGCTCTGCTCGGCTCGGAGTTACACAAAGCCTTGCAGCCAAGAGCCAAGCCATTCCTTTATGTTGGGCCATCAACATAAATTGTCATCAAGAGCTAAACCAATCATGCTAAACTTGACCTTTTCCAAATCCTTTGTCCAGTTCCAAACTCCCTTTGTTCTCACCGAGCATAACATAGCCTGTAGGTAAACTCCACCCTATAAAAGGTCCCCACTTTTGGGAGTACTTTGGACCACTTTGGACTGCCATCCCGCCTTGCTGTTGGTCTGTCTAAGGAGCTCCCCTCAGCCAGCCACGCTGAGCTTTCTTCCCCAGAACCCCATCTTTTTCTCCAGGACTACGAGACCCGGTGTCGTATTGCCTTTCCCTAAAGCCCCATTTCTGTTTCCAAGTTAGCTAGTGTGTGTTGTTTTATCTGCTGTTTATCTTTCAATAAAACTGTCATTTTTGGTTACTTTTAAACTTGCTTGCCTGCTCTCTGACCTGAAGCCATAGGCATTGGGTTAAAAGATCCTTGCTAAAGTTACCCTGCCTCTCGTTTAGCCAAGAGAGTGCTCAAGCTAAATTCCCCCAACTTGCATTTTCATTTGGTTATTTGGGCGCCCCTCCCGGGACCCCCAACATACAGGGTAACACTTTCAAGCCTGCTTGCTCTCAACTTAACCCCCTATGCACACATAGATCACCAGCACCTTTTTTTTTTTTCTGTTAAGGTTGGCTCCCATACCTGAGACTTCATTTGAGACAACTTCAATTATCTTGCAAGGACTTGAGACTTAGGGTAAAAAAGTTAAATACATCACTGGCTGATTTTATGTACCTGAACAGCTGGACACTGGCTTCTCATGCAGTAAAGCACATAATGCATTCCAAGGTTTAGAACTATTGAGGTGGGTGTGATAATTGGTAATAGGATTCCTTTATATCACCAGCATTGCTGGTTTCACTTAGTAAGGTTTAATTAATCACTTCTGGTGCATACCTAGACTAACAGATAGATCCTTTTCCAGCTATCCCCCACCAACCTACAAGCTGTTTTCTCCGTTTCAGACCCTGAACCTGGGCAAATAATCATTTTTTTCTCTTCCTATGCAAGTCAAGTGAGCCAGTGTGGAGTAGTGACTTGAATGTTTCACTAGGACACTGGGAGACCAGGATTCAAATCAACACTTGACAATGGAAAATCACTTGTTAGCAGGCTATACACCCTCCCACTTTGATATGGTTTAATTGGTACGATTGGAGAAAATTGGAGAAATATGGTATGATTTCATTGGCAAGATTTATTAACTGGCATTCATATAAAATGTACCCTGATGTAACTATATGGCCAAGCTGGACAAGAGGAAGACACTGGCTGAACATGTGTGCTGCAAAGTAGGTCAGAGATCTCCTCTAGGCATAGCTAGGTTATAGTCTGGAAATCACCAGGTAACTCCAGTGATAATAGGTTTAAGCTAGCTGTAAAGACTCTGCTTTTGAACAATAGCAATGGGGAAGTTCCCACCAAACTGCTGATTGTTTCAACCCTTCTTCCCACCAACCTGTGAATCTCTCCATTGTCCACATACCTGTCCAACCATTGGAGAGCTGTCACAATGTCCATTAGTTCTTTGTCACCTTTGTCACTAACGCTTAAGATTGTTGGCCCATTCCAAACCTCATTGTCTACTCTGAGAACTCCATTGTTTACTCAGCCAGAGAGCCATTTACACCCATGCCTTCAAGGTAGAAATTGTGTATACCCCCCCCCAGTTTTAGTCAGTCCAGTGCAGTACATCAATTGCTGGTAGCCACTCTGATTCCCGACTGTGTACTGTCCTTAGATGCAAGTTTAAGCCACATCGCTGCTTCTTTGCTACTTTTCTAGATTGGTAAATATCACCCATTTCACCCTGAAATCTTGCTATCTTAATTTCTTTCCTCCCTTTTCCCTCAATTAGCCTTGTGTGAGTGCATTACTGTTTGGATCTTGTGTGTGAGTGATTGAATTTCCCTGAATAAAACATATTTTAGTTTACTTTTGAATCTCTGTCTGGTTCTTCCCTGCAAAGGACCCTGAAAATATTGGTGTCAAAGATCTCATTAGGTTACCCACCACCACCACGTAGGCCTCCTAATTTCGAGCTAATAATTTCCCACCTCTGCACAGAGGTACTGTCATCACGGGTGGACCCTTGAGTCACCACGTTTTGGGGTAACACACTGGGTGACCTGGGGCAAGTCACACTCTTTCAGTTTTAGAGGAAGGAAATGACAAAGCCCCTGTGAACAATTCTTGCCAAAAAAATCCTGTAACAGGTTTGTCCTAACATCAGCATAAGTCAGAAATTATTTGAAGGCACACAACACCAATATATGTAAGTCTAGATGGGATAGGATTCCTAACATGGGCAGTGGAATCTCATGCTTACTGCAACTGGTGGAAAAGAGGGTGAGGTCATTAGAGGAATAACCAATTGCCATCTACTTTTCCACCTACCCTCTTCTCTTGTAAACACTCTAAGGATCTTGCCTTTCAAATGACTTTTAAATGTAAATGGGAAATATTTAGGTAGAAGTAGAGTGCATAATGGCTTTTAAGTGCAAGTGAAGTAATGATTGGAAGGTGAACTGTAATACACACATGGCAGCAGTATCACTTGGATGCTGTTAAGCCACATTCACAATTTATGAATGGGTCAAACAATCACCTTTTTCAGGGAGGTCCTCCAAGTACTATGAGACATCTGTCATACCACACAATTTTCCTTACTTATTTATCTTGTATTTAGTATGCTTCATTTTTTGTTTGGTTATTGGAAGGTATTGCATGTTTAGTTGTCAAGCCTCACTGATGAAGTATGTATCTCTAAGAAAATTCATTTTGGAGGCGATGGTGGGGGTTAAGTATAAGGAATTTGTATTCTCCTTAATTGACCTTACAGCAGTTCTGCTCTCTAGTAAAAACTGAAGGGGCTTTGCGGAGACAGAATCACCACTGGTGGAGCCAACTACATCTATTTTGCTGTCCACCCTAATCTGTAATAATTGCCCTTAAGGACACATAAGTAATACAAGTTTCTAGAATGTGACTGAACTGAAGAAGCACTGCACACAATACCACATACGGAAAAAAGAATTTGCAAGTAAGAACAAACTATATAAATAACCTTCAACAAGCCAGACATAAATATTTGGGCACTTAAGATCCAGGTGCAAAATTGAGGTGAGAGCAATCCAAGTACAATAGCATGGAGAGGGGTTGTGGTATGATAAAGGTCAATATGACCTTTAGTAATCATTGTATCGGGTGTGCCTTACTGTAACCTTGGAATAGACATAAGTTGAGAATATGTGCAAAAACACCTCTTTGGATATCCTGAAAAGACAGACAGAAATGTGATCCCTCCAACACTGGACAACATATTATGACCTATTAACAAGACAGACCAAGACTATGTATTGAAACCCTTATAGCAGTTAAAAGATTTTACTGTCCAGTGGCTTACACATAGACAATTTCAGCTAAGACTTAAGGAAGACGAGAAAAATAAATTTGAAAGGAATAAATTTGATTTTGAATTATTGTTATGTACTAATGATGAGCATTTGATTGTGAAGGTATATAAATTTTCATTCAAAATAGAGATGGAAGAAGAATAAAGAACATATGATTAACTGGGCAAAAAAAATTGGATATAATATTCATATGAATCAATGAGAAAACTTATGGACAAAACAATTTAAAAATGCTTTGTGGATATCTCACCCCAGAAAGACTTTCAAAAATGTATAAAGACGTGTGAAATACCTGTTGGAAATTTCAAGACCAGATTGGATCTTTGAATCATATGTGGTGGACATGTGAGAAGACAAAGCAATTTTGTAACAAAATGTAAAATATGATGCAAAAAATTGAAGTGTTTAATTACTAAGAAGCTGGAATTATTTTTATTAGGTATAAAAATACCTATGTGAAAAAGATACCAATGTGAAAAAGAGTAGAAAACAATAAAATACATGCTACTTGCTGCATTGGAAAAAGTTAGAAATCCCTTCAGTGTCTGAATAGCTTAACAGATTGATGGAAATGATGGAAATGGATAAATTGACAACTAGGTTAAAGGGTCAAACAGAAGATACATTTTCATTTGAATGGAAGTCTTTAATTGATTACTTAAGAAAAACTGAGGATGAATTGATGATACTAAGTTTTTAATATCTATGACTGTTAACTATTTTATTTTTTGTTTACTGTGACATGAGAAAGTTTACCTTAAATTGTTGCCTTTTACAACAGTTAATAGCCAATAATGAATTGTAACCACCTGTAACCACCTGTAACTGTGGTTCTTCGAGTGGTCATCTGTGCCATCATACACTAGGAGCTTTAGCGCCTGCGCGGTAGGAGCTTTAGCGCCTGCGCGGTAGCGTTCGGAAACTTCTAGAGCTTGTTCGCTTGGCGGGAACCCCTCCCCCACACCGGTACTGCGCATGCTCCTCCCGCCGAGCAACGGTCTCTCCTCAGTTCTTTCTCGTCCGCCGTCGCGTACGGAAGGTTCTTCGGTTTGTTCCTCTCACTTTTGTGCTTGGCTTGCTATTTCACGATTTTACGGACTTTTGGACTGTCTCTGACCTCTCTTTCGGACTCCCCATTCGGTTTTTGGTGATTTCGGATCTTCACAGTTTGGCGTTTTTCGTCTTATGTCCGCGCTCTTCAAAAAGTGCGTGTCCTGCGGGCGCAAAGTTGCCCTCAACGACGGCCACAAGGAGTGTCTCTTCTGTTTGGGTGAGTCCCACAACACTCGGACTTGCCCAATTTGCCGGGATTTTACTCCCCAAACTCTCCGCAACCGGTCCGCGAGACTTAAGTCTTATTGTTGGGAACAGTCTCTGTGGGCGATAGACGAGACCTCCACTTCCAAAATGGCCGACAAGAAGACGACCACGCCATCGACGGTATCGGTGGCTGCCGTTCCATCCACCTCGTCGGTATCGGGCTCGGTACCGGCGAGAACGCCGATCTCGGCGTTACCGAGGATCCCGAAGCTGTCGGCGGCTGCCAAGTCAGCGAAAGGATCCTCGACGGCGAGGAAGGCTGAGGCTCCCCTGAAGGAGACGCCTGCTAAAAAGCGCCCTGCTCCGGACGGAGACAAGGGCAAGGAGAAGGAGAAGAAGAAGAAGAAGAAGAAGAAGGAGAAGAAGAAGCGCTCCCCGGCTGGGGACGTTCAACCTCCTCCTCCTCCTCCTACTCAGCAGCCTTCCAAAGGGCGAGGCGAGTCCGTCGATCTCTCGGACGATGAGATCGAGGACGTTCCCCAACAGCGCCCGGACTCGCCTGTGGCAGACCCTCCAACCCTGGTGGAGGAGCACCACCGCCCTTCCAGCCGTCGCAGGTCGGCCGACCTGCAGCAGAGAGAGCCCTCTGCTTCTCCGGAGCGGCGTTCGACCTCCTTCCGGTCCCGGTCCCGCTCTTCGGAGCGTCCGGTGGCCTCGCCGCCTCCTAGGGAGACTAGAGAGGAACAACCTCGCTCGTCTGCCTCCAGATACACCTCGGCGTCCTACGTGGCCAGGTACGCGAGGGAATCTGAATGGAGAGAGCGCCCGGCCTCTTATCGGTCACATTCGCCATCGTACCGGGATCGGTACCATCGTGACCCGAGTCGCTGGGAGACCTTCCGGAGGTCCCGGTCACCTCATCGACAGCGCGAATCGCGCTCGCCTAGAGGGGACGAGGCTCGGTACCGTCGCCACCGAAGCCGATCTCCGTCGGACCGCCGCTCCTTCAGCCGCTCTCCCTCTCCTCGATATCATAGGGCGAGGGAGCCTTCACCTCGATATCGGGCGATATCGCCACCTCCTAGGGTCACGGCAACGGCGATGCGCCCTACGGAGTCGGTGGTGACTGAGCGGGCTAAGACAACGTCAGCCTGCCAGACTACCCCTGTCACCACTAAGAAGGTGAAGTCCGTGGTCAGCCAGCCCAAGCGTGACGCTGCCACTACCACCGCCCCGGCTGCAGAGAAGCCTAAGAAGGCAACACCTGTGGCGACTGCGAAGGAGCCGGAAAGCGAGCGGCGAGAGGACTCACCGAGCTCGGAGTCGTACGACTCGAGTGCGGAATCAGAGGTGTCTGAGGCGGCCTCCCAGGAGTCTCCTCCGCTGGGATTCGGGGACCCGATCCCAGATTCTGCTCCAGAGGACGTCCACCAGTTCTCTGCGATGCTGCTCCGCATGGCCACTACCCTCGGCCTTAAGATCGCCGATGCGGAGCCGGAGGACGACGATCCAGTCTTCTCTGTCTTTGAGGGGAAGCAACCTGCCACGGCCCCGCTGCCTCTCCTGCCCCGGATATCCAGACTGGTGAAGGCCGCCTGGGATAGGCCGGCCTCGGCTCAGCCGATACCGCAGCGGCTGGAACACCTCTACAGGGTGCAGAAGGATAACGCCGGTTATCTCTTCAATCACCCTGCACCGAACTCTGTGGTGGTCGAGTCGGCACAGACGAAAGGCTCCGGCAGGCAACACACCACCCCGCCGGACAAAGAGGGCAGGAAGTTGGACGCCTATGCAAGAAGGTTCTATTCCGCCGCCTCCTTGCAGATCAGGCTGTCCAACACTCAGGCTTGCCTCGCGGCATACCTGAAAAAGGTGCTCGATCGCCTTCAACCGGCGATGGAGGCGGTACCGGAGGACATCCGCCAAGCCTCCTCGGTGATATTCAACGAGGCCATCTCCATCGCTCGGCAGCAGATGGCCTCCTCCAGGCACGCAGTGGAGATTGCCTCCCGGGTCATGGCGGGATCCATCGGCCTGCGCCGCCATGCTTGGCTGCGGCCGGCCGGCATCCAGGAGGACACCAGAAGGAGAATTGAAGATCTCCCCTTCGACGGTGAGGGCCTATTCAATTCGTCCACCGACGAAGCGTTGGACAATCTCGTGAAGGCGAGGCTAACCGCCAAGAAGATCGGGCTACAGCCGGCCACGCAAGCCCGCAGGACCTCCACCTTCCGCCCATCCTGGCGACGATCTTCCACCTCGTCGTTCCAGCGTTCGGCCCAGTCTGGACAGTCGAGACCGTCCTCCGGCTCGTCGGCCAGACGCACGGTTAGACGACGCCCGGCTTCGTCCAAGAAGTCCTCCTCCGAGACAAAGTCTCGGTTTTGACGTGCCTGGCAGGACCTACCAATACCCACTCTTCAGCCTACCATCTGCGCTCGGAGACCGACCGACTCTAGCTCGACATCTCGCGGAGTGGCAACGTGTCACTACGGACTCTTGGGTGCTTTCCATCATCCGTCTTGGCTACGCCATCGAGTTTCACGATATTCCGCCTCGAGGCGCTTACTACTCCACCCCGTCAAGTCCGGCCCTCCTGGAAGAGATCCAGTCCCTCCTCCAGAAAGGGGCGATCGAGCGGCTCCCGCAAGAAGCCAAGACCACTGGCTTCTTCTCTAGGTACTTCACGGTACCGAAAGCTGACGGTACCCTCCGGCCGATCCTAGACCTCAGAGGGGTGAACTACTACATCCGCCCCAAGAGGTTCAAGATGGTCACGATACCGTCGATCCTGCCCTTCCTACATCGAGGGGACTGGTTCGCCTCCATCGATCTCCGAGACGCATACTTCCATATCGCCATTCGCCCGCAGCACAGACGATACCTCCACTTCACAGTCGACGATATCTGCTACCAGTACAAGGTGCTGCCGTTCGGACTCTCGACTGCCCCAAGGGTCTTCACCAAGTGCATGGCCCCGGTGGTATCCTTCCTGCGGACGAAGGGTGCTTCTGTCTTCCCTTACCTCGACGATTGGCTGTTGGTGGCGTCCTGCAAACAGAGACTTTACCACGACGTCCACATGACGTTGTCACTCCTGACCCGCCTTGGTCTACGGGTGAATCCGAAGAAGTCCCACCTCGAGCCGGCAAGGATCTTGGACTTCATCGGGGCGACGCTCGACTCGACCTCCGCCAGGGCGTACCTACCAGAGTCTCGAGCCCAAACCCTGATCCGGGCCGCCGCTCGCGCTCGTACGGCCCCGACGTTATCTGCGAGAAGCGTCCAGCAGCTCTTGGGCTACATGGCTGCGACGACCGCTGTGACATATCTCGCCAGGCTGAGAGCGAGACCTCTTCAACACTGGTTCGTCCGCATATTCGACCCCCTGCGAGACGAACAGACACTCCGACTGCAGCTGCCGGAAGACGTCCGCTCATCCCTCCGATGGTGGCAGTCGCGACGCAATCTGATGTCAGGGATGCCTTTCCAACAGCCGACACCGAAGGTGACGGTAACGACCGACGCCTCCCTGTATGAATGGGGTGCCCACTGCGGCGATCTCAGAGTCCGCGACAGATGGTCCGACGACGAGACCGCTCTCCATATCAACGCGCTGGAGCTGCTCGCCGTCTCGAAAGCGCTACGGGCGTTCCGCCACGTCGTAGAGGGGCGCACGGTCCTGGTTCTGACGGACAATACCACCGCCGTCTGTTACGTCAACAGACAAGAAGGGACTCACTCCACAACCCTGCTCAACATCGCACTCGACTTGTGGGAATGGTGCATTCGCCTGCACACGCATCCCGTGGCAGTTCACCTGGCCGGGCAGGAGAACACCACGGCAGACGCCCTCAGCAGGGACACCTCATCCCATCACGAATGGTCTCTCTCCGGAGAGGCGTTCAGACTGATTCGGGACCGCTGGGGCGAACCATCGATCGACCTCTTCGCGACCAGGGAAAACGCGAAGTGTCGCCGATTCTGTTCCAGAGCGGGCCACGATCGCGCCTCCATCGGGGACGCTTTCCAGTTTCCGTGGACCGGGGAACTCCTCTACGCGTTCCCGCCGTTCCCGCTGCTCGGCCGGACGATATCGAAGATCCTCGCCGACCGAGCCGACGCGATCCTGGTAGCCCCATACTGGCCGAGGCAACATTGGTTCGCACCCCTGCTACAAGCTGCACGAGACGACCTGCTCCGGTTGCCACCGACACCGGACCTGCTCTCCCACTCCGTCGGCCGAGTCCTCCATCCGAACCTGCCACGCCTGGCCCTCCATGCCTGGAGGATATCGCACTAGACGATCCCGTGCTCAGTACCGTCCTCGTCGCGGCCAGGAAGGAATCCACCCGTCGCAACTATCAATATAAATGGCGACGCTTCCTGACCTTCGCTAACGAGAGGAGTGAGCCGGTATCGCCCGCGGGGCTCTCTACCATCCTGCATTTCCTCCTGCACCTCCGGCAACAGGGTCTGGCGTTTCCATCCCTCAAGGTGTATCTCTCCGCGATCGTGGCATACCAACCGCCACGATCTGCTGCCTCGGCCTTCTTCAGGAACGATACCGTTAAGCGGTTCCTGAAAGGACTTCATCATCTCTACCCGCCGGTATCGCCGCCGCTACCGCCGTGGTCCCTCTCGCTGGTGCTCTCGCAGCTGACAAAGCCGCCCTTTGAGCCGATGGCGACCTCGGATGACAGGCTCCTGACCATGAAAACTGCCTTCCTGGTAGCGGTGACCTCAGCGAGGCGAGCGGGTGAGATCACAGCTCTTCGATCCGATGAGCCCTTCACGGTCTTCCACAGAGACAAGGTGGTCCTGAGACCTGACATCTCGTTCCTTCCTAAGGTGGTGTCCAGTTTCCATCTCAACCAGGACATCATCCTGCCTGCCTTCTTCCCGAATCCGACGACACCGTTGGAGCGGTCCCTCTACTCCCTGGACGTGCGTCGGGCCTTGGCCTTCTACATGGACAGGACTGCTTCCTTCCGACAGACGCCGCATCTCTTCGTTTGCTATGGGCGACGTCGGAAGGGCCTCAAAGTGTCCACCCAGCGCTTCTCCAAGTGGGTGGTACGGACTATTCAACTGGTGTATGAGCTCGCGAGGAAGCCTCCGCCAGTCCTGCTTCGAGCCCACTCCACCAGAGCTGTGGCTACTTCTGCGGCCCTCCTGCGAGGAGTTGACCTGCATGAACTCTGCCGTGTGGCGACCTGGTCCCAACCATCGACCTTCGTGCGCCACTACAGGCTCGACTGCCGGTTGCGCAGAGATGCCCGGTTTGGACGTGAGGTGCTGGCTTCCGTGCTGTAGGACCTGACCCGCCATCCGACCGGTAAGCTACACAGTCTCCTAGTGTATGAAGGCACAGAGACCACGAAGAAGAAGAACAGGTTGCTTACCTGTAACTGTGGTTCTTCGAGTGGTCATCTGTGCCATCATACACACCCGCCCTTCCTCCCCTCTTTCTCAGGTCCCTGTAGGTTCTACGGCGGACGACAGAACTGAGGAGAGACCGTTGCTCGGCGGGAGGAGCATGCGCAGTACCGGCGTGGGGGAGGGGTTCCCGCCAAGCGAACAAGCTCTAGAAGTTTCCGAACGCTACCGCGCAGGCGCTAAAGCTCCTAGTGTATGATGACTGAAAATACAGTTACCCTGTTGAGTTCATCTTGAGCCCTGATCCACTGAAAAGATGTTGGTCCAGTCTACCAACTATGCTGAGACAGACTGCCACAAGCATAAGCTGATTCAACATGCGAAGGCAACCACTGTGTTATCACAGTTATGATATGTCTGGTGAGAGCACTAGATATCCTTTTGATATCAAACAATTCAGCCTTTACTTGACCTTTCTCTGCCACCCTTCTCTTCACTTCCCTCAGAGAAGCTTATGCTGTGGCGCGTAAGTCCAGGAACCCGTTCGAACCAGCGAAGAATGCGCTGGCTGCTTGGGGACTTTGGCTTGCGGCCAGAGACGCTAGCTGCGCCCTAGTGGAGACCCGGGCTAGGCTAGCAGCAGTGGAAAAGGAGAACACCCAGCTTCAAGCTGAGGTTGAGGCATTGCGGGCGGACAAAGTAACCTTTGCCTCCGTCGCACAAGCCTTGGCCCAGAAACTAAGTGATCTCACCCTGGTTGCCCAGGCTTGGGAAGAGAAAGCCAAACAGAACAAGTGATAAAAGCCTACCCGCGGGCAACCAATCTTCAGGTTTGCCCTCAAGGTCCAGCTTCTATTTTGAGGTAGTGAAGTTGTGTGTTTGGACTCTGCATCCATCCACCAATCCCAGCAACCCCAGACCCTCGCAATTACATCATCAGGTCTGGAGCTCCAGCTTTGGGCCTGAGAGGGGGAAGGGTGTTAGTGTGCAGGTCCATGTTATGAGTACTGGAATGCGAATGGCAGGCACTTTGCAGATTGGGAAAGTAGCGTGGACTCGGCAGGACCGACTGGATGGGTGCGGAGCCCAAACCAGTAGCCTCACTGCCTATCCTAATGGCCTCCCCCAGGTCAGCAGCTATTTATATCCCCACCAGCCAGAAACTCTTTTGGTCATGGTGAGGGCCAATTCAGAATTCGAACTCAGCTCCTGGCAGGCTTCGTGCCATTGTTTTGCATTGAATGATTACATTGGTTGTAACCTGTGTCAGTATCTCTCTTGTAGAACTATAGGTCGAAGGTTCCAGTAGCCGAGACCATCCCCGCCCACACCCCCGGGTACCGTGGGGTGTGTGTGTGTCAAAAATCCACTGTTCCAGTTGAGGGACCAGCCCGAGACAACTTCTTGTTCCTGTTTTCATAGTTGGGGATCCAGTTCCAGCCGTTCCGCAACAGACTCTACAAACTTCTTGCCATTTTTCCATGGACTACAAAGTTTTCCTGCCGCTTGGACTCTTCCACTTGCCGCTCTTGCGAGCCCCATCCTGCAAAAAGCTAGCGCGCTCTGGCTAGCTTGAACTGCGGACCCTGACATTCTGCCCGCACTCCACATTTTGCCCGCATTCCAGCTACTTACTATTTGCTGCCCGCATTTCCAACCAACTTGGACTTATCCGCTGTTTGTTCCAGCCACTGAACTTGTCCTGTACCGGGGGGGGAGTGCACAGAGACTTTCTGCTCGCACCTCACCTCTCCCGGACCACGAACTCTTGCTCGAGTGCACTTCTGGAATATTAAAGCCTGCTGTCCAAGGGACTGTTTGATTCCAATGCCCGCTATCTACCAAATGACTGCTCTGCCCGCATCTCCTCCAGATTGCCTCCTTCTGCCCGCATTGCCACTTTGCTTCTTCATTTTGCCTGCTTTGCCACAGTATTTCACTGCTATTTCCATATTGCATTGCTGTTTTGCTTTCTCCATTTACGGGAGGATTCTTTCATTGACCACCGTTCATTGCTGTTGCTGTTATTGATTGCTATTTGCCATTGTCAATGCTGTGTTTGTTTGTATGTCTGTAGTTAGGTTTAGGATTTTGATAGTTAGGGACTGTTCTTACTAGTTAGTAATGTTGCAAACCCGTTTATCCTCAGAGTGATACGACCACGGAACAGTAGTCCCACGTTCAGCTCTAAATTTGATTTTAAATGTTTAATTGGAAAAATGATCGATATTGTCCCAATATCTCCCATTTTTGGAGGGGGGATTGTAACACAGTTATGATATGTCTGGTGAGAGCACTAGATATCCTTTTGATATCAAACAATTCAGCCTTTACTTGACCTTTCTCTGCCACCCTGCTCCACTTGTTTGCGAGGATCCTCCGGACAAGCACGTATTTGGCACAGCCGTTAATGGTTTTACATTCCAGACTCCATTGAGGCAGGCAACTCAAGCCTCTTCGTTGCTTCAGGGAACACCTCGTTGCAAACCGGCTTTGCTTGGCACGTATCTTCACAAATAGACGCACGGCTCTGAGCCGAACCATTCCTTTATGTCGGACCATCCGCGTACTGGCCATACTATTGTCATCCAGCTTAAGCTCATCATGCAAAACCTGACCTTCTCCAACTCCTTTGTCCTGCTCTAAAATTCCTTTGTTCTCACTGAGCATAGCATAGCCTGTAGGTAAACTCCACCCTATAAAAAGTCCCCACTTTTGGGACTACCTCAGATCACCCTGGACTTCCATCCCACCTTGCTGCCAGTTGTCTAAGGAAACTCCCCTCAGCGAACCATGCTGAGTTTTCTCTCCCGGAACCCCATCTTCCTGTCCAGGACTACAAGACCAGGTGTCGTATTACCCCCTCCCCAAACCTCTCCATTTCTATTTCCAAGTTAGCTAGTGTGTGTGTTGTCTTATTTGCTGTTTATCTCTCAATAAAACTGTTATTTTTGCTACTTCTAACCTTGTCTGCCTGCCCTTCTGACCTGAAGCCGTAGACATAGGGTAAAAGATCCTAGCTAAAGTTACCCTGCCTCTTGTTAGCTTAAGAGAGTGCTCGAGCTTAATTTCCCCCAACTTGTGCTTTTATTTGGGCGCCCCTCCCGGGACCCCCAACATACAGGGTAACAACTGATCCAGGAAAGCCTCGAAAGCCAAAGAACGCTGCTCACTCCTACTGTACCCCAGTTTTTCCGGATACAAGGGGTGTGTGGAATCCTCACTCCACCTCTCCAAATATGCAAAAGACTGCTCTTCATGGAACCTAAGCACATCCTCCAACTCTGAACATACACAAGGCCTGTGAACTGTTTTCAGCTCTAAGAAATGAATTTCCTCTCTATACCTGATGAACTGGACTCTCATTTTGCAGCTGCTGCCATTCAATTTTAGCAACTTGCCACATGGACTTTTCCCTTCATTGAAACCATATTAGCCAGGTCACTGCCTTTAATTGTGGATGTATTTGCCTTTAATTGTTGCTATATGTATGTGATATTGTTACTGCGGTTATCTGGCCCCAGCCTGAGGTCTACAATTTCATATTGTTTATGGTTAATATTTCCATGTGGCACTCCATAAGATGAACTCCACATGTCTGAAAGGGTCACGAAAAGTCAGTGTAGGCAGGCACAGCCACGTGGCCTTAATTATGCACGCTAGGTCTAGGCCAGTAAACAGCTATCTATCGCACAGCCAGTAGTGCCCTCAAGACACAGCCAACCATTAAGCAAATGCAAGGGCTCTCAGCCCCGAACTGCTTGCTCTATACAAACGCTAAGCGTTCCTCATCTGCATACTGTTTTAACAATTGGCAGTGCTGGCTAAATCTCATTAATTCTGATTTTGACCTTTCGGAGGCTTTGTCTCCGTTCAAATCCTTATTGTCCTCCTCGGGAGAGGGCTAGCCTCCAGGTACAATCTTCCCTATAAAAACCCCAAATTTGAGCTCCTTGTTGGAACGCTCTTGCCTTGCATCCCAAACTGCTGCCGCTCTGTTCAGCGAGCCTCCCCTCAGCCTCCACGTGCTGGGAAACCACGAACCCAAGCCTCGATCTCTATCTTCTCTTTTACCAGACTGCAGGATCAGGTGGAGTATCACCCCAGAAACCCTCTGAAAACCCCTATCAATTTTCCTCACTTTCTGCTTCTATAGTTCTTGGATGAGTGCGTGAGTGCGTGTGTCATTGTTTGCTTAATTAAGGAAAGTTTAAGAAAATCTTTTAATTGAACAACTTGCCTAGTTCTTGTCGTGGCCCAACCCCATAAACACAGGGTTAAAGATCTCGCTACGTTACCCTGCCTCTCGTATTGCTACCTTGTGCTCCTTGCTAATTCCCCCAACTTAGTAAGTCCCGGGACCCTCAGAAATCAGGGTAACAATATGTAATTTTAGTAGTTTCTGCTTCAATTGCTGAAGTGTAATCTCTCTGTGTGTGTGCAATGTATGGATGTATTTAGAAGATGCTCTGTTCTCCTTCTTTCTTTCTTTCTCTCTTCCTTCTCCATTATTGTCCAAATTTGTAATTTAATACCAACTTTACAGGATTTGTGGAAATGTGGTAGAATTTGAACTCAGAGCCAATAGGCTTTGCTAAGTTGAACTTCTGTTTCCACCTGGACATTGCTTCTTCTCTGAGTTATTTGTATATTGATGTGTCTGTACTATATTTGATTTGAGGTTCTAATTGCTAGTGAGTTTTGTATACTATATCTTTAACATATGTGTGTTTTTAGATGCTCTTTTCTTTGTTTTCTCTCTTTCCCCTGTTTTAGTAAACTTAACTGGCAACATTTTTACTAAACTGTCTGCCCAACCAAATGTTAAATAGTAAACCCTAACCATCTTCTCCTACCCCAACTTTCCTCTTCCCTCTTTCAAAATTTGCCAAAATTTCAAATTATGCAAAACAGGTCCCATCTAGAAAAATGAAACCTCGTGAGCTCCGCGAAGGTTCCATTTTGGGGGGAATCTGTAAGGCCCCGCTTTGGGGGTCCCCAATATCAGTATGGTTTGGATGGGCACCATACCTAATTGGCATCATATCTAATTGGCAACACATTTTATTGGCTCTGATATCAAATCCAAGCCTGAGAGGTGACAGAGAGGTCAAACTGAGAGAGGGAAAGGATTTGACTGTAAATGTGAGAAGTATAGGTCAACTTCAAAATTCCTCCAGGTAAGACTGAGTCACTTGTTAGGCAAATACACATCATTCCTGTGGATAATAGGCTTAAATAGAAGCTGGAATTTTCCAGGGAATCCAACTGTGAGGAGCCCAGCAGGACACTGATTGACAGATATTCATCCCTTGTACACCTGGATTCTTTCTTCTTTCATCACAGCACCCACAATAGACAGCTATTACAACATCCATCATATCTTTGTCAATCAAAGCAATAAGCCCATCAACAGGCGAAAGACTCATTGTCCACAACAGGTTCCCTTTGTGTTGAATCTGAAACCTTCACAGCCACAAGCCATTTTCAGGGTACAAATACCCCTGATTTGAGGAGGCCCAGTGCAGTCTTTTGAAGGTCTACCCGTCACTCTGTCTGTCTGGCTCCTGAATGAGAACTGTCCTTAGGTCCTACCTAAGCCAAAATACATTTCTGCTCTTCACTACTCTTCTGGACTGGTAATTATAAATCCCCCCAAATCCCTCAGCCTCTCTATAATTTTTCATCCCTTTCTCTTTCAGCTAGGTCTTGTGTGAATGTGTGATTGTGAACAAGAACTAATAAAAAGGCAATGGAAGCAAGACACTGAAGAACTATATAAAAGAGATGAAAGAATAACAGGTTCATTCAGGGAAGAACTATTTGAAGAGAAACCTACAGTTTTAGAAAGTGAAGTGAAAACTGCTCTCAGAGCACTTGGGAGAAATAAATTGCTAGAAACAGATGGCATACCAATATGACTGCTTCAGTCTTCAGTGACAGAATCTACTCTAATTCTAACTAAATTCTGTCAACAAATACAGAAAACAAAACAATGGATCACAGACTAGAAATGCACAATATACATTCCAATTTCCAAGAAGGGAGTCACCAAAGACAGCAGTAACAATTGCATTAATCTCCCATGCAAGCAAAGTGATGCTCAAAATTCTACAACGGACTTATATGGAGCAAGAAATGCCGGCTATCCAAGCTGGGTTCAGGAAAGAAAGAGGCACTAGGGATCATACTGCAAACATACGTTTCTTGGACCATTTACCCTTGGCTTTCTTTCCTAGTACAAAGGATGCCTGGTTACCATGGTGCTTATTGATAGTGACAGGTCTTGTACACTAAACTAACCTGTTGAGTGGGTGCAAATTGCTGGTAGTAGTTGTGGTGGTGTGTGAGTGTGCATGTGAGAGATGGGTGGTGGTGGTTGCTTGTTAACCATCAAGGTAGCAAGTTAGTTCAACAGATTCTTGCCACTTCTTTCTTTTTTTCACTGTCTTCATTTCTTTTCTAGCCATTACTATTAATCTTTTGATTTCATAATTATTCCTGAAAATAATTTTTGTGTAGATAGGGGAGGGTTAAAGATGATCTGCACTGGGTGTCAAATATGCTAGATATTCCACTGCACTGGTAGAGAGGAGATGTGAAAATTGGAGAAAGGAACATCAGCAATTTAAGATATGTAGATGACATCATAGTACTAGTAGAAAATAACAAAGACTTAGAATGATTATTGAAGAAAGTCATGTAACAAGATAGAAAGGCAGGGTTGCAGTTGAACAATAAGAAATTAAAGATAATATTACAAAAAATGGACATAATTTTAAAGTAATTGATGATGACATTGAAATAGTTCAAAATTTACATTATCTTGGCTTGGTCATTAATCAGAATGGAGTCTGCAGTCAAGAAATCAGAAGACAACTGGTTTTGGGAAGGGCAGCTATAAAGGAACTAGACAAGGTCTTCAAGTCTAAAGTTATATCTCTGATACTAAAACCATCAGATTTCCAATTTCTATGTACTGTTATGAAAGCTGGATAGTGTCAAAAGCTGTTAGGAAGAAAATCAGCTCCTTTGAAATGTAGTGCTCGAGGAACATTCTGAGGATACCATGGACTGCTTAAAAGACAAATCAATGGGTCCAAGAGAAAATCAAGACTGAACTCTTCCTAGAAGCCAAGATGACTAAACTGAGACTGTCATACTTTGGCCATTACGCGAGAAAACATGAAGAGAAAAGACAATATTGCTTGGTAAGGTAGAAGGTAGTAGGAAAAGAGGAACATTGCATTATGGGTAGGTAGATTCAATCAAGGAAGTCACAGCCCTGAATTTGAAATATCTGGGCAGGGCTATTGATAACAGGGTGATTTGGAGGTCTCTCATTCATAAGGTCACCATAAATCAAAGATGGCTTGACAGCAATTAACCATAACAATAAAACTGTCAATAATCCTTGAGAATTGCTGGTAAACAGGAAAGGTCCTAGAAGACTGGAGGTGGGCAACTGTTCCCATTTTAAAGGAGGACAAACAAGAGGGTTCAAGCAATCATGGACCAGTCAACCTGACATTGATACCAGGAAAGGTTCTAGAACAGATCATTACAAAGCATATATGCACTAGAAACAGAATGCTGTGACTGCTAAGAGCTAGCAAGGGTGTTTTTTTAAAAAACACAAGTCATGACAAACTAATCTTATCTCTTTTTGACAGACTTTCAAGCTTGCTAGATCAGGAGAGTGCTGTGGCTGTAGTATATCTTGATTTCATTGAGGGTTTTTTTTCTTTTTAATATCTTTTTTAATAAGTTCTCTCAATATATTCTTGCAGGCAAGTTAGTGAACTGTGAGCTTGACAGTGCTACTATTGGGTGGATTTGTAATTGATTGGCTGATTGATCCCAGAAAATGTCCACCAATGGTTGTTATTCATGTTGGAGGGAAATAGCTAGTGGAGTGCCCCAAGCTTCTGTTCTGGGTCCTGTGTTGAGCAACATCTTTGTAAATGACTTAGATGATGAAATAGAAAACACATCTATCAAATTTGAAAATGAAACCAAATTTGGGTTTGTGTGTGAATATCCTGGATGACAGGATCAGAATTCGAGATGACCTTGACAGACTGGAGAAATTGACCAAAGTGAACAAAATTCCACTCAGGTACTGCATCCAGTGTGGTGTAGTGGTTTGAGTGTTGGATTATGACCTTGGAGACCAGGGTTCATTTCCCTGCTTGGCCATGGAAACCCACCAAGTGACCTTGGGCATGTCACATACTTTCAGCCCCAAAAAACTCTGCGATAAGTTCACCTTAGAGTCACCATAAGTCAAAAATGACTAGAAGGTATACGACAATAATAACTACATCTAGGTAGGAAAAAAGAAATGTATGTCAAGGATGTTTTCACCTGTGAAGAGATCCAGGACTTAAACCCAGAAAGCCAGGTCGACAGCATTTGGGTAAGAATTAAGGCAGCGAGAAACAATAGGGATATTCTGGTGGGGATTTACTACAGGCCTCCAACCCAGGCTGAGGACTTGGATGACGCCTTCCTCAACCAAATGACTGCACATTCAAAGAGGAGAGATACAATAATAATAGGAGATTTCAATTACCCAGATATATGCTGGCAGTCAAACTCTTGTTTCTTGCTTGTCTTGCAGACAACTTCATGGTCCAGAAGGTGGAGGAGGCCACAAGGGGATCAAATATTCTAGATGTGATCCTGACCAACAGGGATGACCTTGTTAATGAGGTAGAAGTGGTTGGATCTTTAGGGGGGAGTGACCATGCCCTATTGGAATTTGGCATTCAGTGGGAAGGAGAAGACAAGTGTAGCCAGACACTCATCTTAGATTTTAAAAAAGCGGACTTCTGTAAACTCAGGGAGCTGCTGGCTGGAATTCCCTGGTCAGGAATAGTGAAAGGGAGAGGAGTTCAGGAGGCATGGGAGTTCCTTAAGAAGGAGATACTGAAGGCACAGTCTAAAACTGTGCCAATAAGGAGGAAAAATGGAAGGCATCTGAAAAAACCAGAATGGTTGACCAAAGAACTCTCAGCTGAGCTAAGAGTTAAGAGAAACATGTATAGGAAATGGAAGAAGGGGGAAACCACCAAAGAAGAATTTAAGCAAGTAGCTAGGAGATGTAGGGAGGAGGTCAGAAAGGCTAAAGCACAGAATGAACTTAGGCTGGCCAGAGACATTAAAAACAATAAAAAGGGTTTTTTTAAATATGTCCGCAGCAAAAGGGAAAAAAAGGAGATGATAGGGTTGCTGCGCGGAGAAGATGGTGAATTACTCACAGGGGGAAGAGAAAAGGCAGAACTACTTAACACCTTCTTTGCCTCAGTTTTTCCCCAGAAGGATACAAGCACTCAACCTGGCGGTTGGGGAGCAGGGGAGGAAGCAGGGGAAATGAGGCACATAATAAGTAGAGAGGTGGTACAGGAATACCTGGCCACACTGGATGAATTCAAGTCTCCAGGGCCAGATGAATTGCATCCTAGGATATTAAAAGAGCTGGCAGAGGTCATTTCGGAACCGCTTGCTATAATCTTTGAGAAATCTTGGAGGACAGGAGAAGTTCCAGCAGACTGGAAGAGAGCAAATGTTGTCCCCATCTTCAAGAAGGGAAAAAAAGAGAACCAAATAACTATCGCCCAGTCAGCCTGACGTCAGTACCCAGAAAGATCCTGGAGCAGATCATTAAGCAGTCAGTTTCTAATCATTTAGAAAGCAACGTGGTAATCACAAGAAGTCAACATGGATTTCTCAAAAATAAGTCATGCCAGACTAATCTTATCTCTTTTTAAGATAGAGTTACTAGCTTGATAGATGAAGGGAATGCTGTGGATGTAGCATATCTCGATTTCAGTAAGGCCTTTGAAAAGGTCCCCATGACATTCTTGCAAAGAAGCTAGTTAAATGTGGGCTGGACAGGGCTACTGTTAGTTGGATTTGTAATTGGTTGACCAATCGAACCCAAAGGGTGATCACGAATGGCTACTTTTCATCCTGGAGGGAAGTGACTAGTGGGGTGCCACAGGGTTCTGTCCTGGGCCCAGTGCTGTTCAACATTTTTATCAATGACTTGGATGAAGGAATAGAGGGCATGCTCATCAAATTTGCAGATGACACCAAATTGGGAGGGGTTGCTAATACGCCAGAGGACAGGATCAAAATTCAAAATGACCTGGATAGGTTGGAGAGCTGGGCCAAGGTGAACAAAATGAAATTCAACAGAGAGAAGTGTAAGGTCCTACACTTAGGTAGAAAAAATGGAATCCACAAATATAGGATGGGGGACACGTGACTGGATAGCAGTACGTGTGAAAGGGATCTAGGAGTCTTCATAGACCACAAGCTGAACATGAGTCAGCAGTGTGATGCAGCAGCCAAGAAAGCCAATGCAATTCTCGGCTGCATCAATAGGAGTATGGTGTCTAGATCGAGGGAGGTACTGGTACCACTCTACTCTGCCTTGGTTAGCCCCCATCTTGAATACTGTGTCCAGTTCTGGGCACCCCAATTCAAGAAGGATATTGACAAGCTGGAGCAAGTCCAGAGGAGGGCAACCAAAATGGTGAGAGGCCTGGAAGCCATGCCCTATGAGGATAGACTTAGAGAGCTGGGTATGTTTAGTCTGCAGAAGAGAAGGCTAAGAGGGGACATGATAGCCATGTTTAAATATTTGAAGGGATGCCATGTAGAGGAAGGAGAGGGCTTGTTTTCTGTTGTTCCAGAGACCATGACAAGGAGCAATGGATTCAAGCTGCAGGAAAGGAGATTCCACCTGAACCTCAGGAAGAACTTCCTGACAGTCAGGGCTGTCTGGCAGTGGAATCTGCTGCCTCGGAGTGTAGTGGAGTCTCCTTCCTTGGAGGTTTTTAAGCAGAGTCTTGATGGCCATCTCTCAGGAGTGCTTTGAGGGTGTTCCTGCATGGCAGTGGGTTGGACTGGATGGCCCATGTGGTCTCTTCCAACTCTGCATTTCTATGATTCTATGATATGCAGAATGGGTGACAGTTGGGTTAAAAGCAGTATATGCAGGAAGGATCTGGGGATCTTAGTAGATCAAAAGACAATAATAAGTTAACAACATGATATAGCAGCCAAAAAAACAAAGCCCAAAACAAATCAGTCATGGGTTACATCAATAGGACTATTGTGTTCAGGTCAAGAAAAACTGTAGTGCCACTCTATTCTGCTCCAGATCTTATCTGGAATACTATGTTGAGTTCTGTGGGGTTGCCAGTTTAGAATAATTACAGGCCCCAGAGTTTCTGGGTCAAACCCTGAGTCCACTAATAATATCACTAAGTATTATGCAGTAAGTACCAACCCCAGTTGACCTTGTTCAATAATAATTCCAAGTATTTGCTATTTTCTGCTAGTAGCATGGTGTTGCACCCATGATTGGTCTGGTTTAATTGGCAAATATCATTTAATTGACACTATTAATTGGCATTGACATCAGTGATGCCTGAGGTGACGGGGAGGTCAAGCTGGAAGAGGCAGATTACTTACTACAGATTACAGCAAGGCAGGTAAGCCACACCTATCTCCTGTCAATAAAAGGTTGGACCAAACCTGTAGAAAATACTTTGTGATGTGGGTCATTAAGTGCACCTGTGAAAAGCCATGTGACTTTAGCTGAGTCATGTTGGGTCATGCTGATGAGAAATCAGAGGAGAAGGTTGCATCAAGTATGGGGAGAATGCAAAGGCTGTCAGGAGTGCATCAGCTAGTGTGAATATAAATGTAGCTGAGAGCTAGCCAACAAGTTGCACAAGGTGCCTGATGTGTCTGCCAGAAAGAGCAAGCAGACAGATGTTGGAATGCCTTCTGGAGATTCTTGTAAATATGTACCCATTGTAACTGAAGAATGAATAGCTTCCTTGATGGAAGAGAACAATTGGTATGAGTGAGTTTTTTCTGGCTACAGTGCATTGCTGCTAAGGTATTCTCTGCTGCTGGGTATACTTCCAAAGCTGTGGGATCAATCTCTGCTATATTTTGGGTGTGATGTGGTTATGGGCCAAGTTTAGCCCAGTCTTGCCCCGTTCTGATCAACTTTAACCAGTTTGGACCAGGTAACCCTGTTGGTTTTGTGGCAGACAGTCTGTGAGATGGCCCAGAGTCTCGGCTGGAATAGCTCCGGTGCGTTGAGGACTTAAAAGGCATGTGGGAGGATTTTTTTCTGTAGCAGAGTTAAGCAGCTGTTTTGTTTTGCCTGGCCAGTGTTTTGTTTTTGTTTCTACACCCACAAGATATTCCAAGTTGTAAATTCAGGCAGAGCTGCCAGAGTGCTTGTTTTGCTTTTGGTTTTTGAGTAAGCAGAATGGCAGCCACTATGTCAACCGCGCTAGGGTTCAATAAGCTTACTGACAACGACTATCAAACCTGGAGTCTTATGATCCAGAGTCTTATGGTAAGGGAGAATTTATGGGCTGTGGTAGAGCACCCACCTAAAGATTCAGCTGAGAGAGCAGCAGATCAGCGTGCCAGAGCTACCATGATCTTGAGCTTGGAGCCAAGCTAGCTCATCCATGTGCGTGGTAAGCCAACCGCAGCTGACGTGTGGGACATGCTGAGGTGAATTCATCAGCGGGATTCCTGTCTCTCCAAAATGCTGTGGATGAGGAAGCTTTACAACATGAAGCTGGAAGAAGGGGGAGACGTGAAAGCCCACCTGGATACCATGAAGTCTTTGTTCCTTGGGTTGGCTGACAGAGGTATGGACTTTGATGAGGCTCAAAAATGTTATATCCTCCTAAGCAGCTTGAGTAAAGAGTGGGACTTCATTCTGTATAGCCTGCAAAGTTTGAGGGAAAGAGACTTAACCCTTGATTTAGTCATGTGATGAGTGCTGGAGGAGCGTGACAGACGACCTTTTGCAGCCCAGAAGGATTTAAAGTGTGCTT
Source organism: Ctenosaura bakeri (assembly GCA_948474755.1). Classification (NCBI taxonomy): domain Eukaryota; kingdom Metazoa; phylum Chordata; class Lepidosauria; order Squamata; family Iguanidae; genus Ctenosaura; species Ctenosaura bakeri. The sequence continues at coordinate 376,941 of CAOLHI010000850.1, forward strand.
CTGGGCCCAGTTTAGCCCAGTCATTGTCAGGCTAATAGGGCAGCCACTCTTGAGACAATAGACTTAAAGATAATGAGCTAAAGATCTTGGAGCTGAAGGAGGAAATCTTCACCAAATTGTAATTGTTTCAATCCCGATTGCTTACACCTGGATGTTTCCCTGTTGTTTTTTCCACCTCTCTACAATACTGAGCTATTACCATAATCAATATCCTTTTGTCACCTAAACACTAAGAACATTAACTGTCCGGACTTCATTGTTTGTGTTGCAACTTTCATTGTTTGCTTGGCTGGGAGAGCGATTCATACCCATACCCACAGGACATTTTTTGGGTGTAAGAACTCCCAATTCTGAGCTGTCCAATGCAGTCTCTTGCCTTTCTGAATGCCATGCTGTCCATTTGATTTCCAAATGAGAATTGTTCTTATGTGCCTACCTAAGACCCTTTCCGCATGGCATTTGCCATGCAAAAGGGCGCCTGGAGCGTTGCGCAATTGTGAGGAGCAATCTGCATGATGCACTCACAATCGCGTGATGCTCCAGGGGCCGGCAGGCGCTGATCACGCACCTTTTCATTTTCGGCCGGAAGCCAAAAATGATGCATGTTTGCTCATTGCTCCTGGGCTCCGCGCGCACTTACCTGGTGTGCAGAGCCTCCGAAGCCACGCCAGTTGTGCTTCCTGCCCCAGCGCAGCCTGGGAAAGTCTCAGGCTGCACTGTGGAAGGAAGAGGCAGGGCTCTCACTCAAGCAGGCAGCTCATGTGGAGCTGAAGCAACAGGGATGCGAGAGCCTCTCACTGGAGGCTGCTTGCGTCATCCCCGCACCCCAGTGCTGGAAAAAAATAAGGTGTGGAAAGGACCTAAGCCAAGTCGTTACTTTCCTTGCTGCTCTCAAGACCAGTAATTATCGTCTCATCCCTGAAAGTCTTCTATCCACACTTTCCTCCCTTTTCCTTCAGTTATCTCTTGTATGTATGTGTGAGTGTTTGGATCTTTACTTGCTCATTGAATTTTCAATAAAATACATTTTATTGAATTTTTGGAATCTTTCATGCATCAACCTGTAAACATAGGTGGAAAGATCTTATAAAGTTACTCTCCTCTTGCAGGCCTCCTAATTTGAGATAATTAATTCCCCTCTGTCACATGGAGGTACTGGCATTGTGAGTGGATCCCTGAATCACCCATGTTTTGTGGTAACAGTGTCATCTGCATATCTTAAACTGTTGTGTTCCTTCTTCCAGTTTTCATGCCTCCTTCCTCTGAGTTTAATCTTACTAAACATACGATATGTTAAGTGTACAAATTAAAGAGATATGTGATAAAATGCAGATTTAACTGACCCCATTGCCAATTGGAAATCATTCTTTTTCTCTGTATTCTGTCCTGATGGTTTTCTCTTGTCCTGAGTACAGATTATGCATCAGGACAATCTATGTTGTGGCATTTCTTTAAGAGCAATCCATGAAAAACTAAGATCACTCTTAAAGAAATGATGGTTCCTCAACATTTGATTTGTCTTAATGTATAACTTGTATGCCTGAACTCTCCTCAGAAACCAAGATGACTGTTATGCCACTGGTACACCCTATCTCAGGGTCTACAATTTTTAATATCAAATATAGTTCATAATACCAGCGAGGTTGGCCGGATGAGCATGTAGGCAGCAATGGTCAAATGACCAAGAACTAGATCAGGCCAGTAAAATCCCCAGTCACGTAGCCTAAGGACACCTCAGGCTGTACAAACTCATGGTAAACAAAGGGTCCTCAGCCACAGAGGAGCCAACTTGAGGGAATTAGTGTGTTTTCCCCAAGTTGAGCACTTATGATTCTGGAAAAGTCATCCAAGGCAAGGACCATCTATATAAATTTACAGATCCTGAAACATTGGCAACACATCATGAAACCATCATGCAAAACGAGTTGCTATTGTGGAGCTTCCTTTCCTTTGTGGTGCCTATTGTTCTCCCCGGGAGAGGATTTGCCCTCGAGAAACGTTTTCCCCTACAAGTAGTCCTAGTTTTTGAGAATTTCCTTGGATAACTCCGTGCCACACTAGCAGACCATTTCTCTGTTAGTTGAGTAGTCCCCTCAGCTGTTTCTTTGCTAGGTTCTGCTTTGCATGCTGCTTCCCGGACCAAGGATTTCAGGAGAGGTGCAGTATTATCCCATCCACAACTCCTCTCTGAATCTCCTATCCAATTTTTCCACTCTTTTGTTTCTTAATAGGTCTTGTGTGAGTGTGTGAGCGATTGTGTTGGTGTGTGAGAACATTTTCATTCAATAAAATCATTTATTTGATACCTTTGACTGGTTTTTGGCTTGGCCTGATGTTACCCTGATTTCTGGGGTCCCTTGGGGGACACCTCGGTGTGCTCCATGTGATGGGGAATGGAAACTAGTCAGAACACGAGCAATAGCAATGTGAGAGGCAGGGTAACCTAGCGGGGTCTTTTTACGGGGTCAGGCCAAGCCAAAAAAATAAACAAGAATGTCCAATAAATGATTTTATTGAATGGAAGTCTCATGCACCAACGCAATCATGCACACACGCACCCAAGAGCTATTAAGAAAGAAAAGAGAGGAAATTGGATAGGGGAGTATTGGAGGGGTACAGTTCGGGTAATACTGCACTTTTTCCTAAAGTCCTGGGTCTGGGAAGGCAGGGGAGAAGTGGGTCTCAGCATGGAGAGGACTGAGGGGATCACTCAATGGACAGAGCAATGGTCTGCTGGGGTGACTGGGAGTGATCCAAAGAACCACTCAAAAACTGGGACTATTTGTAGGGGGGAAAGTACCTGGAGGACTAATCCTTTCCCAGGGAGAACAATGGGTGTTGGAGTGATAACGAAGCTCCACCATGGTAATTTCCTTTGTGTGATGGGATTGCAAGGTGTTGCCAAAGTCTCAGGATCTTCAGCTATGTTAGTTTGTGGTGTGACTTCATGTAAATGGTCCTCGCCTGATGGAATATTTGCTCAATTTGGGGCAAATATGCTAATCCCCTCAAATCGGCTTCTCAGGGGCTGAGGAGCCTTTTTTTATTGTGGGTTTGCACAGCTTGAGGTCTCCTGGGGCTATGTGACGGGATTTTACTGGCCTGACCTGGTTTTCGATCTTTGACCATTGCTGCCTATGGGCCCATCTGGGTGACCTCTCAGGCACATTGAATCATATTTTAATATCAAAATTGTAGACCCCAGGATAGGGTTTTTCCAATGAGATAACACTGACCCTGTAAAAACTGGGTAAAAAGACCCCGCTAGGTTATCCTGCCTCTCGTATTGCCACCGCTTGTGCTCCTTTAAGTTCCCTACTCTTCCTTATATGGAGCATATCAAGGTGAAAACAACATAGTAGCTTTTCAAATTCTGGGTTTTTCTCATGATTTTATTGAATAGTAAAAGATAGACACAAAAGGACATATTCTGAGCAATAAAAATCACACAAAACAAAAACTACAAAAAACAGATAATAAAATATAAAAATAAGCTATACAAAAACGGCTATACTACAACTATACTAAACTAATTACACATAACTAACAAATAGGTTCTTGCCCTTACTGCAAGTTGTGATTGATATTCTAACAGGAACTACTAACCATTGTACTTGAAGTAATTTAAAAGTTAAAACTTGCTGCTTGTTAGCTATTTTCATTAGAAATCTAGATCTACAAAAATCATTCGTAATTAGTAATTCCAAGTAAATAATTGATAATAATTCTGACTAGTATTTCTTAAAGCAATATCTTATAAGCAACAAATAAAGCATAAACTAATATCCAATTACTCTTCTTGCAATAATACTAACAAATTCAAAGCACATTTTAAAAGAGAAGATAAAAAGCAATACCAAATATCTTTGATTCTATTCTAACTTTTTTTCTAGTGATTCATAATCATAAATCGTTTTCACAAAGCATAGATCACAGAACATTTTTTTCATCCTAATCATAAATCATTTTTCCATCTCAAGTATAAATCATTCTCTTGAACTCTAAGTCAAACCATTTCATTTAGCAAACATATTTTCCCTCTTTTTAAACTTTCTGTTTTCTTTTTCCAGAAGCTAAATCTGAAGCTAAATTTTTAAGTATTTCTAGGTCATCTCTTATCACAGCAAAAATCAAAATCAGAGCTAAAATCACAGCTAAAAATCAAAATCACAAAGTTATCCCAGCAAAAAAAGTCATTTTTATTAAGAAATCTGTCCACCAGTAAGCTCATCAATAAGCTGTCATTCTCGTTTTTTTCCAAACAGAACTTCTTGTCAACTCAAAAGACAGTTATCAAGAGTCCTATTTGTTGTTTTTACTATTCTCATTCTCTGTTTCATTAAGTCTCAGGTTAAGTTTTCATGATAATTGTGACAATTGTCCTATAAGCATATCATACTTTTCCTCAGTAGCTGCTGTGGCTTGTCAAAATTCAGTCAAGAAATCTAAAAAGTATTTGGGTACATTCTCAAAACTTCCTAAGCCATTCTTAGTTTGAGTGTCACAATCAACAACTGAAGCTGTGATGCATTCTTGATGAGTTCTGTTCAATGTTTCCAAAGCAATGAGGCTATGGCCATTTCTGCACTACACGGTTAGAGTGCTATTATTCCACTTTCAACATCCTATGGAATTCAAGGGCTTGTGGTGCAGGGAGGGGCATTTAGAATTCTCAGACAGAGAGTTCTTTGGCCTCAGTAAAACTGCAGACCCCAGAATTCCACAGGATGTTGAAAATGGAACAATAGCACTATAACCGGGTAGTGCAGAAATGGCCTATCTTCCCAAGACAATTGATAAAAGAAGGTTTCATAAAGAGTTTCCCAGAGATGTCAGAGTCAAAACAGAAGTATATGAGAAATTTACTAGACAGTTAACTTCAAAATTTATATCTTCATAATATCCAACATGGTCATTTTACTAGTAGAAACTGAGTGTTATTCCATTATTAAAATAATTCAAATACAAGCAGAGTTCATGTCAGAAGTATAGGAAAAATTAATTAGCATCCAGACAGTAAAAAAAAAAATAGAGAAGTTCAAACTATATACTTAACTGGATGCAGAGAATGCAAAGTCCATATGGGGGAAAGTGAAGCCGTAAAGGCTTCATGATCTAGTGAGGTAAACTCCAGCTCCACTGAACTGCATGATACTCCAGAGCCTCTGGACCTTCTATGGCCACTCCATTCCTTTGTAGATCCCAATCCTGGCTCTACAGAGTTTTTTTTAAAAATATTTTTATTATAAAAATACAATTAGTCTTCATTTTTTGTGTATAACACAAATTTTAAAGGTTATAACAAATCAGTAAAGCAAATTTAAATCTTTTTAAAGATAACATATATACATATATATATTTAGTGTATCTAGGTATTTAATTATGTCTGCCCCCTATAACTGACTATATATTTTTTCCCCCTTATCTTGATGAACAAACTATAGAAGTTAGGTTGATATTTTATCTGTCCTTGCCAACATTTATATAAAAAAAATAGACTTAGAGAGCTGGGTATGTTTAGTCTGCAGAAGAGAAGGTTAAGGGGGGACATAATAGCCATGTTTAAATATTTGAAGGGATGCCACGTAGAGGAAGGAGAGGGCTTGTTTTCTGCTGCTCCAGAGACCAGGACAAGGAGCAATGGATTCAAGCTGCAGGAAAGGAGATTCCACCTGAACCTCAGGAAGAACTTCCTGACAGTCAGGGCTGTCTGGCAGTGGAATCTGCTGCCTCGGAGTGTAGTGGAGTCTCCTTCCTTGGAGGTTTTTAAGCAGAGGCTTGATGGCCATCTGTCGGGATTGATTTGAGGGTGTTCCTGCATGGCAGGGGGTTGGACTGGATGGCCTGTGTGGTCTCTTCCAACTCTAGATTTCTATGATTCTATGATTCTATGATTCTGTGAACACTTGCAACCTATGATGATAAAGGGAAAAATAATTGTATCATATAATAAATGCACTTATTTGTTTAATGCCCGTTACCAATGTGTGAAGTTGCATTTTCCTCTTTGGAATCTTAAATTATAATCACTAAACTGTATCCAATTATTCCACCCATTCTGCTTATTAACTTATTTTGTAACATAATATACTTAATATAATTTTATAACATATTATACATTTATCAGTATAGTAACCTACCTATATACATATTCATTATATAAATGTTTCAATAATATTTTATGGCTAGTTATACATAGCTATAAAACATTAAATGTTCTTGTCCAAATCATAATTCCAATTGTTGCACACTGTCCCCATTTAAATTCCCAAAGGGGAGTTACTACCCTACAATCATCTTTGAATTGTTTAGAAGTTGAATCTGAGGCCCTTTTCGCATGGGCTTTCTGTCGCGCAACAGCCCCGTGAGCCTCGCGGGAGTGGGAGCGTTGCTCTGCACGACGCACTCCCACTTCCGTCGCACTCACAGAACTGCAACGGCGCGATCGTGGGTTTTTTGATTTTTGACTCAAAGCGAAAATCACCCGCGCTCGCGCAACGCTCCCGGTGCCCACGTGCACTTACCTCCTGTGTGGAGCGTCGGGGAGGCAGCCGGGTCGCGCTTCCTTCCCTCCACCCCTGTGGAAGGAAGGGGCGGGGCAGGGCGCTAGCGCGACGGATGCGACAGCCTCCTTTCTCGCGCGGACGGGGCGGGACGGAAGCGACAGCCTCCTGCTTCGCCCGGAGGGGAGGGCGGCTCACGCGAGGCTGCCGCTTCCCCCAGTTCCTTCGACTGTGGAAGGAAGGAGCGGGGAAACAGCAGCCTCCCAGAGGAGCCTTCTCGTGCCAGCCGCCCTCCCCCGCTCACGCGAGAAGCCTCAATGCAAAAAGGGCCTGAAAGTAAAGTTCTCAGTTTATCAAGGTCTGGCATATCATACAGCTTCAGAAGTCAGTCATCTAGTGATGGTGTAGACTTTTGCTTCCAATATTGGGTATTAGTGCTCTACACAGTTTTAAGACCCCCTGTGTATTGGAGAGTCCACTAGCTTGACAGGGGAACATCCACTGTCAGATATGACTTTTTGGGAACCACTATCTCACAGAGCTCACTAGATCATGGTCCACCATTGATGTGACTGGCTGCCAGAACCTCAAATTCAGTTTTATCTCCCTCAAATAATAAAAAAAGTTCCTTGTCTTTAATTTTTTCTCTCAACTGGAAGTACATGAAACATTGCAACTACATCCTTCTTACTCCAAATACTGCATTTGTTTAATATTCCAGTTTCCCTGATCCTTCTTAGGAAGGTCTTTGTACCTTATCCAATTCTTTAAACTGCCAGTTTCTGTTCTGTAAAATCACCATCGCAGGGAGAGTAAACCTGATATCTTAGATCCAAACCTCCTTTTATATTTTCCCCATATCCTAATTAACATTCTTCTTGTGATAGGATTTTAAAATCCTGCATTCATTTTGACTTTACCACACCAAAGATATGCATGCCATCCAAATTTTAATTTGTATCCTTCTAATTATAACTTCTTATTTTCTAGTGTAATCCATTCTTTTAAACTCGGTAAACAGGAAGACTCAAAGTATAGCCTTAAATCTGGTACTGCTAATCACTCTCTTTTGTTTAAATCTGTTAAAGATTTCCACTTTATTCTCTTTTTTCTTACCATCCATTAAAACTTTGATAGTTCCTTATGCCAATCTGAAAGTGGAGTAGTTAAGAAAATGACCAGAATTGTTTGGAATAAGTACATTTGTTAGGCTTATAGAATCATAGAATCATAGAAATGTAGAGTTGGAAGAGACCACACAGGCCATCCAGTCCAACCCCCTGCCATGCAGGAACACCCTCAAATCAATCCCGACAGATGGCCATCAAGACTCTGCTTAAAAACCTCCAAGGAAGGAGACTCCACTACACTCCGAGGCAGCAGATTCCATTGCCGGACAGCCCTGACTGTCAGGAAGTTCTTCCTGAGGTTCAGGTGGAATCTCCTTTCCTGCACCTTGAATCCATTGCTCCTTGTCCTGGTCTCTGGAGCAGCAGAAAACAAGCCCCCTCCTTCCTCTGCGTGGCATCCCTTCAAATATTTAAACATGGCTATCATGTCCCCTCTTAACCTCCTCTTCTGCAGACTAAACATACCCAGCTCTCTAAGTCTATCCTCATAGGGCATGGCTTCCAGGCCTCTCACCATTTTGGTTGCCCTCCTCTGGACTTGCTCCAGCTTGTCAATATCCTTCTTGAATTGAGGTGCCCAGAACTGGACACAGTATTCAAGATGGGGTCTAACCAAGGCAGAGTAGAGTGGTACCAGTACCTCCCTCGATCTAGACACCATACTCCTATTGATGCAGCCGAGAATTGCATTGGTTTTCTTGGCTGCCGCATCACACTGCTGACTCATGTTCAGCTTGTGGTCTATGAAGACTCCTAGATCCCTTTCACACGTACTGCTATCCAGCCACGTGTCCTCCATCCTATATTTGTGGATTCCATTTTTTCTACCTAAGTGTAGGACCTTACACTTCTCTCTGTTGAATTTCATTTTGTTCGCCTTGGCCCAGCTCTCCAATCTATCCAGGTCATTTTGAATTTTGATCCTCTCCTCTGGTGTATCAGCAACCCCTCCCAATTTGGTGTCATCTGCAAATTTGATGAGCATGCCCTCTATTCCTTCATCCAAGTCATTGATAAAAATATTGAACAGCACTGGGCCCAGGACAGAACCCTGTGGCACCCCACTAGTCACTTCTCTCCAGGATGAAAAGCAGCCATTCGTGATCACCCTTTGGGTTCGGTCGGTCAACCAATTACAAATCCAACAGTAGCCCTGCCCAGCCCACATTTTACTAGTTTCTTTGCAAGAATGTCATGGGGAACTTTGTCAAAGGCCTTACTGAAATCAAGGTATGCTACATCCACAGCATTCCCTTCATCTATCAAGCTAGTAACTCTATCTTAAAAAGAGATAAGATTAGTCTGGCATGACTTATTTTTGAGAAATCCATGTTGACTTCTCGTGATTACCGCGTTGCTTTCTAAATGATTAGAAACTGACTGCTTAATGATCTGCTCCAGGATCTTTCCGGGTACTGATGTCAGGCTGACCGGACGATAATTATTTGGTTCTCTTTTTTCCCTTCTTGAAGATGGGGATAACATTTGCTCTCTTTCTGTCTGCTGGAACTTCTCCTGTCCTCCAAGATTTCTCAAAAATTATAGCAAGTGGTTCCGAAATGACCTCTGCCAGCTCTTTTAATATCCTAGGATGCAATTCATCTGGCCCTGGAGACTTGAATTCATCCAGTGTGGCCAGGTATTCCTGTACCACCTCTCTACTTATTATGTGCCTCATTTCCTCTGCTTCCTCCCCTGCTCCCCAACCGCCAGGTTGAGTGCTTGTATCCTTCTGGGAAAAAACTGAGGCAAAGAAGGTGTTAAGTAGTTCTGCCTTTTCTCTCCCCCCTGTGAGTAATTCGCCATCTTCTCTGCGCAGTGACCCTACTGTCTCCTTCTTTTTCCTTTTGCTGTGGACATATTTAAAAAAAAACCCTTTTTATTGTTTTTAATGTCTCTGGCCAGCCTAAGTTCGTTCTGTGCTTTAGCCTTTCTGACTTCCTCCCTACATCTCCTAGCTACTTGCTTAAATTCTTCTTTGGTGGTTTCCCCCTTCTTCCATTTCCTATACATGTTTCTCTTAACTCTTAGCTCAGCTGAGAGTTCTTTAGTCAACCATTCTGGTTTCTTCAGATGCCTTCCATTTTTCCTCCTTAATGGCACTGTTTTAGACTGTGCCTTCAGTATCTCCTCTTTAAGGAACTCCCATGCCTCCTGAACTCCTTTCCCTTTCACTATTCCTGACCACGGAATTCCAGACAGCAGCTCCCTAAGTTTACAGAAGTCCGCTTTTTTAAAATCTAAGATGAGTGTCTGGCTACCCTTATCTTCTCCTTCCCACTGAATGCTAAATTCCAACAGGGCATGGTCACTCCCCCCTAAAGATCCAACCACTTCTACCTCATTCACAAGGTCATCCCTGTTGGTCAAGACCAGATCTAGAATATTTGATCCCCTTGTGGCCTCTTCCACCTTCTGGACCATGAAGTTGTCTGCAAGACAAGCAAGAAACTTGCTGGACCTTGCTGTCTTGGCAGAGTTTGACTGCCAGCATATATCCGGGTAATTGAAATCTCCTATTATTACTGTATCTCTCCTCTTTGAATGTGCAGTCATTTGGTTGAGGAAGGCGTCATCCAAGTCCTCAGCCTGGGTTGGAGGTCTGTAGTAAACCCTCACCAGAATATCCCTATTGTTTCTTGCTGCCTTAATTCTTACCCAAATGCTGTCGACCTGGCTTTCTGGGTTTAAGTCCTGGATCTCTTCACAGGTGAAAACATCCTTGACATACAAGGCTACTCCTCCTCCTCTCTTCTTTGGTCTATTTTTACAAAATAGGCTATACCCCTCTATTCCTATATTCCAATCATGAGACTCATCCCACCAGGTCTCAGTGATGCCTATCAAATCGTATTTATTTTGTTGTACTAGGAGTTCAAGTTCGTCCTGCTTGTTTCCCATACTCCATGCATTAGTGTAGAGACACTTAAGTCCCCGAGCCCTTCCTGCAAGTCCTGTACTATTGTTTCTACTCCTCCCGCCATTGGCCGCTTGTACTTCTTGTCCAGTATCATTTGGGCCTTTTCCCCCTGTGTTCTCTGAGTCCTTGCCCTGAATAATATTGTCTCCCTCCTCAGTGGAACTTAGTTTAAAGACCTCTTAATCTTCCTTGCAAGACTGTTTGCAAAAACATTCCTGCCAAGTTTTGTGAGGTTCAGCCCGTCCCTCGCCAGAAGCCCATAGTCATGGAAATTCAGGCCATGTTCCAAAAACCCAAACCGTTGTTGGCAGCACCATGTGCGGAGCCAGTTGTTGACCTCTACTATTGCAATTTCCCTACGTGCGCCGTATCCTTGAACAGGGAGGAGAGACGAAATGACCACCTGCGCACCAAGGTCCTTAAGCTTCGTCCCCATACGCTTAAATGTTTAATTCTTGGGAATTTGCTATAGAATTAACACTTGGTGTTACTGCAGGTTAGACCTCCTTGGAGATAGCATAAAGATATCATTTTGATACCATAATTTGGCTCTCTTCTACCACCCCTCTCCATGTATTTGTGAGGCCCCTGAACAAGCACAGACTAGGCGCAGCCACTAATTGCTGAACATTCCATTCTCCCCTTAGGCAGGCCAGAAATAGCCAGATTCTTGCTTTAGGAGACCTCTCTACAAACACCTTCATTATGTATGCATGCTGTTTACAAAGGACTCCCTGCCCCAAGCAGGCAACCTGGCAAGCTGAAAACTGCCAAGCACTGAGCATTTGCATACTGGCTAACTCTTTGTCAATTTGGACTTAAATCAATCATGCTAAATTCTGACCTTTCCAAAGCTTTGTCCCGCTCCTAAATCGCATTGTTTTCTCCAAGTACGGCATCGCCTGCAGTCACTTTTCTCCCTATAAAAACCCCTGATTCTGAGACCTTCCTCGGATCGCTCCCGAGTTCCAGACCATCTTGCTGCCACTTTGCTTAGCGAGCTTCCCCTCAGCCCCACGTGCTGAGCTACATTGCACCCCAGCATCGCTCTCTATCTTCTTTCCAGACTCCAGGAACAGGTTCTGTATCACCCGAATCAACTATCCCTCTGAAAATCCCGCTATCAAACTCACACCTTTATTTTCCTTAGTTATCTGTGCACGTGTGTTGCTTACATTGTGTGCTTGTATTTAATAAAGATCACTCATAATTTCCAACACAGTTTGCTTCTTGACTTGGCCTGACCCCGTAAACATTGGGTTACAAGATCCTGCTGCATTACTCTGCCTCTCATTTTGCCAGCAGTGCTCTAAGCTAATTTTCCCCAAAGTGTGTTGTTGTTTGGTTATTTAGGTGTCCCTCCCGGGACCCCCAGTAACAGGGTAACACTTGGTTTTGATTAGTATTTGCATGACTCAGGGCTCATCAAACAACCTTGTTTTAGAACTGTTTGTTCTGCCTAGTACATGTCAGTGGTTAGTATGTGCACAGAGAAGGACACTGCTAACATCAAAGGTATCTTTGAGAATGACCCTGGATGTTGACAGGGTCATGTGGACTCTGGAAATTATTTTCAGATAGAATGTAACACATGTACAAACTGTAACTTTGCTGACACTGATGCATAAATCTTTTCTTCCATGTAAACTTTCTTTAATATAAATATAAAAATGGTATAAGAAGGGAAGCCTGAAACAATAAATCATTCTTCCTTATCATTATTGTCTGTGGTGGTAACTCGGATGGATCCTTTGGCCAAAGTTACTTGTGTGTGTGTGTGTCTTTCATGCTTTCCTTCTTGTTTCTACCTTTTTACCTTGTGTTTGGGGGTTCAAGTCAGCTCCGTGTCCACTTGAGGGTACAGTGAGGTGTAGTTTGTGTTTATTCCCCTAATACATTAATTTAGGTAACATCATCATTTTAATACCTGATATTCTACCCACCAAAGAAAGATTTAAGTTCTTCCATTTTGTAAGAGCTTTTAAAATATTTCCCCAAACCTTGACACAGTTATTTACATATAACTGTTAATTTTTTGACATTTAAGATTATGCCCAAATACTTAATCTTTTTCCCTGATTCAAATCCTGATTTGATACATAATCCTTCTTCCTTCAGGGCATTCATATTTTTGTTAAAGTTTACCGTAGTTTCTAGCCTGGACTTGTGGGATATCAGATATCATTTGATATCAATAATTTGGCCTTCTTTACCCCTTCCTCTCCACATGCTTGTGAGGCCCCCGGACAAGCAAACACACAGGCATGGCCGCAAATAGCTGAACCATTCAAAACCAATCTGGGCAGGCCAGTAATAGCCAAACTGCAGGTTTAGGAGACCTCAAGCCAAGTACCCTCTTTAAGATCCATTATGTATGCACGCTACTTACAAGGGACTCCCTGCCCTGAGCAGGCAACTTGACGAGCCGGATACTCAACTGTCAAGCAGTCCACGTTCGCATACTGTCTACTCTATTGACAACTCTGTCATAACTCAATCATGTAAAATACTGACCATTTGGAGGCTTTGTCTCCAGCCCAAACCCCATTGTTATCCCTGGGAACGGACTAGCCTATGGCCACATTTTCCCCTATAAGACCCCCTGATTTTAAGCTCTTCTTTGGATCGCCCTTGGCTTCCATCCTGCCTTGCTGTTGCTTCGTTCAGTGAGCCTTCCTTCAGCTCCTTATGCTGAGAATCTCCACTTCTATGGACTTTCTCTTCAGGCTTCAGGACAGGTGTAGTATTTCCCATGCAAAACCTCCTCTTAAAAACCCTCTATCCAACTCCTACTTTTATTTCAATAGTTCTCTCTGTGAGTGTGTTGCATACACATGTTTGACTGTGCTGTTCATCAATAAAAACAATTGTTATTTACTTCTGTTTGCTCCTTGACTTGACCTGACCCTGTAGACATTGAGTTCAAGATCTCGCTAGGTTGCCCTGCCTCTCGTATTGCTAGCTTGTGCTCTGCTAATTCCCATTCCCCATTGTGAGCACATTGAGGTGTCCCTCCCAGGACCCCAGAAATCAGAGTAACATTAGTTTTATCAATATTTACTTTAAAGTCTGCTACCTTGCCATATTCTCTTATTCTAAACATCAACTGTTCTAGACAACTCAATGGGTCCTGTAACATTATAACTGTATAGAATCATAGAATCATAGACTCATAGAAAGATAGAGTTGGAAGAGACCACAGTGGCCATTGTGTCCAATCCCCTGCCATGCAGGAGCAAACATTCAAAGCACCTCCACTCTGTGAAGATTTTCAGTTTAAATTCTTCCTTTCTTACCCTTATTCTTTTTATTTCTCTGTCTCTCCTTAAATCTCTATTTAAATTTCCTAATATTAAAATAACTTATAATGGTGCAAGGAGGCAGCCTTGCCTCATTCCTTTTTCAGTCTTAATAACATTTTTTTGTGATGCTGTTTATTATTATTTTTGCTTTTCTGAACAAAGTAAATTGTTTTATCCGATTTAAGAAGGAGGCGAAGATGACGACGAGGCAGCAGCTCCTTTAAACAACTCTTTCTCAAACCCCTTTTTTATTTGTTTTTGCTCTATTATATTACACTTTGTTGCTATTTTAAATAAGGCTCTTATCTTCAGTCTTCTTGGTGGGATTCTACAACCTTGGTCCTGTCATAAGGACAGACTCGGCTTTATTTATTATTCTTAATTCATCCTCTCTGGCTATTTTGAATTAATGCATGCTGATAAGGACAGCTTGGAGGTAAAATAGTGAAAACGCAGCAGTCTTCATAGTCTATTGCAATTGTGTTTGTTGGGCTCACTCCGTCTGCTTATTCCAAACGGTTATTATGACTGCTAAGATCAAAAAACAGCACCAGTCGAGCCCAAACAAATCCAAGAGTCCTTTGGGTGCAGTAAAGCAGATAAGCAGAGAAGAACTGATCAATATTTTTCTACAGAAGATTTACAAACTGTAAGTAACAGTTTCCTAGCTGAGAATCCTTTTTCTTCTGCAACAAGCAAACTCTCTCAACCAGCTACTTTAAGCCAACCTTCTTCTCTGCCTTTACATAATAGCAGTTGTATCCTGAACTTAACTCATGAACAGGGAAGTGAAAATGTAAATGCCCCTGAGTCAATTTCTGATGTCCTTCTTCCTCATGGATTCCACTCCTGCCAAGAGATTTGTCTTCTGTCTGCAGAGACCCTTATTTTAATTTAAAAAAAAAAATATTTTAATTTTACAACGTTTAAATGATGTTGTTACTAAGTTGTCCAGTCTTCAAAGGGATTTGGCTCAACACAGGTTGCAGCTCAATCAGCTACCTAGGGAAATTATACCAGCAGAAGCATGAATGCCCTCAAATATCAAATAGGAGGGTGAAATTTTGCCATGTGCTTCAGAGGAATCAAATTCTGCTGGAAGTGCACAGATATGGATATAGATGGTCTACTCAAGAGTCTATTTTATCTCAACTGTCCCAGATTCTGAAATCCCATAATAATCCAATTGACCGGATTGAGCACCATTATTTACCTAGTGCAAATAGAACCAAGCATATACTTCTGACCTTCAAGCTTTCTTCTCTTCCCTCTCAGCTGCTCCAGATGAGAAATCTTTTATGGCATGCCCACTACATACGAATTGTTAGAGTGTTTAAAGAGAAGACAGGTCAAGACATTCTAACAGAAGCAGTGAAAAATGGCTTTGTGCATGAACAAATGGAGATTGAATCGGGCTCAGATGGCCCTGGTTTTACTCCTTTTGAAGAGAATAAATGTCCTCAGCCCTCTATAGCCGGAGAAGCTAATCTTCTAAATAAGGAAATATTCAGCCTTAAAGATAAATTAAGGGGCATTAAGGCCTCAATTCATACACAGATGCAAAGGAAATCAGGTTCAAGAGAAACTGTACTTAAATGTAGGACTAAAAGGGCAAGGAGAGTGACAAACAAAGGCCTGGCTTAGGACACCATCCCTTTAAGCGAGAATTATAACAAGCAGTCATCTTACTGCCCCCTTTCCCCCTGTAGGGATGAGGCCTCCAACCTGGCTAGTGGGTTCCTTACCTCATCTGCTCCTTCCCTGAATAAAGGCGTTGAGCAATGTGTGACAGCTGAAACTTCCACTTAAGAAGTAAACGCTCAAAATGATAGTGTCAAAGACCATGTAGACACTTAAGCAGCTGAAACTCCCTTTTTTAATATTCCTCTGCTTCCTGACGACCACTGTACATTTGTAGAACTGTCTCAGGTTGCTAGTTCTTCTAATGAACAAGATGGGGCAGTCGGTCCATCTAAGACTATAGGATCGCTGCTTGCTAACAATCCCCATTTTGTAGTCCACGCAGCACTGATACACCCTGCTCCTTTGTAGGGTCAATTGAGGAATGATGAGTTTGATCGGATTGTAGAGACACAGGAGGAACTATACCCTTACCCACCAAGTCCATTGCCTGCTGATAATCAATTACCCCTTGTATGCTCGCATACTCTGTGTGGACCTGATAATGAATCAGCTTGACAATGAATGGAATGGAGCAGGATTGCCTTTCTAATCTGGAATGTTGCAGGATGGGCTGCATCCATTGGAGATTCCGGTTTCACCTCCTTCCTGTCTCAATATGACATCATTTTGCTTCAAGAAATCTGGTTTAAGGAAGATCTGCTACTAAATGGCTTCCACTCTTTTAGTATCAAGGCCGTGACGATGGCTAATCATGGTAGAGCAGTGGGAGGCCTAGATATACTGGTCTCCACCAGTTTACACATCTCTACAATAGTGCTTCCTCAGTTTAAATCTAATGGTATGGCAGTCATGATGCAGTTCATATCTGCCATCCTCATGGTTATTAACATCTATATGCCCCCAATGAAAAGGAAGTCCGAAATTAAAGCAATGTGGGATGATTTGGAGACCTATGTGGCTGAGTTAACTATAAAATATCCAAAGGCATCTGTGATTTTTGGGGGTGATCTCAATGCTAGAATGGGCCCAGATGACAACTTTTTATTTGCACAGCATAGATACTATTCCCCATACACAGAGGAAGGTGAAGATACTCTTACATGCTGTTCAAAAGATCAGAAAACTAATTATGCAGGCTTATGTCTAGCCTTAACCATGTATTGACTCAATCTCCAAATTTTAAATGGTGCCATAAAGAATGATTGCTCAGCCAGATATACCTATCTTTCTGGCACTAGAATGAATGCTGTTGATTATACAATCATCTCTAAGGAGCTGCTAGGGCAGGTTGAGAAGTTAGACGTTATCCCTAGATTTGAAAGCGATCAGTTTCCTGTTTCATTGCAGTTACTTGACCTTATACAACAGTCATAAGTGGAGGACTTCTATAATTATAACATAATTTCTTTTTTTAATTTCTTTTTTTAATAATAATTTTATTAAATTTCACAGATAAAAAAAAAGATTCTTTAACCTGTAGTTTGACATGAATTGTTTCTGATCTTCCACTCTGATCTGATCTTCATTTCTTGAGGTTCACTCCACTTATTACATTTATGTATCACAAAACAACAATTATCTCAAATGTTTGAACATGCATTTCCCTTTCCCACACAATCATAATACCGTCATTCTCACTTAACAGTTCCCAGCTGTCACCCATTATTGGCTATTCTGCTTTTCTCTAATCGTCAAATTCCAATGTATTCTCATTTCTCTACTTGTCTCTTTTAAATCTTCTGCTATCTTCACACATATTTTTTAAGTCTTCCATCACTTATAACCTGAAATCTTACAATTCCAAAATACATCTGTCAGGGTAAATCGGGCAGTCTGAGCTATTATTACTGCAACAGTCACTCATCTTCTTGCCCTGGATTCCATTATATTAAAAATGTCTTGTTTCCCACTTCTATGCTTGTGTCTTATTCAACCCCCATCATTCCTTTAGCAATATCACAATGTCTATATTAATGACAATATATCAATCATAGAATCATAGAATCATAGAAATCTAGAGTTGGAAGAGACCACACAGGCCATCCAGTCCAACCCCCTGCTATGCAGGAACACCCTCAAAGCAATCCCGACGGATGGTCATCAAGCCTCTGCTTTTAAAAACCTCTAAGGAAGGAGACTCCACTACACTCCGAGGCAGCAGATTCCACTGCCGGACAGCCCTGACTGTCAGGAAGTTCTTCCTGAGGTTCAGGTGGAATCTCCTTTCCTGCAGCTTGAATCCATTGCTCCTTGTCCTGGTCTCTGGAGCAGCAGAAAACAAGCCCCCTCCTTCCTCTATGTGGCATCCCTTCAAATATTTAAACATGGCTATCCTGTCCCCTCTTAACCTTCTCTTCTGCAGACTAAACATACCCAGCTCTCTAAGTCTATCCTCATAGGGCATGGCTTCCAGGCCTCTCACCATTTTGGTTGCCCTCCTCTGGACTTGCTCCAGCTTGTCAATATCCTTCTTGAATTGGGGTGCCCAGAACTGGACACAGTATTCAAGATGGGGTCTAACCAGAGCAGAGTAAAGTGGTATCAGTACCTCCCTCGATCTAGACACCATACTCCTATTGATGCAGCCAAGAATTGCATTGGCTTTCTTGGCTGCCGCATCACACTGCTGACTCATGTTCAGCTTGTGGTCTATGAAGACTCCTAGATCCCTTTCACACGTACTGCTATCCAGTCACGTGTCCCCCATCCTATATTTGTGGATTCCATTTTTTCTACCTAAGTGTAGGACCTTACACTTCTCTCTGTTGAATTTCATTTTGTTCACCTTGGCCCAGCTCTCCAATCTATCCAGGTCATTTTGAATTTTCATCCTGTCCTCTGGCATATTAGCAACCCCTCCCAATTTGGTATCATCTGCAAATTTGATGAGCATGCCCTCTATTCCTTCATCCAAGTCATTGATAAAAATGTTGAACAGCACTGGGCCCAGGACAGAACCCTGTGGCACCCCACTAGTCACTTCTCTCCAGGATGAAAAGCAGCCATTCGTGATCACCCTTTGGGTTCGGTCGGTCAATCAATTACAAATCCAACTAACAGTAGCCCTGTCCAGCCCACATTTTACTAGCTTCTTTGCAAGAATGTCATGGGGGACTTTGTCAAAGGCCTTACTGAAATCAAGATATGCTACATCCACAGCATTCCCTTCATCTATCAAGCTAGTAACTCTATCTTAAAAAGAGATAAGATTAGTCTGGCATGACTTATTTTTGAGAAATCCATGTTGACTTCTTTTGATTACCGCATTGCTTTCTAAATGATTAGAAACTGACTGCTTAATGATCTGCTCCAGGATCTTTCTGGGTACTGATGTCAGGCTGACCGGGCGATAATTATTTGGGTCCTCTTTTTTTCCCCTTCTTGAAGATGGGGATAACATTTCCTCTCTTCCAGTCTGCTGGAACTTCTCCTGTCCTCCAAGATTTCTCTAGGTTTTTATAATCTCATAGATTATAGCAAGCGGTTCTGAAATGACCTCTGCCAGCTCTTTTAATATCCTAGGATGCAATTCATCTGGCCCTGGAGACTTGAATTCATCCAATGTGGCCAGGTATTCCTGTACCACCTCAAATACGTAAGCTTAATTGACATTGCTAAAGTACATAACCACTTGTCTAATTCAATGCCCTGTGCCTAATTCCACCTCCCGTTTCCCCCTCCCATCTGGAACTTTGCTGCCCAGAAATTCATTTCTGAAGATTCTCTGTATTCTCATAGCCGCTTAAATTCCAAGCCGCTCCGTCCATGGGAGTGAGGATGTTTTGCTTGAATGACCTTCCAGCACAGGCTCACCAGTCTCACCAGTCCAAACTCAAGAGAAAAAAAATTAGGACACAAGTCTCACATAGCAGGAGCTAAAAAAAAAGAAAGAAGCATTGCTCAATAACTGTTGCCTCCCAAAGTATTCTTCTAAGGTCAGAAATCCAGAGTCAAAAAGCCAAAATACCAATCATGTCAGATCAACCAAAATAGTAAAATGTAGAAATAAAGAGAGTTCAATGTCCAAATGGAGATTATTAAATCTTGTAAAGTCCAATCTTGTTCCTCAGTCCCGTACCGACCATTTAATTATTTAGCATTTTGAATTTGTAAATCCAAGTTACAAATCAGAAATCAATTTACCATTGATGACTTCAATCCATGAGAGAAAAGCAGAAAAGCCTCTTAGCCATTTCTTTAAAATCAGACGCCCCTCTAAGGCGAAGTCTCAGCTCACATTTCCTCTGGGTCCTTCCATTCCATCACTCCTGCGCACTGTTGCAAGTCAAATTCCGATGTGATATTTTCAAAATTGAAGACCAGAGCAGGTTGCATGTTTTCTTACTTTGTTTCTCACTTGTTTCTTGATTAAAAGTCAATGGTAGCGCTTGTGCCGCTCTGGCGACGATCCCGCTGGCTCTGTCATGGTCCTTCGACCACCTGGCGCTTTCTGCTCCCCCAGCCGGGTAGAGCCAGCCACCAGTTGTGGGGCCCCCTTCGGACTTCTTCCGCACCCCTTGTACCAGAGGGGTGTTTAGCCGCTTCTGATGTTACGAAAAAAGCGGCTGGAATCTAGCAGGTGGCTGCTCGGAGCTGCGCCATTGCGCAGCTTCATTCCAAGCTGCCACTCACACCCACCATGTGACCGGAAGGGCTAATTATAACATAATTTCTGAAGGGACAACTTATTGCTGTGTCAAGTGGAGTACACAATTAAACCAGATGATTGCTGAGCAACTGATATCTCAACATTTTCAGAATCTTCGACTTCCAATGATCAATGAAGAGCTGCTGGAGGCTCTATTTGAAAGTTATAATTTAATTATCAGGGAATTGCATCAGTTTTTAGCAAGAAGAGTCGAATCACAAGTTAAACCTTTAAAGTTTCACTTCAAATCATGGTATGATTTGGACTGTATTAAAGTTTCACTCCAAATCATGGTATGATTTGGACTGTATTAAAGCCAAAAATAACCTTTCTGTTAAATACCAGGCTTATATAACAGACTCTTCACCTTCTGCTGCCCTAGTGCTCCTCCAGGAAAAGAAGAAATACAAGCAACTATTGGCTCACAAAAAGATGAATGCCATGAAGGAAACCTGGAGGTGTCTTATTCAAGCCACCCAAAATAAGGATTCTTCCCACTTTTGGCATATAATTTCAGCAATACAAAATAATCCCTCAGGTAGGGTGGACTATCTTATAGCCCCTAATATTTGGGAAGTATATTTTCAGAATCTATATACAGATATTACTATTGGAAATGGAAACTCACATCTGCCAATAGACTCTATGCCACCCTGGCCCTGAAGGGATGCCATGTAGAAGAAGGAGAGGGCTTGTTTTCTGCTGCTCCAGAGACCAGGACAAGGAGCAATGGATTCAAGCTGCAGGAAAGGAGATTCCACCTGAACCTCAGGAAGAACTTCCTGACAGTCAGGGCTGTCCAGCAGTGGAATCTGCTGCCTCGGAGTGTAGTGGAGTCTCCTTCCTTGGAGGTTTTTAAGCAGAGGCTTGATGGTCATCTGTCGGGAGTGCTTTGAGGGTGTTCCTGCATGGCAGGGGGTTGGACTGGATGGCCCCTGTGGTCTCTTCCAACTTTACATTTCTATGATTCTATGATTCTATTACAGTTGAGATCAGGGTAAGCCCCAGGAGAAGACCTGATTCCTCCAGATCTCATCAAAAATAATTTGGATTTCTGGGCTCCTCTCCTGGCCTTTCTCTTTACTTGCTTGATCAATATGGTCATACACCACAGGATTGGGGGCTGGCAATTATAATCCCTATTTTTAAAAAGGGATCCAAAAATGATCCAGCCAATTATAGGCCTATCAGTTTACTAAAAACCATTAGTAAATTATATGCAAGGCATCTACAGAGGAAACTCTTGCATTGGTTGGAGCAAGAAAATATTTTAGAAATTCCTTTTTTTTAATCCGCATGCTCCATGAAGGGACTTCCTTGAAAGTAAGATGCTCTTCTTGAGTCATCTAACCAGTGCAATCAAAACACAGAAGGGAGTAAAGCAAGTAAAGCAAGGCTGTATCTTGGCTCCATTGCTATTTAATTTCTGTATTAATTCATTGGTGGGACAGCTTCAAAATGTCTATTTTCATTCCCCTCAGCTAGCAGGAAGATCCCATCGCTGTGCTTCTATATGCAGACGATGTGGCTATACTCTTGCGGACTCCCATTGGATTAAAAAGAGCTCTTAAAGCCTTGATTCTTTTTTGTAATGAAGATCATTTACTTTTAAATCATCAAAAAACCAAAATAATGGCATTTGGGGAAAAACAAGGAGCTTTCATTGGAATATAGATAATCACCAAAAAGACCGAGTTTCTTGCTTCAAATACCTAGGAGTAATTTTTCATTCCTTGGGTAGCAGGAAAGCTCATGGTGATTATATTGTTAACAATGCCCAAAGAAACTCAGTCGCTATCCAAAAGTTTTTCAAGTATAAAGGTGGTCAATATGTTCCAGCAGCCCTGAAAGTATCTGAGGCAAAACCAATCGCTCAGCTTTTGTATGGTGCTCAATTAGGGCTATTTCCTAACTTTGCACCTTTGGAACGTGTACAATCTAAGTTCTTAAGATCAGTTTTTCATGTCCCTAAATGTGTATCCAATGCCATTTTACGGTTAGAGGCAGGCCTTCTGAGCATAGAGGCCAGAGTATGGATTTGCATATTTAATTACTGGCTTAGATTAAACTTCGTACCAATTGGGCTTGCACCCTTGGTCTTGGAAGACCATTTTTACTGTAAATGGAAACAGGCGGTTGTTATCAAATTGTCAATGCTGGGTCTGTCCCCTCATAGCTTATTTAGGATGGGTTATAATCAGGCTAAATCAGTTATTAAACAATGTATCCTTGATATTGAACGCCAAACAGAGTTGGCCTGTTCTCCATCCTTTATTGCTAGTGAGCAGGATAAGTATCATATGTTGCCACGGGCCTACTTAAATATTTTAGAACTGCCCAAACATTGTTTGACTTTTACTCTAGAGCGTTGCCGTAGTCTTCCATCCGCTGTCCTTGAAGGACGATATAAAAAAATTCCCTATTTGGAGAGATATTGTCCATGTGATTCCAGTCGGATTAAAACAGTTGAACACATGCTTTTTCAATGTATGTTCTATAGAGATTTAAGAGCTGATATCATCTCCCCAATCCTTCGGGAACACCCAGGTGGTTCTGAATCATATTATATCTTCCTATTGTTATCAGATACAAACTCTGATATAATGTATAAGGTCGCCAAATTCTGTGCTGCAGCTATGAGAGTAAGACAAAAGATGTTGGCTAGTGAGTAGATGCATATTGTATATCTTGTAATCCTTGTGAGACTGTTATCTCTTAGTAGTACTGTATTTTTGACCAAGTTTATTACGCTGTTTTTATTCATGTTTTATGTCTACTTGTATCAGTAGTTAGGTTTTTTTGTCCTTGGTACTATTTTGGTGTAACCTTTTTACTGGTCTATTGTTACTTCCGGTATGGCACCCTGGGTGAGGACCCCCAGATATCATTTTGATATCATCTAATTCGGCCTTGGCTGTACTGGCTTGCAGTTCCCACACTCCACATGTTTGCGAGGTCCTCCGGACAAGCACGGACATGAGTGCGGCCACTAATGGTTTTACATTCCAGACTCTATTGAGGCCAGCAGCCTAAACTCCGCTCCCAGCTTCAGGGGACTTCCAGCCGCAAACTCCACAATAGCCGCATGGCTCTCAGCCGAGCTACTCTTTTATGTTGGGCCATCAGCGTCCCGGCCACACTATTGTCTTCAAACGCAAATCCAATTATGTTAAACTTGACCTTTCCAAATCCTTTGTCCAGCACCAGAACTCCTTTTGTCTTCCCCTGGTTTGCCATAGCCGAGAGGCACAAACTCCCCTATAAAAACCCCTCACTTTCAAATGGTCTTCGGATCACTTTGGACTGCCATCCCGCCTTGCTGCCGGTTGTCTAAGGGACTCCCCTCAGCTCCCCAGGCTGAGCTTTCTTCCCCGGAACCCCTCTTCTCTCCAGGACTACGAGACAGGTCGTATTGCCTTTCCCGAACAAACCTCTGTTTCTATTTCTCAGCTAGTTAGTTTATGTTTTGTCCTTCGTGTTTTTGTCTTTAGTAAAGAATTGTCTGCTATTTGGAAAACCTTGTCTAGCTGCTCTCTGACCTGCCGCTGTATACATTGGGTTTAAAGATCCTTGCAAAGTTACCCTGCCTCTTGCTCAGCTAAAAGAGTGTTCCAGCTAATTTTCCCCAATTTGGTATTTTATTTGGAAATCTGGGCGCCCTGCCCGGGACCCCCCAAAACACAGGGTAACACTATAACCATAATAAACAATATCTATCTATCTTATCCAATTTTTAAAAAAATTATTCCAATACTTACCACTTCCATGATCTACTATATAAAAGTTAATGTTTTTCTGTGCGTTTGTTTGTCTGTGTCATGCAGGCGAAGACCTCATACGATTGTCTGTGTGAGGTGAGAAGACCTTATATAATTGGCTGACTGTGAAGAGTCTATGGAATCCTGGGGTTAGCAGTTTAGGGAGGGGCCTTTAGAATTCTCAGCGGAGAGCCCTTGGGCCTCAGGCCAGTTGTTATGGAGATGAGGCCTACCATCAATAAGGATGTTTTCTAACACCCTGGGTCCCATGTCCCATCTTTTTGCATGTTAATCTCTGTGTTGGTCACAGCTGTCAGCATCTAGGACCCACTGCCACTGCTTGGCAGTTACTGGAGGTGCCTCTACCCTTGGGATATTCAGCATGGCCCTTAGTAAATCATCTTCTTGGGTGACCTTGACCAGTTTATTTTTTCCCGTTGGGTTTAATAATCCATTTATCTTCATTGGCTCAATGGTCTTAGGTAGGATCTCTTTCCTATGAAGGATGAACTGAGTGCAGGTCTGGCAATCTGTAATGTTCTGTTTCAATCTAATTCAATAACCGGGCTTCATGGATGAACCCAGAAAGATTTTAGATTAGATGTAGTATAGTGACACTACTTTTGCCAGAACTGAAAATGCAATACAGGTTTCAGTTTTAAAAACTCTCCCCCTGCTGAGGTTTACATTCTTTCCCGCATAGCACATCACCAGGCTATACTGGTTGGCCTTGGTTCCTGAGATATGCCTGCGTTACCGCAGTTGCTAGCCCAGATTTGTGGGATATTAGATATCACTTTGATATCAATAATTTGGCCTCCTTTACCTATTCCTCTCCACGTGCTGCGAGGTCCCCCAGACAAGCTTGCAGACAGGCACGGCTGCTAATCACTGTAGTATTCCACACAAAAACAGGCAGGCCAGAAATAGGCGTCCCGCCACTTCAGGAGACCGCAAGTAAAGTACCCTGTTACGTATGCACGCTACTTACAAAGAACTCCCTGCCCCGAGCAGGCAGCTTGATTAGACGAATACGCAACTGTCAAGCATTCCGCATTTGCATGCTGGCTACTCTATTGATAATTCAGACTTAACTCAATCATGCTAAATTCTGACCTTTCGGAGGCTTTGCCTCCAGCCAGAAACCCATTGTTTTTCCCAAGTACAGACTAGCCTACGGCCACATTTTCCCCTATAAAAACCCCGGGCTTTGAGAGCTTCTTTGGATCACTCCCAACTTCCATCCTGCCTTGCTGCCTCTTTGCTTGGCGAGCCTTCCCCTCACTCCCACATACTGAGAACCATCATCTCTACGAACTTCTGCTGTAGGCTACCCGGGCTTCAGGACAGGTGTAGTATTACCCAAACCAACAATTCCCCTAAAAATCCCTCTATCCCACTCCAACATTTATTTCTCTAGTTATCTGAGTGAGCGTGCTGCATACACTGTTTGATTGTATTTTAATAAAGACAACAATTACTATTTCAATTCTGCTTGCTCCTTGACTCAGCCTGACCCCGTAGACATTGGGTAAAAGATCTCGCTCCGTTGGCCTGCCTCTCGTATTGCTAGCTTGTGCTCTTTGACTAATTTCCCCAACTTGTATAGTTTGGAGCGCACTTAGGTGTCCCTCCCGGGACCCCCAGAAATCAGAGTAACACCTGGCTTACCCTGCCATCACCCAAGCAGCAAGCTATCCACAACATGGCATCAGAGCAGCTAAGCAGGCACTTAATGTAATTAATATGACAGAGAAGCCTAACTTGGTGGTAGTCACTCTTGGTAGTAGAGTGGTAGTCACTCTTGGAAGTCCTAATAATGTCCAAGACTACATTCTATCAATCTATAGCATTAGGATGCTCTTGTGCTATAAAGCATACTCCCTGGAATTCATGCTTCCAAGAACACTAATATCCTCTTGGAGAAGCTACATGTGTTCCTTAGAGTCATTAATCAGACTAAATGCTGAGACTCAATAAATCCATTTCAGTCAGAATTAGATTATTTCAGAGCTTGGAAGGTTAAGATTTGAAAATCAACTTGATAATATTAAATATTAGAAATCAGAAAATGAATTCAGTACCATAAACACTATTAGTTGAAATTGTTTAATGAGCTACATTTGTTTTTGTTGTGTCTCTTCAAAGATTGAGGACTTACTGTCTGACTTATGGAGACACTAAGGCAAACCTATCAAGGGATTTTCTTGGTAAGGTTTGTTCAAAGGGAGTTTGCCACTGTCCTCCTCTGAAGTTAAGAATTTATGGCTTGCCCAAGTTCACCCTGAGGATTTGGTCTTCTAGGTCCTAGTCCAACAATTAAGCAACACTATGCCATGCTGGCTCTCTATCTCTATTGCTAATTAACTCATTGTTGGAAACCTTAGTGTTGTACTGGTCATTGGATGTTATCACTATTGACTCTAGTTACCCCAAAACATGGAAGTCACAAGGGCCACCCTGTGATGTCAATACCTTCTTGCAAAAGTGGGGAATGAATTAGCAAGTTTAGGAGGCTTGTGAGAGGGGGGCAACTTAGCGAGATCTTTCCTAACTATGCCTAAGGGCTCCCATAGAAAAACACCAGCCAAAGAGTTTCCTCTCCAAATGCTTTCATATTTCTTATTCTCATTCCTGAAGTTTGAAGTTGCAATTGCGTTATATGCTATAACTACAACAGGAAGAGGGGATTAAAAACAGACACAAGCTGTGCCCAAAGGTCCTCATTTTATGAAATATAGCTTGCCTCAGAAAGCCAAACCACAGAAAGTATGGTGGTTTGAACATTGAACTATGACCCTGGAGAGCAGGGTTTGATTCTCCATGGTCATGGCAACCCACTGGGTGACCTTGGGTGCATCACACACATTCAAACTCCCAAAAACCCATGATAGGTTCACCTTAGGGTCATTATGAGACCCTTGAAAACTTGAAAACACACAACAACAATAACAACAACAGCGTGGCCTCAAGCAGCAGGAAAAAATGAATATTATATCATTTTAATGCAATTTATTCACATTTAAACCTTTGAAACATATTTTCCTTCCACCTAGGAACAACAGATGGCAGTGTCAACTTTTTATTTATTTGTTTGTTTGTTTGTTCTTCTGACCTCACAGTTTGCTAACAGACATTCCAGTGAAGCAAATATTTCACTACAACTCTAATGGGTGCTGCAGTGGGTAATGTGAAATGTGTCTCAGCACTTCCCTAATTTGAAAGTATGTTTATTTGTTGTTTTGCCGGAGGGTTTTTTTTTTTTTTTGTCTTCTAATGTGGGATACAACTGAGCCCTTTTACTCTCAAAGAGAAGAATGACAAACCTGTTTGATAGCCTTAGCTATATGTTATGCAGAAATTACTTTCAGTACAACACTGCCTCCACATTTCTCTTTCTCTCTCTTGATGTTTGTCATTGTAACTGTATTGTATGCTACCACCAGAAGAGGGACAGGACATTAAAAATAATGACTCTTTGTCTCTGAGCGATCTGGTTGTTTTAATAAGCATAAATATGGAAGGAATCTGGGGGGGGGAGCTGTAGACAAGCCTGATTCTGCTGTCATTCCTCCACACCCCAGAAAACAGTAATAGTGCTTCCTGGTATCCACATGTTTAAATATCCTCAGAAACATTTCTGCATGGGTAACATGTACACATGAGGGCTCCTCCATGTGAGAAACAACCTTGATTTAGGTCAGAGTAGCTTCTTACATGAAAGGGCTCTATGAATGGGCATCACTTGATGTGCAGACATGAATAAGACAAAGGTGCAGATGAGCCAAAGAGTAAAATGTAAGCTAAATTGTGTTTTTATTGTTGTCAGGTTCTTAGATGTGTTTTGGATTATATTTAAAGTTAACTAATATCTATACACATTTATCTGTTATTCCCTATTCTGATTCCCACTCTTAGTGTGAAGCTACTATACAAAATTCTACAACAAAAGGATATTTCACAAACTTTAGGTTTGGTTAAAAATACTTAAAATTTGTTTGGACTTGAGGAAAGTGTCTTACAATGATAATAGGAGGCATAGAAGGGGTGGGCGAATGGAGAATAGGAGAAGGTTTGGGGGCTGGGGGAAGGAGGAACAAGGAATATAGGGTAAAATAAAATATGTCTACAAGTAGAATGAAGGGGGGTAGGTGGGATTACAAAATAAGCAATATATAGAAATGCTAAAGATATTAATCCATTTTATACTTCTTATATTCTATGGAAAAAAGAGTATGTAAAAATGTTGCTTGATACTGTAACGGTGAAATGTTTGATATATAAAAATTATAATTAAATAGAAGAAGGAGAGGGATGCTAAAGGAACTTTTGCAAAAATTTTAGGTGATGAGTTTGAGCACATCTTCATCACTGAATTCTCTCACATACGTTATTGCAAGAAAATAAATTAAATTCTTGAGTATGATACTGTCTTTAGGGCTCAGTCTTAACTTTTAATGAAGAAACACATTGGAGACCTGAAAAACAATTAAGTGCTCTTATCCTGTGTGGGAACAAGAAGATTAAAACACTCATGATCTAAGGAAAAAATGTGTTTTTATTGAAAGAAATTCACTCACACATTCAACAGTTGAAGCATGCACACAATCACACAAGGACTAGCCAAAGAGAAAGGAGGAAAGTGGGACAGAGACTGTGAGGGATTTGGGCAATAATTAATGTTTCTGGAGAGAAGTGGAGAAAAGCAGCAGTGTGACTTAGGTAAAGAACCTAAGGACAGCTCTCAGTGAGGAGACAGATGGACAGAGTGGTGTGCAGATCTATGAGAGACTGTACTGGGCAGCTTGGAATCAAGGGTATTTCTTCCTGAAAAATAGCCTGTGGTAGTAGAAGATATGTACAATTCCAGATGCAGAAAAATGGGAGTTGCAGTGCATACAATGGACTATCAATCCACTAATGTCTGCAGTGCTTGAGTGACAAAGGTGTGATGGGTGTTGCAATAGAGCTCTCTATTGTGAGTGCTATAAGGAAAGAGGAAAAAATCCAGGTGCACAGGGGACAGGTATAATTCAATCAGCATCCTGGTGAGCTTCTAGCTATTGTGTTCTCTGGGAAAACTTCAGTTTCTACTTAAGCTTATTATCCACTGGAACAGCATTTATTTGCCCAACAAATGACCTAGTCTTACCTGGAG
Organism: Ctenosaura bakeri; assembly: GCA_948474755.1. Lineage (NCBI taxonomy): Eukaryota > Metazoa > Chordata > Lepidosauria > Squamata > Iguanidae > Ctenosaura > Ctenosaura bakeri. The sequence goes on from CAOLHI010000850.1 coordinate 406,004, forward strand.
GGTGTCTTAGGCTGATCTGCCTTTCTTTCTTATGTTCATAATCAGAATTCTCCCTTGGTTGGTTTGACCTCCCAGTCACCTTCAGGTTTGATTTTTATAGTGCCAATTAATGTGTGTTATCAATTAAATGTGATACCAATTAGATATGGTGCCCATCCAGACCATACTAATGTCAGACCCACACATGGGGCTGTTACACTCTTGTGGAGCAGATTTTATTACTGGCTTATTCAATAGGGCTCTTTTATTGCTTTGAGTTGCACTTCTCTGACCTTGAGTTTTCCCCACAAGGAATACAAAGCCTATTATTATTATTATTATTATTATTATTATTATTATTATTATTATTATTATTATTATTACCACCCCAGCTTTCTCTCAACAATGAGACTCAAAGTGGCTAAGAATGTATTTAATAACAATAAATATTAAAACTATAAAAAATATATAGCATATTATATATGAATCCAAAAAGTCTGAGAACTATTATGATGGGAAGATGGGAATTGTGTATATTATGGAAAGTATTATCCATAAATTACTTATATATGTTGGCCAACTTATAAGCATATTTTAAAGAATCAAGGAAATAAAGATGGGATGAAATCAACAAAAGAATTATTAGACAAAAGTATAGCTTGTTACTGGCTTCTACATAGACGATTGAAAGAAAGACTTAAAATGGACTTTAAAATGTAGGGAATAGAAAATTGGTTTAAAGATTTTGATATTACACATTTGGAAAAATGATCATATGATAACAAACCCTGTGTTTGTGTTAGTGTTAAAAGTGAAATTGGAATAAGAGACAATCAAAGAAAAAAAATGAACAATGGGCCCAGAACACTGGACATATAATTAAATTAGATGACTGAAAGAAGTCTTGGAAAATGAATTGAAAATTTACTACTTGTTCTATCAAACAAGATAATTACTATAAAATGTTTTATAGATGGTATCTCAACCCACAAAAACGAGCATATGTTTACAGAAGTGTGCAAAATGAATTCTGGAAATATGGAGAAGCAAAAGGAACTTATTTTCACATGTGGTGGCAGTGTGGCAAAGCAAAGAGATTTTGGAATGATATACACAATTCAATAGCAAAGACATTAGAAATAAACTTTCCGATAATCGCTGAACTTTATCTGTTAAATATATTCAAAGAAGTTGATAACGATATACAAAAAGATTATTGGAGAGTACTCAGTGACAGCTGCTAGAATTCTGTATGCAAAACTGTGGAAAGAAAGAGAAATTCCCTCTGAAAATGACTGGCTAGTAAAACTCTACAATATATACCAAATAGACCAACTGACAATGATATTAAATAACAAAAATCCAAAAAGTTCCAAAGATTGGGATTGCACAAACATGGGAAAAGAAATGGAGAAAAGTGGCTGCACAAGAGTTAGAGGTAAACAAAGCCAAAGTCCAAATGGAAAAATTCTGGGTTACACAAATACAAACTTTAATACAATTTAGAACCGATATCAAAAGAGATATTAAACAACCTCTTTCATATGAAAAACAAAATTGATATTTAAGTTACAGCAATAGAATATATATTAATTATATTTGAGATTTAAGTAATGTATTTGAGATTTATAAAGCTAAATTTATATTAAATAGTTAAAGAACTCAGTCATTTCATCTATTGAACATTTAAGCATGGTATTTGTATTATTTATTTACTGTGTATTATGTACCGTATTTGCTGGCGTATGAGATGCACCCATGTATAAGACGCGCTCCATTTACACACTGGCAAATAGTATTTGCTGGTGTATAAGACACACCAGCATATAAGACGCACCCCATTTTCAAACAGTATTTTTCAGGAAAAAAAGTGAGTCTTATACTCCAGCAAATACAATATTATGTATTGAATCATAGAATCATAGAATCATAGAATCATAGAAATGTAGAGTTGGAAGAGACCACACGGGCCATCCAGTCCAACCCCCTGCCATTCAGGAACACCCTCAAAGCACTCCTGACAGATGGCCATCTAGCCTCTGCGTATTTATTGTGTATTATCTGTACCATAAATATCGATCTATGTTAGGGATGTAAAAATCATATACTCAGTAAAAAGAAAAAAGAAAGAAAAAAAGAGAGTGAGTTGGTGAAAGGCATTGATTTTAGTGAAGTGACTGATAAGTTTGCAGCATTGAAGGAAAGGAAACTTCTGATTTAGTCAAGATGTTTACTAAGTTCTGAAATGCTTGTGTATTCGTTCCTGTTTGTTTGTTTGTTTATTAGTATTCATTTATGAATATATTTTCATATTCATTTGTCTACAACTTCTACATTATTTGGGCTGTTATCGATTACGCAAACCTAATCCATTAATGTGTTTCATGTACTGGCAATATTTAATGTCAGGATGAACATAATGTTGATGCAGTTTTTAAACTTCTTATTTTGAATTCTATTGTTTTCTTACCAAATTTCCAGTTTAACCAACTAAAACTATGCAAATGTAAATACAATCAGGCTGTGCATGTAATCTAAAGGTGTAATTTTAATTTTGTTAGTTTTTTCACTACTATTGCCATTACATTTAGTGATATATGGAAATTATGATTTACAAGTAACATCAGTACAAAAAACATTGCTAAGGATTCTGTATGGTTTGGTATGGGAGGAGGTCCATGGGGGTGACACCATGAGTTATTGCACTTGATGAAATCGACCCTAGTGACATCACTGGGGACAAGAAGAAACTCTGTGGCAACCCACAGCTTAATGTCCATAGGGCCACAGGTATCGAGAAGCGCTACTCTTTGCAGACATAACTACTCAGAATAGTGCTTCCTATGCCTATCAAATGGAGCATGTACAGCACAATACCACAATTAATGGTATCAAAAGCCAGTGAAAGATCAAAAAGATACTAGGGTAACACTCACCCTATCCCTAAGTAGGTCATCAGCCAGATTGACTAATATTGTTTTAATGCCATACACTGGTTGCAACAACTGAAGCTGATCCTAAGAAACCAGACCAGATTCTGCAATAACTGTTAAACTCTGAGTAAATATGAACTACTTTCTCTTTAACATGCCTAGCAAATCTAGCACAGCAGGGAACCAAAGACTCCACTGCTGGTCTCTCTGAGCCTGGTCCTAATAGGCTCCCCACCACTTGGAATAACTTTGCTGGGTGGCATGTCAGGGATCCAATAGTGGAGGCATGATATGATTTTTTTTTTTTTGCCAACTGCTTCATAAGGAGCAGGAGGAGTAGAAGAAGTAGGAGCTGGAGTTGCAGTTCTTACTGATTGTTGTTTGTATCTTACTGATCATTGTTTGATGTTGTTTGTATCAATAGTGTGGTGGAATCACCTTCTTTGGAGGTTTTTAAATAAAGACTGGATGGCCATTTACTGGTGGTGCTTTGAGTGTATGTTCCTGCATGGCAGGGGGTTGGATGTGATGGCCATTGTGATCTCTTCCAACTCTATGATTCTATGAACTCTGTGACCCATGCACTCTAGCTGTTGTCCAGTCCAGTCATCTGGCTATGTACTTTTTTGGACAATCATCATGTTTAATCATGTTCAATCACAATCTTGTTCACTGCTACATCTAATCATTTATGGGAGAGGTATACTCTTCCTCAGTTACATAACAAAGAAAAGGATTCCATTGCTGCTGGTTCCCAAAAGTGTTTGAGATTAGGGCCCTTTTCGCACGGGGTTTTTGAAGCAAAAGGGCCCCTTGAGTGCCACATAAATGTGAGGAGTGGTCTGCATGATGCACTCACATTTACACGATGCTCAAGAGCTTGACGTGGACCATGCATGCACCTTTACATTTTTGGCTCAAAGTTGAAAATGGTGCGTAGTTGCGCATCACTCCAAGCCCCGCGAACACTAACCTGGCGTACGGTGCCTTGGGAGCCGGGCTGGTTGCACATCCTCTCCTCAGTGCAGCCTGCGAGGTTCCAGGCTGCACTGTGAATGGAAGAGGTGGGGTGCTTGGCAAGGAGGAAGGAGTTGTGGAGCCGAAGCAGCAGAAATGCGGCAGTGTTCCTTCCAAGCCTTCTCACGTGAGAACCCCACACAGCGCGAAAAGGTAAGGTACGAAAAGGGCCTGAGTTTCCAATGAGCTGAGAAGGAACACCACACCTTGAGCTGCCAGTGTAGGCTGGAGTAACCTTTGACCTGAATTTTCAGCCTTTTTTGGGGAGAAATGCAATCTGAAGTTGAGAAGTCAGAAACAATAGGGGTAGAGGAGGCTCCCCCCCCCGACAACCTTTGTTATTTATTCTGCTTCTGTGCCTGTCAGGATGTGTCCTTGAGCACAGTAAGGCTCTCTAACTTGCTACTAATGCTTTTACCTGATACCACCTTATTTGCCAAGCACCCTTCCCCCTTCCACACACATAAGCCCATGGGCATAACCAAAAAACCACAGAAATCTGAGACAGAAGAAGGTGAGAAGTATGAGGTGTAATATTAACAGCCTGAACAGAATTTCCCTACAAAAGCAACCTTTCTAGAAAGTGCAGGTAATCCAGTGATATTCGGCTCCCCTGGTTTGTTTCTCAGGATTCAGTTTTGTTGATGCCAGCCAGTGGATTTTCACACTGCTTGGGATTTGTTTTTCAAAGCTTGCTTGTTTCTGTGGCAAATAAACTTGTTTAGCAAAACTTAACAAGATTGTCATGCCTAGATCATAAGAGAAACCAAACCATTGCCTCTTATACTTCTTGCCTGATTTCAAGGACAGATAGCTTCCTTCAGCTACCTATATGCAATATGCAACTAATGCAAGGAGTGTGGGAAACAAGCAGGATGAGCTTGTACTCCTAGTACAAGAAAATAAATACGATTTGATAGGCATCACTGAGACCTGGTGGGATGAGTCTCATGATTGGAATACAGGAATAGAGGGGTATAGCCTATTTTGTAAAAATAGACCAAAGAAGAAAGGAGGAGGAGTAGCCTTATATGTCAAGGATGTTTTCACCTGTGAAGAGATCCAGGACTTAAACCCAGAAAGCCAGGTCGACAGCATTTGGGTAAGAATTAAGGCAGCAAGAAACAATAGGGATATTCTGGTGGGGGTTTACTACAGACCTCCAACCCAGGCTGAGGACTTGGATGACGCCTTCCTCAACCAAATGACTGCACATTCAAAGAGGAGAGATACAGTAATAATAGGAGATTTCAATTACCCGGATATATGCTGGCAGTCAAACTCTGCCAAGACAGCAAGGTCCAGCAAGTTTCTTGCTTGTCTTGCAGACAACTTCATGGTCCAGAAGGTGGAAGAGGCCACAAGGGGATCAAATATTCTAGATCTGGTCTTGACCAACAGGGATGACCTTGTGAATGAGGTAGAAGTGGTTGGATCTTTAGGGGGGAGTGACCATGCCCTGTTGGAATTTAGCATTCAGTGGGAAGGAGAAGATAAGGGTAGCCAGACACTCATCTTAGATTTTAAAAAAGCGGACTTCTGTAAGCTTAGGGAGCTGCTGGCTGGAATTCCGTGGTCAGGAATAGTTAAACGGAAAGGACTTCAGGAGGCATCGGAGTTCCTTAAGAAGGAGATACTGAAGGCACAGTCTAAAACTGTGCCAATAAGGAGGAAAAATGGAAGGCATCTGAAGAAACCAGAATGGTTGACTAAAGAACTCTCAGCTGAGCTAAGAGTTAAGAGAAACATGTATAGGAAATGGAAGAAGGGAGAAACCACTAAAGAAGAATTTAAGCAAGTAGCTAGGAGATGTAGGGAGGAGGTCAGAAAGGCTAAAGCACAGAACGAACTTAGGCTGGCCAGAGACATTAAAAACAATAAAAAGGGTTTTTTTTAAATATGTCCGCAGCAAAAGGAAAAAGAAGGAGACAGTAGGGTCGCTACGCAGAGAAGATGGCGAATTACTCACAGGGGGGAGAGAAAAGGCAGAGCTACTTAGCACCTTCTTTGCCTCCGTATTTCCCCAGAAGGATACAAGCACTCAACCTGGCGGTTGGGGAGCAGGGGAGGAAGCAGAGGAAATGAGGCACATAATAAGTAGAGAGGTGGTACAGGAATACCTGGGCGCATTGGATGAATTCAAGTCTCCAGGGCCAGATGAATTGCATCCTAGGATATTAAAAGAGCTGGCAGAGGTCATTTCGGAACCGCTTGCTATAATTTTTGAGAAATCTTGGAGGACAGGAGAAGTTCCAGCAGATTGGAAGAGACCAAATGTTATCCCCATCTTCAAGAAGGGAAAAAAAGAGGACCCAAATAATTATCGCCCAGTCAGCCTGACATCAGTACCCGGAAAGATCCTGGAGCAGATCATTAAGCAGTCAGTTTCTAATCATTTAGAAAGCAACGCGGTAATCACGAGAAGTCAACATGGATTTCTCAAAAATAAGTCATGCCAGACTAATCTTATCTCTTTTTATGATAGAGTTACTAGCTTGATAGATGAAAGGAATGCTGTGGATGTAGCATACCTTGATTTCAGTAAGGCCTTTGACAAAGTTCCCCATGACATTCTTGCAACGAAGCTAGTAAAATGTGGGCTGGACAGGGCTACTGTTAGTTGGATTTGTAATTGGTTGACCGACCGAACCCAAAGGGTGATTACGAATGGCTGCTTTTCATCCTGGAGAGAAGTGACTAGTGGGGTGCCACAGGGTTCTGTCCTAGGCCCAGTGCTGTTCAATATTTTTATCAATGACTTGGATGAAGGAATAGAGGGCATGCTCATCAAATTTGCAGATGACACCAAATTGGGAGGGGTTGCTAATACGCCAGAGGACAGGATCAAAATTCAAAATGACCTGGATAGATTGGAGAGCTGGGCCAGGGCGAACAAAATGAAATTCAACAGAGAGAAATGTAAGGTCCTACACTTAGGCAGAAATAATGGAATACAGAAATATAGGATGGGGGACACGTGGCTGGATAGCAGTACGTGTGAAAGGGATCTAGGAGTCTTCATAGACCACAAGCTGAACATGAGTCAGCAGTGTGATGCGGCAGCCAAGAAAGCCAATGCAATTCTTGACTGCATCAATAGGAGTATGGTGTCTAGATCGAGGGAGGTACTGGTACCACTCTACTCTGCTTTGGTTAGACCCCATCTTGAATACTGTGTCCAGTTCTGGGCACCCCAATTCAAGAAGGATATTGACAAGCTGGAGCAAGTCCAGAGGAGGGCGACCAAAATGGTGAGAGGCCTGGAAGCCATGCCCTATGAGGATAGACTTAGAGAGCTGGGTATGTTTAGTCTGCAGAAGAGGAGGTTAAGAGGGGACATGATAGCCATGTTTAAATATTTGAAGGGATGCCACGTAGAGGAAGGAGAGGGCTTGTTTTCTGCTGCTCCAGAGACCAGGACAAGGAGCAATGGATTTAAGCTGCAGGAAAGGAGATTCCACCTGAACCTCAGGAAGAACTTCCTGACAGTCAGGGCTGTCCGGCAGTGGAATGTGCTGCCTCGGAGAGTAGTGGAGGCTCCTTCCTTGGAGGTTTTTAAGCAGAGGCTTGATGGCCATCTGTCGGGATTGATTTGAGGGTGTTCCTGCATGGCAGGGGGTTGGACTGGATGGCCTGTGTGGTCTCTTCCAACTCTGAATTTCTATGATTCTATGATTCTATATGCAAAGACCAATCATCAAGACTTAAGAGTGAAGTGCACTGAACATCAAACAGGGCTTCCCTAAACTCTGCCAGTTCTTGATTTACATACATACATAGAGAGGTGAAGTCTGTTCACAAACAGCTTCCTGGTACTTGCTGATAGCAATACAATCATGTGCACTCTATGCCTAATGATATAAACCTACAAGGTGAAATGGAAACTGCTGTAAGTACAAAGGCCCAGGAAGAGAAAGAGACAAAAGGAGTTGCCTTAACACAGGCTACCTGTCAGGAACAGATTCACTCTTACACGGATCAACAAACTTAATAGAAGATTTATTGTAACATAGTAAGGGATGCTGTCTTCAGACGTTAAAGCTCGAGAATGGAACGTTTTCCCCCCACCTTACACTTTAACAGACAGTTTCTCCTAAGATAGTTGTAAAAGAACGAACGTCATCATGCCAAACGGTTCCTTTGAAATTCCAGCCAGAAGGAATGGTTGGCGCCTGGGAATAGCTAACAGCCTACTATCACTATTTCCTCAGTCTACTGCTATCCTAAAACAATAAAACATGGAGGACTCCCGACATCCTGCCCCACTTTTTTAAAAAAATATATACATAAAGATACACAAAATATAGAAAATATCACGGAACAGTAGAAAGACAAGAAAACTAAATAGTAATATGAATGCAGTAGCAAGTCAGTCGGGGCGTTGAGGAACATCAGCCGGCGAAGAAGTCAGCGAAGGTGCCCTCTTCAGCAAACTGGAATGAAAAACAGGATGAATAGCCTTGAGGGAAGAAGGGAGATCTAGTTCAAAAGAGACATCATTAATAGCCCTTTTCACAGGAAAAGGTCCGAGAAAACGAGGGGAAAGTTTTTTAGACGGAGAAGGAGAGGAAATGTTCTTAGAAGAAAGGAAAACCAAATCCCCGGGCTGGTAAAGGGGATTAGGCTGCCGTTTACGGTCAGCGAAACGTTTGTGGGAAGCTTTAGCGGATGCTATAGCATCTGAGACGGATTGCCAAATGCCAGAAAATTTAGAGACCCAAGCAGAAACAGAAGGAGGAGCGGAGGAAGAGAGGGAGAGGGGGGGAAAGGAGAAGGAAGGAAGCCGTAAACTATTTCAAAGGGGGGTTTCCCAGTAGAGGTATGAACCGCAGAATTGATGGCAAACTCAGCGAACGGAAGGAGCGGAGCCCAATCATTCTGGTTCTCAGAAACAAAACACCTAAGAAATTGTTCAAGAGATTTGTTAACACGCTCAGATTGGCCATCTGTTTGAGGGTGATAAGCACTGCTGAGTTTCTGAGTGACTCCCAGGGTTTTCAGTAGACAAGTCCAAAACTTGGAAGTGAAAATTGGATCCCTGTCCGAAATGATCACCGAAGGTAGTCCGTGAAGTTTCCATACATGATTAACGAACAGGTCAGCCAGCTGGTCAGCACGGGGTAGTTTCTTTAGAGGCACAAAATGACATTGCTTGGAAAAGTGATCAGTAACAACCCAAATAACATGAAAGCCGTGTGAAGAGGGAAGAGACACGAGAAAATCCCATGCGATGACCGACCAGGGGCTAGCAGGCGCAGGCAGAGGTTGCAGGAGCCCTTGAGGTTTAGATGTGGGCGACTTAGAAACGTTGCAAGTGGCACACTGCTTAATGTAAGTTTGCACGGAGGGGTTTAATCCAGGCCACCAAAAAAGGCGGCGAATCGCATGCAATGTCTTCAAAAACCCAAAATGTCCAGCGGGTTTGGAATCATGATAACGATGAAGTACCTGCTCGCGGGCAGCAGGGGGAACGTAGACCTTGGTGCCATAAAAGGGGAGATTGTCAACCCATTCTATTTTATCCTTGTTTGCCGGTAGCCAGGAGTCTGCATGCGCTGCATGAATGATAGCATCGCGGAGAGCGGAGTCACAAAGAGAGGAGGCAGAAAGCCTTGTCTTTGCTAATGCACGAGTAGTCACTTGAGAAGCCAGAGAGGAGGCAGGAAACAAGGTATTGGAGTGGGAGGACGTAGCAGGGGATTCCGCAAAACAGGGAAGTCGAGAGAGAGGGTCCGCCAGTTGGTTAGTTCGGCCAGGTTTGAAAACAATTTTAAATCGGAATCTCTGGAAAAATTCAGCCCATCTCGCCTGCTTAGGGGAGAGTTTCTTAGCAGACTGTAAGGCTTGCAAATTCCTATGATCAGTCCAAACTTCAAAGGGAGTCGAGCCCCTTCAAGCAAATGACGCCAAGAGGACAGCGCAAAATGGATAGCCTTGGCTTCTTTCTCCCAAATAGGCCAATTAGCTTGTTGAGGGGAAAATTTCTTTGAAATGAAAGCACAAGGCCTGAGTGCTCCTGTGGTGTCATGTTGTAAAAGAACGGCTGCCATGGCAAAGTCCGAAGCATCCGTTTGCACAATGAATTGCTTCGTACTGTCGGGAAAAAGGAGTAAGGGCTCAGACGTAAATTTAGATTTCAAATGGTCAAACGCCGATTGACACTCAGGCGACCAACAAAGTCTATGCGCCTTGCCCGCAGTGGATCCTTTAGGTTTCCGTAGAAGGTTGGTGAGTGGAAGCGTTATGGCAGCAAAATCCTCAATAAAGTTCCGGTAGAAGTTCGCAAAACCAAGAAATTGCTGCAGTTGCTTCACAGTTTTAGGGACGGGCCATTGCAAAATGGAGTTAATCTTCGAAGGGTCCATTTTAAGTGAACAATCTTGAATCCTATATCCCAAGTAATCAAAAGTTTGGGTGTCAAATTGGCATTTAGATAGATTAACCACGAGGTTGTTATCTATAAGCCTTCGTAACACTTCACGAACCAATGACACATGAGATTCCATGGAATCTGCGTAAATTAAAATGTCATCCAGATAAATCAGAACCCCCTGATACAACAAGTCATGGAAAATGGTGTTCAAAAACATTTGGAACACAGATGGCCCCGATTGTAAGCCAAAGGGAAGAACCGTCCATTTAAAGTTACCTAGAGGAGTTGCAAAGGTGGTGAGCCACTCAGAGTCCGGGTCCATTCTAATCCTATGAAAAGCCTCTTTAAGATCAAGTTTGGTGAAATATTTTCCTTGAACAAGATGGTCCAAAACAGTCCGTATCAGAGGTATGGGATAACAATTGGAGGAAATAACCTGGTTAATAGCAGAGTAGTTAACTATCAGTCTCGGATCCGCGCTGGGATCTTTTCTCTTTCGGAAGAAGACAGGACTCGCCGTGGGGGCTGTAGAGGGCTTGATAAAGCCGCGAGCCAAGTTTTTATTTAGGAACTTCTTGAGAGCAAGGAGTTCTTTTTGGCTCATGGGATAAATTTTCGGTTTAGGCAGGGTGGCCCCGTCAACTAATTCCAGTTTACAGTCAAAGTCCGTGTGGGGAGGCAATTTGTCAGCCTCCCTTTCGTGGAAAGCCTTTTGGAAGTCTCGGTAGTGTGAAGGAATTTGTTGCAATTCTTCATGGGGAATAGAAAAGTTTTCATCTGAAGAGGACATAGTGCCAGCAGTCCAGTTTATCTGGGGGTTATATTCACGAAGCCAATCGATTCCCAAGACCAATTTGAACTGCATCGCCTTGGGAACTAGAAATCGCATGCTGTAATTGTTTTTGTCCATTTGAAATGAGATGGGCTTAGTGATTTTACTAATTACTCCCCCAGTCATTGAGGTCCCATCCATTTGCGTTAATTTGATGGGGCATTCCAAGGGCTCATAAAGAGTTTTCAATTGTTTGGCCAATTTGGGGTGTAACAAACTTCTGGAGCAGCCAGAGTCAATTAATGCCCTATGTACATGCAAAGTCCCATCGCTGCCACTAATCGCAACCGTGGTGTAGAAATGGGGAATTTTAGGAGTACTTACAGATGTTCCCGCCGCTTGCCAGTCATCGCAGTCAGGTTTAGAATCTCCATCTATGTCAGATGAGGACGAAGAGGTGGTTTCATCATCGGGATCGGAGTCTCCTGTCGCCGCTGCAGGGTCCTTAGAAGTGCGTCTAAGTGGTTGTTTGGCGGCCGCTGTCTGATGTGTGAATTCTATATTCTTTGGGTCTGCTCGTGCTCCCTTAGTCCCAGTCGGAGCTTGGTTTCCGCGGCAGGTGTTGGCGAGGTGGCCCGGTTTTCCACAGTTAAAGCACATGCCCAAACGGAGACGTTTGTTCCGTTCCTCAGCATTGAGGACGGTGGGACCGCGAGGTTGTCGTTTTGGCACGTCTTGTCTTTGTCGGTTCAGCTGAACAGTCTGGGTTATGCCTTCCATTTCAGTAGCTAGTCTGACCCAACCTAGCAGGGTCTGTGGATTGGCCTGCATTAAGCACCCGTGTAGAATATCAGGATTTAGTCCATCTTTGTATAACTCAATTAGAATTTCATCACTCCACGGGACTTTGGTGGCCAGGTTTCTAAATTCACGGGAATACGTCCCCACATCGTTCCTGCCTTGTTTCATTCGTTTCAGTTGATATTTGGTGTTTTCCAATAAATGGGGGTCTTCAAAGCGTTCCCGCAGATGGTTCATGAAGAGCTGCAGATTTTCAGTTTCGGGGGCGCGGGAGTCATATAGGTTCGCTACCCAGTCTGCTGCCAGTCCTTTCATCCTCTGGCTTAGGTATCGAATTCGGGCCGCATCATCCCGAAATAGATGGCCGTGATCAATCATGAAATTGTTTGCCATAGTCAAAAAAAAGGAGAGTTTCTCCCCCTTCCCGTTGAAGGTCGCTTTCAGGTCTCCCACATTTCTGAGTAACAGTGGCGCTGGCGTGTGCCCTGTTGGTTGCTGGGGCGGACCAGGGGTGCCTGCCGCCGAGACAGCCGCTCGTGGTTCTCCTCCTGGTGATCTCCCTGTCTGCGAGGGACGGATGCGCATCTCGCGTAGCATGGTCTTGAGTTCGAGTATCTCCTCATCTTTTCTTTCCAGTTCGGTTTCCATTTGCTTTATCTCCTCCAAAAGGGATAGGTCTTTTGCTGATGTATCCCATCTAGCAGCCCTTCTGCGTTGTCTCAACGACGTATGTGGCTTTTCTCCCCAGACCCAGGTTTGGCCGCTTGTGGGGGTTTCCATAGCCTCGGTCAGGCGCAATTTTGTCTTGGTATCCAGGGGCACTTCAGTTTCTGTAGCTCCATCAGATTCTGCAGATCCTTGCTCTTCTTCAGTAATCGACTGGTCCATCAATTGGTGCATTTTTTGAAAGGATTCTCGAGCTTTCTGTCAGGAACAGATTCACTCTTACACGGATCAACAAACTTAATAGAAGATTTCTTGTAACATAGTAAGGGATGCTGTCTTCAGACGTTAAAGCTCGAGAATGGAACGTTTTCCCCCCACCTTACACTTTAACAGACAGTTTCTCCTAAGATAGTTGTAAAAGAACGAACGTCATCATGCCAAACGGTTCCTTTGAAATTCCAGCCAGAAGGAATGGTTGGCGCCTGGGAATAGCTAACAGCCTACTATCACTATTTCCTCAGTCTACTGCTATCCTAAAACAATAAAACATGGAGGACTCCCGACACTACCTGCTTTTGGAAACCTCTTACATTAAAAAAAAAATTAAAAAAAAAGATGAGGGAGGCTTGAAGTATGCAGGAATGGAGGAAAAAGCAGGAGTAATGATAAAAAATATAACTAAAGATGATAAAGGCCTCCATTCTGGAAGAAATTGTTGTTATATTCCTTCAAGTAATTTCTGATTTACAGTAACCTTAAGGGTGAACTTATCATGGGGTTTTCTGGGGCTGAGAGTGTGTGATGCATCCAAGGAAACCCAGTGAGTTTCCATGACTGAGCGGGGGATCAAACTCTGCTCTCCAGGGTCATAGTCCAATGCTCAGATCACTGCACCATGCTGAGTATAATTTCAGTCAATCACTCAATAATAAAAAGTAAGAAAAAAACCCCTCCTATTATTCCAAAATGCCCACATAACAAGCCTAGGAGTTAAACCATGAAGGTTTTTTTTTTTTTTTAATGCATTCCACTTATGAGGTAATTTAAACACAATATGCTCACATTTATATATGATAGCTTGAGATTGTATGATTGTTGACTTAAAAAAATATTTTGTCAAAACTGCTAATGAAAAAACTGAGTGATGAATTATTTAATTCCAGATTAACTGATTGACTCAATGTAATGTGGATATATTTGCTCAATTGAACTATACAGTCCTGTTTGTGAGCCTCTTAAGCAAAAGGCCAGCATCATGCAAATGAATATAGTACTTATATAATGATATGCGCAAAACTGTGAATTGCATATAATATATCCTGCATATATACTTAAATGGAAAGGAATAGTTTTCTGCTGTGCAGAATCTGCAAAAACATGCTTCTATGATCTTCCAAGAGTTCATGCTGTTGGCAGACTAAAAACTATACTCTTGGAGTAGGTGGTACTCCTATGAAGTTCATGTGGTAGACTGCTGAAAATTACTCTTATTGTAAGCAAGTTAATTCCCATAGCAGGATTATGCTCCCACCTCCTGTGCTATATGTGAACAGAATATTGCACTAACAGCACTGCAATGGGGCTCATGAAAATGCACACCATCTCTCCAAAGAACAGGACCTTTTAATTTTCTCTTCACCTAAGCAATGGAGATGGCCACAAATATATACAAGAGGTAAGGTGGGTTGGTGTTAGAGAGAATTGTGAAAACTTTACCTTAAAATAGCTCACTTAACACTTATGTTTAAGTTCCAACTGAATAGCCAGGTTTGATACCAGGAAGTAATATCCCATATAAATAGATGTCAGGTCACAATGCATCTCAATAATAATATTTAGGAGATAAGGGAGGGGGAAATCATTTGAGGGTTTGAGTATTCTGTATTCAAATATATATGCTTAGCAAGCTTCACAAGTGGCTTGAAATGTATGCAACCATTGTTGAAAGCTGGAATGTATCACATATGTTAAACAGTGCTAATTGCTGCTACATTGTGTCTTATAAATCATTTGCTGTTACCTGGCAATTGATGGATGGGAGCAGTGGAGAAAAGTGAAAGTGGATACTGCTCTGCCTGGTGCTGGGCTGTTATGAGAAGGAACTGGGGGATGTAATGCAGACAGGTCAACCATGGCCAATGATAAGTTGGGTAGAACCACACACTAGCATGGGAAGGCATGTTATCCTGGTTTCTGGGGTCCCTCAGGGGATGCCTTAATATGCTCCATGTGATAGGGAATGGGAACTCAACAAAGCACAAGGAATAGCAATGCGAGAGGCAGAGTAACCTAGTAGGGTCTTTTTACCCAGTTTTTACGAGGTCAGGCTAAGCCAAAAACCAGACAAAGATGTCAAATAAATGATTTTATTGAAGAGAATATCACTATCAACACACTTACTCACGCGCTCACTCAAGACCTATTAAGAAGCAAAAGAGAGGAAACGGGATAGGGGAAGTATTGAAAGGATTGTAGCTGGGGTGATAGTGCACCTCTTCCTGAAGTCATTGGTCTGGGAAAACAGCGAATGAAGTAGAACTCAGCACAGAAAGGGCTGAGGGGATTACTCGATTGATGGAGAAACAGTCTGCTGGTATGACCGGGAGTTATCCAAAGAAACTCTCAAAAACTAGGACTGTTTGTAGGGGAAAACGTACCTTGAGGGCAAATCCTCTCCCAGGGAGAACAATGGGTATTCCAATGGAAGAGACGCTCCACAATGGCAACTCTTTGAATGATGGGATTATGAGGTGTTGCCAAAGTTTCAGGATCTTTGGTTGCATTGGGTTGTGGTGTGAATTTATGTAGATGGCTCTTGCCTGATGTGATTTTATTGCTATTGGTGCTCAACTTGGGGAAAAGATGCTAATCCCCTCAAGTTGGCTCCTCAGTGGCTGAGGACCCTTTGTCTACTGTGGGCTTGCACAGCCTGAGGTCTCCTGGGTGATTTTACTGGCCTGACCTGGTTTTCGATCATTGCTGCCTACGTGCTCATCCGGGTGGCATGTTGAATCACATTTAATATTAAAGATTGTGAACCCCAGGATAGGGTATACCAGTGGGGCAACAGGCATGCAGTGAGCATCAATGTGGCTACCAATGAATGCTTTGTGTGCCTCAAGTATTCCTTGTGGTGAAGTAGACTTTGGTGATCTTGATGATAGGGCTACAAATTCAGTGTTACCCCAAAACGTAGGTGCCACAAGGGCCAACTCGTGATGCCAATACCTCTGTGCAAAAGTGAGGAATTAATTAGCTCAAAGTTAGGAGGCTTGCGAGAGGGGGGTAACTTAGTGAGATTTCTGTACAAGCGTTTATGGGCTCATGCAGGAAAAGAGCCAGCCAAAGAGTAAAATGTAAACTAAAAATATGTTTTATTAAAGTCAATTCACTCTTGCATACAATGGTCCGGGCACACACACAATCACACAAGGCTAACTGAAGGTAAGGAAGGAAAACGGGATAGAGGACCTTAAGGCATTTGGGCAATATTTATCAGTCTGAAGAGAAGCAGAGGAAGCAGTGATGTGGCTTAGATAGAAATCTAAGGACAGTTCTCATCAGGAATCACATGGACACAGTGGCATTTGGATCAGTGAGAGATTGCATGGAGCAGCCTAAAATCAGGGGTATTTGTATCCAAAAAATGTCCCAAGGGCATGATTGTGATTTGCACTCCCAGCTACATGGACAATGAGAGTTGCAACACAAACAATAAAGTCCAGATGGAGTCAATAGGTTGTGTGTTTGAGTGACAAGGGGATAATGGCTGTCATAATAGCTGGATATTGTGGAGAGGTGGGGAAACAATAGGAAACCATCCAGGTGCACAGGGACCAGGGTTAAGCCAATCACAATTTGGTGGGAAATTTCCCTATTTCAGCTCTGAGAGTCCAGCTAGATAGTTCGTGCCTATTGTACTCAGAGCAGCTAAGCTATTGTCCTGAACTGACTGGGTCTTCTGCCTAGAGGTAGGTGAGGCTGACTTTCCTTGCCAGTCACGTTTGCAGTCAGGAATTTTCCTCTTCCAGTGTGACCTTGCCATCACCTCAGGTATTATGTATATCAAAGGAAATTAATGTGGTACCAATCGAATATTATTTGCCAGTTAAACCATGCCAATCCTGGGGGGGGGAGTGAGCAGGGCCATAATAATATTGGGTCATCCAGTACATGGCGTTAGATCACAGTCTTGGGGACTTTTTTTCCTGTTTCTACCATACCACTTGTTTTGGATCACTTACTAAAACCATCTCTTACCCACTTACATTACTGATGTGTGCACTTGTTGGTCTCAGATGCTGATAAACATATTTTTGTGGCCTTCTGCTTGTATTTTCTACTTTCAAGCTTCATTATCCTGTTCAAACTTCATGTATAATGTTAAACTGCTGTCACTCTCTGGAACTGGGTCTAGTTCCAGGCTACCACAAGAGTTTTTTTCCAATGTGCCACTCGTTGCTATAGCAAAAACTTTACTGATGATAAATGATACAGCAGATGGTACATGGAAGAGCAGTATTTCAGTCCTTTCACTTGATGGGGTCCAGCACCCCTCATAGTCAATAGTATAACTGTGCCTTGACATGAATTCTACCCAGAGTTAAGTCTTCAGCCAGCGATCAAATCAGATCGCTGTTGCTGGACATATAGGGCACCTAGGGTGGGGTGCACTCTTTCTCAAACTAAGGCAAATGGAAGATGGAATCTCCATCGTTATATAGTGTAGATGCAAACAAAGAAAATCAAAGTGAGCAAGTGTGATCTGTCTCCCCACTAATAGCAAGGAAAACTGTACAAGCAAGTTAGCAACAGAGAAAATTTAACTCTCCCAGTTGGTTCTAGCCTTCATGTATTTTCTGATCCTCAGATAACAAAGTAAATGGAAAAAGTATCCAACAAAATTACTAATACAACTTAACTATTTCACACCATTGTACAGTTGTTAATATTTAGCAGTGAGACTAACCACAACCTCAAACTTTTCTGCCTGGTAGCCAAATCCCAGCTCACTACAACTGCTGATGCTATTTGCATACTGCTATTAGAAAGATGACAGATATTCAGTGCTATTAGAGCACTCATGACAACCAGTTCTGTTGTCAATTTGTTCCAGGCAGGAGAGGAAACTGAAGTCCAAAGGCTTAGAAAAACATGCTCCTTGGCTCCATTCTATAGCTGTATTTCATTCCTCCACAGTGGCTGCAGTGGTGATGGGGATCTACAAGCCATCATTTTTCCACAATGATCCAGAGCACCCAGTGTAGTTTTGTGTTGCAGTAATTTATATGTCAGCCTCCAAAAGTACTCTGGAACGTTGCAGGACATTTTAAGTGATGATATGTAATCATTTAGCACAGAGGATACAAGACATGTCTCAATACTGGTAATCCCTGTTGACCATGGGGTCTTTAACTTGGCTTTAAATTGATCTCAAATTAGTGAATCTAAAGAGGTTGCTCTAAAGTGGTTAAAAAAAAAGTAGGCTTTGATATCATTCCTGATAAACTAGCCTCTCGTATTTTTTTGAGACTTGCTTTTGCCAGTAAGAACCTGGAAGAAATAGAGACTGGTTTTTAATACATATTTCCTGGTAGCAATTCCTGAGCTGTGTCATGTGCAAAGTGAAATCAGCTGGATGGTATATCTTTAAATGCCAGAGAAGTGCACACTGCAGCCATAGCCCTTGCAGTCAATAGCAATTTCCACACATGGATCGATACCCTCTGATGGTTGTGTAACTGGCTGCAAAGATCTCTTCACGTACATTCTGGGACAAGTCCTGTGGAGGAAAGGGGATTTGCTTTAATAATTGCAGAATTCAAAGAGATTCATTCTTGCTAGCCTGTATCTATGAAGAAGCCAGTCTTGACATTTGGAATTTTTCAAGTATCATCTTAAACTGGAACATTAATTTTTCTGCAAAGAGAGGTAAAAACAGTGAATAACATCTATATAATTGTAACTTTTATGATGTAGAAACAGCTCTAGATCTCAAATGTCTAATGGGAATATCATAAATAATTAATCATGATTGATATGAGAGCAACACAGCCAAATTCTCAGAATGGTTGGTGGTAATGACAGCTCTCAGGACACATTAGTTCCTATTTCAGAAGCATCAGGGTAGTTTGCACAATGGTCTGCAGGAGGCATTCTCCACCCACGCACCCACCCACCTGGCAGTTGCACATTCCTTTATAGGCAAAGGGGAGTCTAGCTAGATGGGAAGGTGAGACATTCCTCAACAACATCCTCGTTTCCTTAGTACAGCTTTCTGTCTCTGTTTGGTTTGTTTCTAAAGACAAAAAATGCATTATCATGAGATTGTTTCACGTTTCACTGTGTCCTATTGTTTCACTATGCCCCACAACATCTTTTTTTCCTCATCTCCCTATGTAACCTATAAACTGAACAAAAACTGAGGTGAACACTGAAGCTTTTCATTAGCTTGCATTATAAACATATTATGCTGCTGCTGCTTTTGACTTTCTTCTAATACATCTAAACAATTAACATGCAATCTTTTACCATTCTCTTTGTTAACCTCATTGCCCATATCAGGCACCAGAAAGATAGATGGGAGTATAGAAGCATACAGCTTGATGAGGGTGAATAGCATGGTGAATAATGGCATAATTGCTGTTGAATACTACTCACTGTAGGAAGACAGATTCCAAAGGTTTCAATATGTCTTATCCAAGAAACCACAACATACTTTACCTTACTAGGTAGATGTCAAGATGAGGTATTTCATCCAGAAACTCGGTGTCACTAGTTGAGAATCTCTCATCAGTCTTCCTTCATGAATATCTAGTTCTAGAATATTCTAGTTCTAGGTACACCCAGCCTCACTTAAAGCGTACTTAAAACATTAAATGCAGAATAATCCTTTTGTCTGTGACAAAGAGTGATTGCAAGACCCCCTGGGGTACAGTTCCAGAGGTAAGTAATTTAAAGGAGATCTCCTCAAGGAAAATCCTTCTTAACTGGCAGGACTCAGCCTTCTCTTGCCTTTTACAAAAGTGTGTTTATCCATTTGATTACCTCAGTAAGTTGGAGTGGCACAGCACAGCTTGTTCTGTTTCAAAGCTAGGAATTCAATTTGTGCTGAAGAAAGTAAGCCAAGGACAAAGTGGAGAAGTGAGAGGAGAAGACAGAAACTAGGACGCTTTAAAAGAAGACAAGAAGTTGGGACAGCAGTGGATAAACTGGGGCCATCCCTATCAAACTGGGATGGTTGGAGAACTATGATGTGACGAAATTGTAATGCCAGTCCATTCCAGTAGAGCTGGTACCAGTGGCTCTCAGATATCATTTCTGATTATGCTATTTAACATATACATGAAGCTGCTCAGAGAGGTTGCCTAGACTTTTAGGATCAGGTATCACCACTATGCTAATAATACACAGCTGTCATAGAATCATAGAATAATAGAGTTGGAAGAGACCACAGGGGCCATCCAGGCCAACCCCCTGCCATGCAGGAACAAACATTCAAAGCACCCCCAGCAAATGGCTATTCAGCATCTGTTTAAAAACCTCCAAAAAAGGAGACTCCACTACACTCTGAGGCAGTATATTCCACTGCTGAACAGCTTTGACCATCAGGAAATTGTTCCTGAGGTTTAGGTTGAATCTCTTTTCCTGTAGTTTTCTGGAGTAGTAGAAAACAAACCCATTCCTTCCTTGACATGACATCACTTCAAATATTTAAACATGGCTATCATGTCCCTTCTTAACTTTCTCTTCTGCTGACTAAATATACCCAGCTCCCTAAGACACTCCTTATAGAGCATGGCCTCCAGACCTGTCACCAGTTTGGTTGTCCTCCTCTGGGCATGTTCCAGCTTATCAGTATCCTTCTTGAAATGAGGTGCCCAGAACTGGAAACAGTATTCCAGATGAAATCTGACCAAAGCAGAATGGAGTGGTACTATTATTTTCTTCAGTCTAGATACCATAATCCCATTGATGTAACCAAGAATCAGATTTGCTTTCTTGGCTGCTGCATCACACTCCTTATGTTCAGCTTGTGATCTACCAAGACTCCTAGATGTCTTTCACATGTACTGTTCAGCCAGGTATGTCTCATCCTATATTTGTGTGTTTCATTTTTTCTGCCTAGGTGAAGGACCTCATATTTCTCTCTGTTGAAATTCATTTTGTTAGCTTTGGCACAGCTCTTCAGTCTGTTAAGATCAGTTTGAATTTTGGTATTAGCAACCCTTTTCAATTTGGTATTATCTGCAAATTTTCATGCTCTCTATTCCTTCATCCTAGTCATTGATAAAGATGTTGAATAGCACTGGGCCCAAGACAGAACCTTGTGGCACCGCACTAGTTACTTCTCTCCAAGATGAAGGGAAGCCATTTATGGTCACCCTTTGGGTTCAGTCAGTCAACCAATCACAAACTCATCTAACAGTAGCACTGTCTAGCCCACATTTTTCTAGTTTCTTTGCAAGAATATCATAGGGAACTTTGTCAAAGGCCTTACTGAAATCAAGAGATGCTACATTCACAGCATTCCCTTCATCTATCAAGCTTGTAACTCTATCTGTCAGGTAGCCTCCACATTTCAGTACAGAATGTGTAGTAGTAAATTAGCTGCTTGCTTGTAACCAAGGAAATGAACCAGAGACCATTAGGTAAACAAAGTCAGGAATGCAGCTCTAATAAGAACTACCAGCCAAAGCTGAGCTGTTTCAAGGTTTCTTGATATCTGTTACTATTACTGTAGGAAAGCATCTTTTGCTTCTTCTGTTTTGCTTTTGCTAGAATTCCTCAGATTGCTCACTGAAGTCCTGTACAACGCATTGCACTCTAAATAAAACGTATATTTGCACTCTTACATTTGTGTGTGAGATTTCGGTTCCTGACAGAGTGAGCGATCTCTAAAACAAATACAACATGCATCAAATAAGTGAAGAAGACCCTGAAGACCAGGAAGCTGTCGAAGTTCCAGGCGAGGAAATCGCTGAAAGAGATGAGATGGCCTCCAGCCAGGATTTTGATGTAAGACCCAAGACGCGACCTTCACTCTCTGCAACAACCCTGACTGGAGGCCAGACTTGGGCCTGGGGAGAGAGACCAGAAACTGCACAGCACCACAGATGTCGAGCTACAAGATGTGATACATCAATTGGTGAGATCAACTTAATGGAACAACTTCAGGCCAAGGAAGAAGAAGTGGAAAAGCAGAGAGAAGAAATTTTCAAATTGAGGGCTCAGCTGCATGACTGGAAGCTTCTGGTGCCTCAAGTTGGATGAGCACCTCCCCAAGCTCCAGCAGCTGCCGCTGCCCCAGTAGCACCAGCTCCTGCACCTCCTGGAATGCCAGCACCACCAGTTGGGGCCCGACCTTTCCAGGAGATGAAGACCACCTATGATGGCAATGGCACCAAACTGTCATATTTCCTCAACATGGCCTCTAATTACATGATTGACTATGGGAACAGTTTCCCTGAAGATGCTGCCAGAATTAGATAACTGAGCCAGCATCTCAAAGGAGAAGCAGCAGAGTGGGTTGCTGGCTTGTTCAACTCACAAGCTGAAGAAACAGCTGACCTGCAGCTGTTCATGCATCAACTTAGAGAAAGATATGAGGATCCATTCTTTCAAGAAAAAGCCAGATATCAACTGAAAAAATTGCGTCAAGGAAAAGGAACCATGGGACCATGGTTCCCAAGGAAAAGGAACCATGGGAGAGTACTCACAAGAATTCAGGAGGTTAGCCACTAAAGTGCCTGAATGGAGAGATGACGTTCTCAAGCAATTTTATCGAGATGGATTGAATCCTATTATCCTTGATTGGTGCCTGACCCAAGGGGACCCTGCCAGCCTCTCGGGATGGATGAAACTAGAAGTGGAAAGCATCATGGAAAGTGTTCAGCTTATGCAGCAGAGGCAAGCTCAAGAATTTGATCACCGCTCGCCAGGACAGCGAAAAACCACTTTCCTGAGCAGTGAGGAGAAGAAAAAAACCACTCAAAGAAGGAACCTGCTTCCAATGTGGGAAGAAAGGCCACATCGCCAATGAATGCCAGGGATCAAAGAAACCCAGTGAAGGAAAGTCAAGCACTACTGCCACCAGACCTCCATCCCACAAAGCTGACTCCCCGAAGCCAGCAACCAAATGTCCTGCCGGAGGCACAGCTGCGGGAACTTGCGATGGTGAGGACAGCCCTCTGACTACATCAGAATCAGAGAGTGATGATTGGGACACGGCAGAGTCTACTAATGTAAGTACCACCAAAACCAGACATGTATATGTAACAGTAACTCTCCAGGGAAATGATGGCAAATTACAGATATGCAGGGCCTTGATTGACTCCAGCTGTATGAACAGCCTATTAAATCCTGCATTGGCAAAAGAACTTGAAGTGAAGTTTGAACCCATAAAAAGAGTAGTGAAGTTATCTCAAATGGATGGCTCACCCATGGCAGGGGGCCCAGTAAGGGAAAGGACTAAACCCATCCCTGTTCAAGTGGGAAACTATCAGGGGAAATCTAGTGCCTAGTACAATCGAGTTTCAAGTAGTCCTTGGGTATGACTGGCTAAAAAAACACAACCTCCAAATTGACTGGACACAAGGCTTACTCAAGCAAATTGCCCCCTCATAGAGACTTTGACTGCAAACTCAGACTAATAGATGGGGCCAAAATTCCAAAACCAAAAATATATCCAATGAACAAACAAGAACTTGATGCCTTAAAAGAGTTCCAGAACAAAAATTTACAATGTGGATTTTTAAAACCTTCTTCCGCTCAGACCAATAGTCCCATATTTTTCTGTAATAAAAAGGACAGAGATTAACCCAGGCTTATTATAAAGTACAATTTAATTAATCAGGCAGTGCTGCCTAACCTTTACCAAATTCCTTTAACTAAAGATGTACTAAATCAATTGATAAAAGGCAAATTCTTTACAAAGCTAGACCTCAAAGAGGTTTTCCACAGAATACACATGGATCCCAACAGTGAGTGGTTGACTACCTTCTCAACCCCACTGGGAAACTGCCAATGGACTGTTCTCCCTTTTGGATTACAAGCTGGCCCTGCTGCTTTCCAAATGTTTCTCAATTCTGTGTTACAAGATCTGCTCTATGAGGGTGTTGTTGTTTATTTAGATGACATTTTAATCTATTCAGAAACACTAGAACAACACATCAAACTCTGCACTGTGCTACAAAGACTCATAGACATTGAGCTTGTTGTTATAAACTCTCCAAATGCAAGTTTCACACTCAAACTTTTGATTACCGCATTTGCCACAATACCCTGAAATAACTCTGCCAAAATTGACACCATACTTAAATGGCCGGTCCCTAAAACTAGAAAGCAACTCCAACAATTTCTTGGCTTTACAAACTTCTATCATAACCTCATAGAAGGCTTTGCAACTATTGCCCTCCCCCTCACTGACCTCTTGAGGAAAAAAAAACAGACACCAAGGCTAGCAGAAGCAACCGCATCAGTTCGACTGAAAAATGCCAGATGGCAATCAATACTCTCAAGCAAAAATTCACCTCTGAACCCCTTCTCTTGTTCCTTCTTTGTTCCTTTTTATTGATTCTTCCAAAGAATTTATAATTCAAATCGATGCCTCTGACTTTCCATGGGTGCTGTTCTCCTACAACAAGACACAGACAACCATCTAAAACCATGTGCATTTATTTCTAAAAAATTCTCTGAACCACAATGCAACTGGCCTATCTGGGAAAAAGAAGCCACGGCCATCCATTTTGCCCTCTCCTCCTGGAGGCACCTCCTTGAGGGCTCTAACATTCTATTTCAGGTCTGGACTGACCATCGTAATCTTGAAACACTAAAAAATGCCAAAAAACTCACTCCTAAGCAGCTGGGCTGAATTTTTCCAGCACTTCAGATTCAAAATGGTCTTTAAACCTGGTAAAAGCAACACTTTGGCAGATCCTCTTTCAAGACTGCCCTGCTACGAGCCTCACTCATCTTCTATGTCATCTGATAAGCCTCTATTTTCTCCTGACACTTTTGGATTACAAGTAACTACCCGTGCACAACAAAAAGCACGTAGAACTGCTTCTACACTACCTGATTCTGCTTTTCAACATTCCCTCAAATCTGCCTATCAAACTGACGACTGGCTTAAATCACACAAGGACTCCATCACTTGGTTTAATGACCTAGCTTTCTCAGGACCAAAATTTATGTACCACCCCCCTGTAGTCCCAAAGTTCTGCAAAGATGCCATGATTCTAAGCCTGCTGGCCATTTTGGATTTCAAAAAACTCTGCACTCCATCAGAAAACTATTCCACTGGCCAGGCCTCACAAGACAAGTACAGGATTATATAAAAAATTGCTCAATTTGCAACACTTGCAAATCCTCTTTTCAAAACCACATGGCCTGCTACAACCGCTTCCTATTCCTTGCTCCCCTTGGGATGTAATTTCATGGGACTTTATTGTTGGTCTCCCAAACTCATGCGGGTTCCACACTGTTTGGGTAGTCACAGATCATTTTTCCAAACAGTCTCACTTCATTCCTCTGAAAAAAGTTCCAACAGCTGAAAAGTTGGCCAACCTCTTCATCTCTAACATATGGAGACTACATAGCCTTCCCTCCACTATCATTTCTGACAGGGACCATATTTTCACTTCCAAATTTTGGATATCACTCCTAAAAACTTTTGGCATTTCACAAAAACTTAGCAGTGCCTGTCATCCACAAACTGATGGCCAAACTGAATGTACCAATCAAACCCTTGGACTATATTTACGCTGTTTCATAAATTCCAACCAAAATAATTGGGCTCTTCTCCTCCCATTTACCGAATTTGCTTACAACTCTGCATTGCATTCCTCTACTGGAAAAACTCCTTTTGAAATTGTCTGAAGTGCCACCCCAAAGCCTTTTCCTTCGTTGCCTACCAAACTGTCTAACACACAGTCTGCTTCACTTAACTCTTGGATTACAAAAATGTCTTCTACCTGGAACTCTGTGCGAGATTCCCTCAAAACCTCAAAAACTTCCCACAAGCATTTTGCTGACTGAAAGAGGCAACCCAACCCTGCTTACAAACCTGGAGACCTTGTTTACCTTTCATCAAAGAACATTTCCACCACTGGTCCCTCCAAAAAACTTTCTCCGAAACACATTGGTCCTTTCCCAATCAAACGTGCCATTAATGATGTCACCTTTGAACTTGATTTACTTGACTCTTATGAACTTCTTCACCCTATTTTTCATTCCAACTTACGAAAGCCACCTCCTTTGAATTCCTCTTCACAAATTAATCATCCTATCTAGTCCGTTGTTCCTGACTCCCGGACTGCTACAATTCAACTAGTGCAAATGTCATTTTCAATTGTTTATTGTATCCCCACTTTCCCTTTCTTTTCCACTTCCCTCTACCTTTCCCTTTTCCCTTTATTCATGTTATTCCTTCTGTGTTTTTTTTCCTCAGGACAAGCAGAATGTCGGGTAGCCCTCCATATTTCAGTACAGGATATGTAGTAGTGAATTAGCTGCTTGCTTGTAACCAAGGAAACAAACCAGAGACCATTAGGTAAACAAAGCCAGGAATGCAGCTCTAATAAGAACTACCAGTCAGAGCTGAGCTGTTTTAAGGTTTCTTGATATCTATTTCTATTACTGTAGGAAAGCATCTGTTGCTTCTTCTGTTTTGCTTTTGCTAGAATTCCTCAGATTGCTCACTGAAGTCCTGTACAATGCATCGTGCTCTAAATAAAACATATACATTTGTGTGCATGATTTCGGTTCCTGACACTATCATAACAAGAGATAATATTAGTTGGGCATGACTTGTTTTTAAGAAACTCATGTTGACTTTTAGTGATCATAGCATTGCTATGTAATTACAAACCGTCTGTTTAATGATCTGCTCTAGAATTTTTCTGGGTATTGATGTCAGGCTGAGTGATAATTGTTTGGGTCCTCTTTCTTTCCCTTTCTGAAGATGGGGACAACATTTACCCTCCTCCAATCTGCTGAGACTTCTCCTGTTCATCAAGAATTCTCAAATATTATCACCAGAAGTTCTGGAATTATTTCTGCCAGTTCTTTTAATATCCTTGTATGGAGTTCATTTGGCCCTAGAGACTTGAATTCATTTAGAGTAGCCAGGTGTTTCTGTACTATTTGTCTACTTAATCTGTGCTGCATTTCCTTCACTTCCCCACTTGCTCCCCACCCCTCAGGTTGAATATTTTTTGCCTTTGTGGAGAAAACTGAGGCAAAGAAAGTGTTGAGTCATTCTGCTTTTTCTCTGCCCCTGCTAGTACCTGGCCATCTTCTCAATGCAGTAACCCCGATATTTCCTTGTTTTTCCTTTTGCTGCAGACATATTTAAAAAAACTCTTTTTATTGTTTTTAATAATTTTTCAGGTGGAAGGCACCTGCAATGAAGAGGATTGATAAGTGCATCCTTTAAAAATGAGTGGGCCCTGCTGGGCTGACAGCTGCAGTGGAGAGCAAGGGGAGTACATTTCTGCTTCTAGCTGTTGAATTGCTGGTTCCTAATTTCCACCACTGCTATCACAGCTTCTCTCTTGCAGCTTCCTACCATCCCCATGAAGTACATATGTGTATGTGTAATTTAAATTTTCCAGTAATTTTCAGTTAAGTTTCATAGTAATACCCTACCAGAAAGCCAGCGACATTTGCATTAGGGTTGGTAAAATTTGGTGAAATCTAAAATTCCCTCTGTTCTTATCTGTAATTTACTTATCTTGCTGCTATTTGGAAGTAACTGAAGCAAGGAATTCAGTAATTTCTAAAGAGAAATTATATACCAATATAAAATATATACCATTAATTGCTAACTGATACTTCCAATTTCCATCTGCTGCAATTTTGCAGTTGGTGAGATTCAGTGATGTTCTATTTTCTCAAGCTTGTCCAGTACCAGGTAAGTGTGAGAATTCCAGAACTTAGATCAGAGCATTCCAGACTTTTCACATTGGTAACACACTTTTTAGACATGTATCATTTCATGATGCAGTAATTAAGGAAGTAATTCAGGAAATGAAGGCAGACCCACCACCCAAGCCTGACCCACTGCCCTTGCTGGGGTCTTTCTCAGCCTGGGGCAGTGGTGGTGTGAGAGGCAGCTCCTCCACCTGAGCCTGGCCTCTCGCTGCCATCCTCACAAGGGTCTTTCTTGGCCCCAGGGTAGCAGCAGCAGGAGAGGCAGCCCCTCCACCTGAGCCCGGCCCGCCACTGCTCTCACTGAGGTCTTTCTTGGCCCAGGGCAGTGGTGACAGTGGGAAAGGCAGCCCCTCCACTCAAGCCTGGCCTGCTGCCACTGTCCTCCCTGGGGTCTTTCTTGGCCCAGGGCAGCAGTGGCAACACACCTACACACTGTAGCTGACACACTAACGGGTCGCAACACACAGTTGGGAAAGCTCTGACCGAGAGTCCAGTGTGGAGTGGCGTTGAGTATAGTACTAATAAAATCAAGGTGATGGATTCAATCCCTTAGCAGGCCAAGAGTTTTTTTTAACGTTTTCTTTCTTTCTCCCCATCTACTGCTTCAAATTCCATACTCTCACTGTTTCTCCTTCTTTTCACATCAGTTGAGTATTTCTTTCAAAATGGACTGAAGAAGAAAGTGTTCCTGAGCATGAAATAAATCCAGATAGAGAGCCCTGAACAATTTGAGTCCTGTATGTCTCACATTACATGACCTTTTCTCCAAATGACACACAGTGTAATTGGAGTGTGTTTTGCTGGGAACAATATGGGGTTAGCATATTCAGTCAGTTAGTCAGTTAGTCAGTCAGTCAGTCATTTTCCTGTATTTTAACAACCAGCCATTATACACAAATATAGAAAAAGTAAAGGGAAAAGGTCAAATAAATTAGTTTACATAAAATAATTAGTCCACAATAGATGAATCCATTTCCATATCCCCTTAAACCTTGTGGCACATAATTGTAAAGCCTTAACTCAGCGGTTCTCAATCTGTGGGTTGTGACCCCTTGGGGTCGAACGACCCTTTCACAGGGGTTGCCTGAGACCATCGGAAAATACATATTTCCGATGGTCTTAAGCTCCATTCCCTCCTCGATGGTGGTGCGCAAGCATGAGCCACACGCTTGCTTCCTCCTGCCCCCTTTGGCGGGAGCGCATGTGGCCACAGCGTCGCCACAGCAGGAGTGGTGGCGCTCAAACGCAAGCCATGCGCTCGCATCCTCCTGCCCCCTGCTCAGAAGGGACTGAAATCGCTCCCCTTCTCCACTACCAGGAGAACCTCCCGTCTGACGGGCCAGCTTGGGGGGGCAGCAGCAGCACGGGGGGGCAGACCCCCTCCTCACCACGGCCCCTGTCCCACTCTCCATGGAGGGGGGTGCTGCGGAAGGGCGGGGGGGCCACAAGGCGGCGCTTTTCTGGGGGCAAGCTGCGCCCGGCATAAAAGACAAGGGTACTGGGATTCCTCCCCCCTGGCCAGGGTTGACACTCTGGAAACTTTTTCCACACTGCCCCCCCAGCGGAAACAAGAGCGAAGCAGAAACAGAGCCCGGGGGGAGTTCTCGGAGTTTTTTCCTGGGGGAGACGTGTTGCTCCTCTTTCCCTCCCTGCCTGCCCCCACCATTCCTGGCCGGCGAGGCGGCCTTTGCCGGGTGGGGGGAGAGGCATTGTTAAGTTTTTCACACTTTGGAGGAGAGATTAAGAAATTCAGAAATCCTTTTTATAGATTAGGGGATTTTTTGGAAATCACAGAGAACATGCAGTCTGTTTTAAGTGCTGCATATCTGATCCAATGGCATACTTCAGTATGCAGTGGCCATGGATAATTTGCTCCCCTTCCTCTCCACTTGTAACCTTCCATAGCCTCATAAAAATCTGCTTCAGTGGTTTTCCCTGCCCTTTGGGTGGATTTTTGTGATGCACAGGGAGTTTGCAGCCATAGGAAGCCATTGATGTGAATACTGCCCCCTTGTGATAGTAACAGGTATGTAAAAAAACACACAATTTCATTTATTTGTAATTAGAAATAAATATTTCACAATATATAATTACATATTGTTTTTGTGATTAATCACTATGCTTTAATTATGTTCAGTTTGTAACAATGAAAATACATCCTGCATA
Source organism: Ctenosaura bakeri (assembly GCA_948474755.1). Lineage (NCBI taxonomy): Eukaryota > Metazoa > Chordata > Lepidosauria > Squamata > Iguanidae > Ctenosaura > Ctenosaura bakeri. The sequence goes on from CAOLHI010000850.1 coordinate 435,645, forward strand.
TCAGATATTTACATTACAATTCATAACAGTAGCAAAATTACAGTTATGAAGTAGCAACAAAAATAATTTTATGGTTGGGGGGTCACCACAACATGAGGAACTATATTAAAGGGTTGCGGCATTAGGAAGGTTTAGAACCACTGCCTTAACTAGAAATTTTAGATGTTCTAAATGATACATATTTCACAACATCAGATAACAGAAAACAGGCCTCCACAGAAGAGGAACTTCCCCTAAGAGATTTCAGTAAAGGAAAAATATAATTATTCCTAAAATCATTATAAATAGGCATTCAAGCAATACATGAGTTAAATCTTCTATTGAGACAGAATTAAAACCACATACTCTGTCCTTCACAGGAACACTCTTATATCAGCCCCTCTAAACTGCCAATGGAAGAACATTTAATCTAGCATGTAGAAAGGTTAACCTCAGTTTAATATTTGGAAGATCAACCAGGTAAGCTGGAAGATATAGATACAGTGGAGTGAAAGAAATAAAACATTTATTGGATTGGCAGGACTTAATCTCAGTCATCTGAGATTGCACCTCAGTATCGTCAAGTCTTTGGCATATTAGTACTTTAGCTCTATTATACCCTTGAGTCAAAAGGAAGGAGACTGAAAATTCCAAATTCATGGCAACCAGCTGCATTTTATACTTCCATGAATTTGAGCCTAACTCTTCCAAAGTCAGTAGAAGAAGCTCAGACGCCTGCTTAAGAATAATTTTTAGCCAGAAGAGCAGGGCTAATTTAAGAACCTCTGCTTTAATTGCCATTACACCTAATTTTGCATGGAACAATGCTAATTTTGTAGAAATGGAGACTGCCACAAATCTATGCAAAAATTTATTTTGTGCCCTTTCTAATAGATCTAAATTGAACAAAGCTCACAACTGTGCATTATATAATAGTTTTGGCAAAACTCTGTTCTTATAAAGTTCTAAAGTGGGCTGAATCATATTGTGCCCTTTTGTACAATAACATTGTAGTAATCCATTTAAAGTTCTTTCAGCTAACAAGGTGCTTGATTGCACCTGTTAAGATCATTTACCAGTCCACTAAAAGACCACACTAAGATATTTAAAAGAGAAAACATGCTCCAATTTATTCCCTTCAAGTAGTCAATTATAGATTTTTTTTAAAGATTTACCAGATACCATAATTTTTGTTTTTTGGTAATTGATGTAAAGAAGTTCATTCTTGTAGTGTGAACTAAACTAGTTCATCAATCTACACAGGCCTAATTGAATATAAGAAATCAGAATATCATCTCTATACAGGAAAGGAGAATATTTCTGATTGCCAATTTTGACTGGAAAATATTGGTTGCCTTTTAAGAGCTCAACTACATTGTTTATAAATAGATTGAAAGCAAGGGGATCATGTAAACACCCTTGTCTTAGTCCTTTTGTAATGAGTGTGGAGTCTGATAAATATCCTCCATTAATTCTGGCTTTCAAGGATGTATCCAAATAAAGGGTCATTACACATTTTCAGAGATTCATATCAATACCTAGCTTTCAAATGAATGAATGCCACAAAAACATGTTTTAGAATTCTGGTCAAGTATTTATCATAACATGTTTCAACATAAAACAATTATCCAGAGCTGACCTGCCTGAACAAAAGCCAGCCTGCTCCAGTTCTCCAGTGTATCCAGAAGAAACCTGGCATAAATTTTTCCCAAAACATACAAAAGGCTAATTGGCCTATAATTTGCTGGATCATTTCTAGGACTCTCTTTTTATAGATTGGGACCATAATAACAGATGACCAATTTGATGGTGCAGTTCCAGAGTTGTTAAATAGGGAAAATAATGACACAAAAATTGAAGCCCACCAGTCAGGGAATGCAATAAAGAAATCTGATGGAAGGCTGTCTCCACCAGGTGCAGACTTTAATCTCACACAACAAAGTTTTTGCTGTAACGCAGCATAGAAGTTATGCTGCTCTCTAAATCAGTGGTGTTCAGAATGGTGCACTAGGGATCTGTGCTGGTCTCTGAAAGATTGGCCACAGATCCCTGGAAAGTTTCTAAGAATGAAAAGAAAAAGAAAAGAAAAGAAAAAAATTCAACTATTGGGTACAGATATGGTACCAGTCTGTGGCACACTGGAAAAAAATAATTGTGGGTCCCCCACATCAAATAGCTTGGGAAACAGCATTCTCAATGTTGTTGGATTGTAACTCCTAGCAAGCCAAGCCACCACAAATAGTGGTGAGGGATTTTGAGACCCACGGTTCAAAAACATATGGAGAGCCACACAATTCCTAATCCTGCTGAAAGGTATGCTTGGGAGGAAGCAGAGCTTTTCTGACAAACATTGCTAGAATGGTGTAGCTCAAGATGCTACAAATACACCAGTCTTCTGTTGAGTCCTCCAGCCCCTTTGTTTCATAACTACTCAAAAAAGAAAAGGACTTTCTTTCTATTTAGAATGTTTCTCTCATATAAATATGTAATATTGCCTTATACTGCCCCCTTCCTCCTTTCATCTTTGCTTTTCTCCAGTGGAAAGTGACATCCAAAGACAAACAATTCCAGTTTATATGGAGACTTTCCATATGACCTTGACCACATGGTGAGTCTCTGTGTTAACATCAACTGCTTTTCAGGCTTGTCACTTTCCATGTGAGGAAAGTAATGATGATTGAGAGGGCAGACTTCCCATATTCCCATCTCCCAACTCTGGGCATCTAATTTGTATGTAATGCAGACTGCTATAATTATGCATATTTTCATTCTATTTATACACATTAATAATTATATATTTTTTCTACCACTGTACAAAAATGGAACCATTTTAATAGTAATGTCTTAGAGGACTAGAACAGTCCAACATTTAAAGTTCCAGAAAAGAGGCCCAAGTTCAAATCCTTGTTTGATTAAGGAATTTACCATTGTGACCTTGGCTCATCACCACATTTTAGTAAACAATATTTATTTATTTTTATATCACACCTATCTTCCAACATGGAACAAGATGGCTCATAGTATAAATTAAAATACAGTTAAAATTGATATACAAAAGTTTAAAACATGATATTAAACTAATAATATTAAAAATGTTGGACAATAATTTGTATCATCAGTCATGATACAAGCTATGGCAATGGGGCTGCCAGTAAGGTGCAGTGCAAAAAGCAGAAGCAAACACCTTTATAGAATTCTATCATAACTGCTTTCTGCACTGTGTCTCACTGGTGTGCATGTGAGGGTGGATGTGTCATAATTCAGGGTCCCACTCTCCAGTCACATGGAACTCCTTTGGTTGGTGTGACTCTCTATGTTTTGTGGGACACATGTAGTTGTGGTAATAGTGCCATGCACATAAATTATAAAAGTGGATTTTCATATTTATGATATTATAAGGCTCTCTTGCAACATTTTAAATACATAAGAGGATGCTAGTCATTAATTTAAAATAGGTTTAAAAGACAGCTATAGTAATATAGCAATAAAGATAAAAATACAACACATCCAGTTCAAAGACCTTTGTAATAGACAGTCAAAGTCCTGGATAAACAGACAAACAGAAGATTCTTTGCCTGCTGGCAAAAAAAGAGAGCAGAATGGGGACTAACCTAAACTCCCATGGAAGAAATTCGACATCTACTGAACACCTACTGAGAAGACACTCTCCCAGGTCCTCATCAAATGTGCCTCTGATTATGATGAGACTGAAAGAAAACCTTCCACAAAAGATTTCAAAATACAGATGGCCTCATAACATTCCAGGGTTTTGTGGTCATTAATACCAAGATAGTAAAGTGGTCACATACATTCTTAGCATGGGAATTGCAACAATAACAACAACAATAATGTTGAAGGATGTGGCCCATGAAGGGAAAGAAGAGTAGTGGAGGTGAACAACTGGCCATGGAGATGGTGTCACCAGGAAAGATTTGGATTTTTGGACCATGGTCTGCATTTTCACAAAGATGGTCTTCTGGCAAGAGCACCTCACAGAGTTTCACAAATCTGATCAAGAGGGCTTTAAACTGAGTTCTGATGGGGAGGGAAACAGTATTATTCAGGGCAGGAATTCAGCAAGTGCTAGAGAGAAAAGCCCAAATGTTATAGTAAGACCGGGCCAAGTAGTAGTAGTAGTAGTAGTAGTAGTAGTAGTAGTAGAAACCAACAGTGGGAGGAAAAGCAACTTTAGTAAAGGGCTTGTGGGAAGGGTATATGGTCTTAAATGTCTCTACACTGATGCACAGAGAATGGGAAATAAACAAGACAAACCGGAACTCTTAATACAATGAATTGAATATGATATAATAGGAATCACTGAAACCTGGTGGGATAGGTCTCATGATTGGAATGTAGTGATGGGGGGGGTAGGAAGGTATAAGCTATTTGGAGAAATAGACCAGACAAGAAAGGAAGATGAGTAGCTTTATATGTCAAGGATGTTTACATCTGTGAAGAGATCCAGGAAGCCAGGTTGAGAGCATCTGGATAAGAATTAAGGGATGAGAAACAATCGGGACGTCATTGTGGGGGTCTACTGCAGATCCCCAAGCCTCATTGACAATTTGGATGATGCCTTCCTGGAGCAGAAGACCACACATTCAAAAAGGAGAGGTGTAGTAGTAATGGGAGATTTCAACAATCTTGATGTATGTTGGCAGTCAAATTCTGCTAAGAGCATAAGATCTAACAAATTCTTCACTTGCTTGCAGATAATTTCATTCTCCGGAAGGTGGAAGAGGCAACAAAGGTGTTACTGCGGTAGACAAACTCTATCCCGGGCTCTACAATTTAATATTAATAATATCTCCACGTGCTTGAGAGGTTCCTGAAACGAGCACGTAGGCAGGCACGGTCGAACAGCCGAAAACAGGAAAAACCCAGTCAGGCCAGTAAATCCATAGTCACATAGCCCCAGGAGACCTCCAGACATGTAAAACATAAAATACACAAAGGGTCCTCAGCCCCAAGGAGCCGGCTTGAAGGGATCAACACATCTGACAAACAGCCCATCAAGCGAGGACGATTTGCATACAGCCGAGGCTTTGACAACCCTGGTAAATTCAATCATGCAAAGGACGTTGACATATTGGAGCTTTGTTCTAGCTCCTCCACCTATTGTTCTCCCCAGGAAAGGATTAGCCCTCCAGGTACCTTTCCCCCCAGAAATAGACCCGTTTTTTGAACAGCTCTTTGGATCGCTCCCAGCTTCCCAGCAGACCGTCACTCCGTCCGTTGAGCTATCCCCTCAGCCCTCCGCATGCTGAGTCTCATCTCTATCTCCGCTGCTGTCTCAGACCTCCGGACTCCAGGACCAGGTGCAGTATTCCCCAGCTGTAACCCTCCAAAGCCCCCTATCCAATTTCCTCTCTTTTTATTTCTTGCTAGGTCTTGAGTGAGTGAGTGTGTAAGTCCATATGTGTGCAAGTCTTTATTTTTAATAAAATCATTTATTAAACAATTTTGCTTGGTTTTTGGCTTGGCCTGACCCCGTAAACATTGGGTAAAAAGATCTCGCTAGGTTACCCTGCCTCTCGCATTGCTATTGCTTGTGCTCTGGCTAGTTTCCATTCCCCGTCATGTGGAGCACAGTGAGGTGTCCCCCAAGGGACCCCAGAAATCAGAGTAACAGATTGGTGGAATAACATGGGCAACCCTTGCACCCCTAATTTGAGTGAAAGTTGCGACCTACTCAGATCAGGTTGGTGTGATGTAGGGATTGACCAACCAAATTCCTGGGGTGCTAGGAACATGAGTGACTGGGAATCTGTGTGTTTGAGCTCTAGAGCTATTCTGTTGGGCTGGAAATCTCTCCCCCTTTCTGTCTTGGTCCTTGTATGGTAGCCGCCCCTATGTGGTCACTAGCAGTGCAGTGAATCATAGCAGATCGCAGGGCTGTACACATGGCTGTCCTGGGAATCACATCCCTAACTTGGGGACTATCTTGGGTTGGAATCCTGAATGCTAGGTGTTAGGCCAGGTTCATCTTACACACCAACACGGTAGTGTAGGCACACACTACCACACTGGGAATCCCCCAAGGCAACACGGGTGCGTCCCGTTTAGCAGAAGTGCGGGTGCATCCCGATCTGCAGTAAAACTAGGTGCATCCTAGAGCAGGGTTCTAGAAAGTTTGCCCAGGGTGGAGGAAGGCGCCTCTCACCCAAAGAACTAGTTCAGGAATGATTCAACTTGGTTCCTCTCCCTCGTCCCCTGCTGTTTGGCCAGGCAGCACTGTAAGTTCCGTAGAGTTTGTTTTCCCCTGTGATACTGGAATGTAGATTCCAGCCTGTTATTAATTTTAGATGTTAATTAATCTTCGCTGCCACCACCCACTGAATTCTGGACCCTTGGACAGCACAGTGGGACGCTGTCCAGTACATGTCAATCCCTAATCTTAAGGATCTTCCCTTCCCCCCCTCCTTCTTCTGGTTGAGGAAGTCTATCTAGCATTGGCGTGAGAAGGAGAGAAACAGGTCTTACAGAAAGTATTTATTCAAGGAATGCAAATGAACAAGGCAATAACACACATGGGAAGCTCCCCCCTCCCAGGCATGCTTAGTTACAAGTAGTTACAAAAATAACAGATATAAAAGCACAGATACATTCTTTAGATCAGCCAACCTCCAAAATAATAGAAGAGCCTAACGCGGCTAACTACTTTAGTCTAGTACTCACAGATGGTTCTCAGGCTTAGATGTTCTAAGAGGAAAGAAGCCAGGAGGCGAGGCCAGGGCCTACAGCCTGCTCCTGGCAGTTCCTTTGTTGTTTCTTTGTTGTCCCTTTGTTATGTCTCTGCCACATGGTCTTCCAAGAAGTTTTATAACTTCTTCTTGGAAGCATCTCGAAGCATCCCGAAGATGCTCACCTCTTACCTTTTGATTGGTTAGTTCTCACCCTGTGACCTGTGATGCTGACCCACAGTAAAATGTAATCTAATCCCAACACCCCATTAACCCTTGGTTTACCTGAAGAGGGAAGTATCCCCCTTTAGCTAAGTCTAGATAATGGGAAGCCCCATTATCACATCCCCCTTTACACTAGGTGGAGTCCAGGTTAAAGTTTCCCCAGGATCAAGGCGATCCTCCCTGTCCCCAAATCATATCCTTGTCCCTTTTGCCCTAAGCTGTTGAGGTGGAAGCCTGGACTTAGATCAGCAAAAGAGCGGACTGTAGATAGGTTCCTAACCCTCTTTCCTTAGCAAGTTCCATAGAATTCATTTTCCTAGTTACATCCAGGGGTCCCAGTGACCCTTCCTGCCACTACAGCCCCGATCCCGTTCGATTGTTCGTTTGCATGTATTGGTGAGAGTGCAGATAGTAAGATTGGAAGTAAAAAATCTCATGCAGGAGGAGGAGGTTACAGGGAAGCTGGAGCAGTGGGTCATCTGTAAAGGGAAATGCCCCTGGAAAGACTCTAGCTTTCAGACACCAGATCCCTTCGCCACCTTGAGGGAGGCTTATCTCAAAGCTAGGAAGTTGAAGAACCCTTTTGGGCCTTCCAAGGACACCTTGGCAGCGTGGGGGCTTTGGCTCACAGCAAGGGATGCCTCTAGCACCCTGGTTGCAGCCAGAGCCAAGATTGAAGAATTGAGTAAAGAAATTGCCTGGCTTCAAGCTGAAAACGAAGCCTTGTGGGTGGACAAATTAACATTTGCGTCCATCGCACAGGCCACTTCACAAAAACTTAGTGACACAACCCTCCAAGCTCAGACTTGGAAGGAGTGGGCCAATTCATTAGAAGAGGAATTGGCCCAGTCTAAAGCTGCTGCCAGGTTTATGGCCAAACAATTCAAGGAACAGCAGCAAGCAGTTAGTCACGGGGCTTGCCACCAACAGGTAGAGGAATTTGAGAAACAGCTCCAGACCCGTCAGGCAGTAATTTCAGCTATCTGCCCAGGTTTCTCCCCCCTTCCCCCCTTGCTGCCATCAGGGGCTGCTGCCTTATGCCAGGGCCATGCACCCCTTTAATCTGGACTGGGTTGACATGGCCCAGTTCACCCAGTTGAGATCCGGTCTATGCCCAAAAAAAAGGTATCAACTCCTAGAGAAGGAGAGGCGGGGAGGAAGTGCAGGAACCCAGGAGACTGAGACAAGGATCCCCACAGAGGCAAAAGTGATCTTTGCCACAGAGGAAAAAGTGATCACGGATCAGTTTGGGCCCCCCTTTAAACAAACACACAGGGATCATGTGGCTTAATGTTGTAATTCACTCCACCTCACAGCCAACGGTCAAGATCTGACCCAGTTGGCCCAGTTGTACATGTTCCTTTTGAGCTCCCCACGCTAGAGTCAGCCATGGCCCCCAGGGCTGGTGAGATTAGAGGCACACAACTGGATGGGGGAATTATCAGGATCCTGTGGCCTGGATAGAGCACAGAAGTGCTGTATGTAATGGAACACGGGGCCCAAAAAATTGAGCCTACATGGCCAGAAAACAGCTTCTGGCCAACCCCTGCAAAAAAAGTAAAAGATGGGGAGGTCAACCCGTGGAGTTCAAGACACTCCTTTACAGAGGCTTAAACCCACAAAACCAAAATGGCCCTGGGGCTCATCAATCCCAGGACAACACCTTGGGAAGATTTTAATGACAACCTCTGGAGAGTCGCTGACTTGCTCCACAAGGCAGCCCGAAACCCCTCCAGAAGACACACAAAAAGAGGCTGGGAATTGGGAACCCATACAGGAGGTGACATACTCCAATTATGGCCTCCACTCCCAGCATAGAATTTTGGCCCCCTTTTCACCCCAAGGGGAAATGGAATTCTGTCCCCCCCCACGGGCCACCGAGGAAGACAGGAACCGTGGCAAGCCAAAGACTCCCGAGGTAGCCCAGTAAAGCGGGGGACTCCGTACCTCAGTCCCGGGTTTCCCAAAAAACCTGCCCTGGAAAATTTGCCCCTAGAAAATGTCCAGAGGATATGACCCAACTACTCAGACGTATTCTGCTGAGGGGTAAATTTCAGGGTGCCCTGTGAAGGCTTGGTTTGGTTTAACCCATTTTATAGGAAGCCCACTGTAGAGCTCCTTGGTGCCCTAGACAAATACTTGCAGCTGGGAAGTAGTTAGCCGATAAACCCATAACCAACGATCCTCCTCCAGCTGGGATATCCCAATTTGGAGCTGCTGGAATAGGGGTCCCCTTTGGTCCCAGGATCCCCCAAAAACATGTCTCAGTGACACCCAAGATGGTGAATATTTTGGGTGAAGGCAGGCATTGGGCCCAAAGGGGGAAAACCCCCGCCACTCTTCTTGTAGACTCCAGAGCAGCACTGAACATGCTGCACCCAAAGTAAGGCATGGTGAGCCCACCCCAGAAACCAACGTCTGACCGGATAGGGCGGAGGGGGGACACGAAGCCAAGATCTGGACCAACATTCCCTGACCATCAACACATTCCAGTTCCGTTTGTGGGCTTGTGGAATCAGGGGGAGGACGAAGGCCTTTTGGGCATTGGCTTCCTTGGGAAAAAAGCTACGGTGGACTGCGAATGGGTTTTTATGGAAATTAGCCCAAAGGGCCCCCGAAATCTCAGCGGTACACCGCTGTGCAGCCTGGCTCCCGCCCCTGTGACCCATCTAATAGTGACCCAGAAAAAGCTTTCCCCGAAGTGTGGATAAAGGACAAAAGAAGGGGAAAAGGAAAAGCACTTGTGTGCTAATTGAGGGCAAGGATCCACCACCACAAAAACAGTACAAATACCATGAAAAAGAGAGGAGGGTATAGGGAAGACCATTAAGGGGCTCAAAGGGGAATGTATCACCCCTATGCAGTCCCTCAATGCCCCTTATGGCCCGCTCTGAAGGCAGATGGAAAGACCGGGAAATGAGGGTATTTCCGAGCTTAAACGCCGTCACTCCCCCAAATATATCAAAATATTGTCCGCCATTGCTGCAGGGGCAAAATACTATAGTGTATTGGATCTGGCTAATGCCTTCCATTCCATACTGCTGCATGAAGCATGCTGGTATAAATTTGCCTTCACGTTTAGAGGGCAACAGTATGTCTTCAAAAAAGCCCCAGGGTTACCATTCAAGTCCCCGTATTTGCCATGCCCACGTGGTGCAGATGTGGATTAGGCTGGCCGCCTCAGGATCCCAGGTCCTGGCCTATGTGAATGACATTCTGATGATTCCGATTAGGAAAAGACTAGAGACATCACCCACGAGGTTTTAAACCTCCAAGACACAGGTTTCAAGGCCAGTCAGGAAAAAGTGCAATTGGTTACTACAGGGGTCAAAACCACGGCTTTGTCTAGGAACTGAGGGTCGCACCACCAATGCCCAGAGGGTAGGGTAAATTTCTAACTGCCAGTCCCCACCATTTCACTCCCTTCATTCGCTCCTGGGCACATTCAATTTTTCAAGAGACTTCATCGAGTCTTTTTCCCTAGGAGACCCGTGTGCTCCCAAAAAAAATGCCCAGTGGGACTGGGGCCCTGCACAGCAGTAGGCATTTGCTCACCTAAAAGATGATCTGATGAAAGCGCCTCGTAGCTCACTCAAACATATCAAAGCCTTTCCTCATACAGCTAGCCACCTATGACAGGAGTATAGGGGCAGTTTGTCACAAACTCTAAACGGCACGCAGCGGTTTATAGCCTATGCCTCCCATAATCCCCCCCCCCTGAATTCACCCTCTGTGAAAATTCACCCTCTGTGAAAAAAATGTGCCTTGCACTGGTCTGGGCTTTAACACACTGGGAATTCATGAAAGGAAGTGCCCGTGTAATCGTCGCTCAAAAATATATTGTCACACACCGCCCCCGCCAAAAATTTTATTGTCAGGGAAGGTCCAAAAAAGCCAAAATCTAATGCCAGGATAGCCATATGGACCCATATTCCTAGTGTCATGTGGGGTGAATTTTCAAAAACAGCCACAAGACCCATTGGCGCCATATGGCTTGTCACTGGAGCCACGCATGAGTGCCCTTCACCACCCATAAATGCTTCAAATTGGCCAGTTGAGTGGGAGCTTCTCTTGAAGAAGTTGCAAGGTTTTACATGTTGGTTTTGTGACAATCCTAAAGCATGTAGATGGTAGCCCTAGAACTGGCTTTGGAGTATCTGAGTATCAGATTCCTTCTCCCTTCAAGTGAAAGCCAGACCTCACTCCAGCCAGGTGGCTGAGGTAGAAGCTCTACGTGCTATACTAGGGCATGAACCCCTTTACTGTCCCCTTTCCATTTACACCAATTTAGACTGGACGGCCAAAGCCACCAGTGTGTGGCTCCCAATTTGGCTTCAAAACGATTTGAAAACTGAAGATGGGAAACCCATTGCCCATCTGGAGAAGTGGGCCAAAAAGCCACACAAATTGAGGAATAAACCACTCCTACTTGGGTTACTCATGTCAGAGGACACCAAAAGAAAAGGGACGGTTACATGTATATGGAACAATTAGCGGACGCCCTAGCTAAGAAGCAGCGTTGCAGGACGACGGGGTCCCATTGCCCCCATCAATGTAAACCCCAAAAACCTATCCCTCCCGTCTTTGATCTAGGGACATTGCAAAGGGAGATTTTTGGGAAAAATCTAGTTAGCCAGGGAAAGGGAAAGGATATTCTGGCTGGTTTAAGATAGAACAAATTGAGGGGGTGTTTGGGGGAGTAGATGCTAGTGGTCAGCATCACTGGATAGTGCCCACAGACCTCTGTGGAGATGTGATCCAGTTTGCATGAGCAGGGACATCATACATGAGAGGTCACGTTAGACAGGGTTAGATTTGGGTGGGGGCCCCAACATCAAGCAGGATGTAGATCAATGGGTAGACAACTGCTTGGCTTGCAACATGGTAACACTGACCCTTTAGGACCCAAAGCACTCATCCAACATCAGAGAATCGGGGGCCCCTTTGGGGTCCTCATACAAATAGATTTTATAGGTCCCCTCCTGTCAGGAACAGATTCACTCTTACACGGATCAACAAACTTAATAGAAGATTTATTGTAACATAGTAAGGGATGCTGTCTTCAGACTTTAAAAGTTTGAGAAGGGAACGTTTTCCCCCCACCTTACACTTTAAAGACAGTTTCTCCTAAGATAGTTGTAAAAGAACAACTTTATCATGCCAAATGGTTCCTTTGAAATTCCAGCCAGAAGGAATGGTTGGCGCCTGGGAAAGCTAACAGCCTACTATCACTTTTTCCCTCAGTCTACTGCTATCCTAAAACAATAAAACATGGGGGGACCCCACTTGCCCCACTTTTTTAAAAAAATATATACATAAAGAAAACAAAAATATAAAAAATATCAGGGAAACAGTAGAAAGACAAGAAAACTAAATAGTAATATGAATGCAGTAGCAAGTCAGTGGGGGCGTTGAGGAACATCAGCCGGCGAAGAAGTCAGCAAAGGTGCCCTCTTCAGCAAACTGGAATGAAAAAAAAGGATGAATAGCCTTGAGGGAAGAAGGGAAACATTTTTTAAAAACATCATTAATAGCCCTTTTCACAGGAAAAGGTCCGAGAAAAGGGGGGGGAAAGTTTTTTAGACGGAGAAGGAGGGGAAAATGTTCTTAGAAAAAAAGGAAAACCAAATCCCCGGGCTGGTAAAGGGGATTAGGCTGCCGTTTACGGTCAGCGAAACGTTTTGGGGGAAAGCTTTAGCGGATGCTATAGCATCTGAGCCCGGATTGCCAAATGCCAGAAAATTTAGAGACCCAAGCAGAAACAGAAGGAGGAGCGGAGGAAGAGAGGGAGGGGGGGAAAGGAAAAGGGAAGGAAGCCGTAAACTATTTAAAAGGGGGGGTTTTCCCCAGTAGAGGTATAAACCCGAATTGAGGGGCAAACTCAGCGAAGGGAAAGGAGCGGAGCCCAATCATTCTGGTTCTCAAAAAACAAAACACCTAAGAAATTGTTCAAGAGATTTGTTAACACGCTCAGATTGGCCATCTGTTTTTTAGGGTGAAGGGACTGCTGAGTTTCTGAGTGACTTCCCCGGGGGTTTTTAGTAGACAAGTCCAAAACTTGGAAGTGAAAATTGGATCCCTGTCCGAAATGATCACCGAAGGTAGTCCGTGAAGTTTCCATACATGATTAACGAACAGGTCAGCCAGCTGGTCAGCACGGGGTAAATTTCCCTTTTTAGGCACAAAATGACATTGCTTGAAAAAATGATCAGTAAAACCCAAATAACATGAAAGCCGTGTGAAAAGGGAAAAGACACGAAAAATTTTATGCGATGACCACCAAGGGGGTAGCAGGCGCAGGCAGAGGTTGCAGGAGCCCTTGAGGTTTAAAGTGGGCGACTTAGAAACGTTGCAAGTGGCACACTGCTTTAATGTAAGTTTGCACGGAGGGGTTTTTTCCCGGCCACCAAAAAAGGCGGCGAACGCATGCAATGTCTTTTAAAAAACCCAAAAAGTCCAGCGGGTTTGGAATCATGATAAAGATTAAGTACCTGCTCGCGGGCAGCAGGGGGAAAAGTAGACCTTGGTGCCATAAAAGGGGGGATTGTCAACCCATTCATTTTATCCTTGTTTGCCGGTAGCCAGGAGTCTGCATGCGCTGCATGAAAAGCATCGCGGAGAGCGGAGTCACAAAAAAGAGGAGGCAGAAAGCCTTGTCTTTGCTAATGCACGAGTAGTCACTTGAGAAGCCAGAGAGGAGGCAGGAAACAAGGTATTGGAGTGGGAGGACGAGGGGGGAATTCCCAAAACAGGGAAGTCGAGAGAGAGGGTCCCCAGTTGGTTAGTTTTGCTGGGTTTTGAAAACAATTTTAAATGGGAAATCTCTGGAAAAATTCAGCCCATCTCGCCTGTTTGGGGGAAGTTTTCTTAGCAGACGGTAAGGCTTGCAAATTCCTATGATCAGTCCAAACTTAAAAGGGGGAGTCGAGCCCCTTCAAGCAAATGACGCCAAGAGGACAGCGCAAATGGATAGCCTTGGCTTCTTTCTCCCAAATAGGCCAATTAGCTTGTTGGGGGGAAATATTCTTTGAAATGAAAGCACAAGGCCTGAGTGCTCCTGTGGTGTCATGTTGAAAAAGAAGGGGCTGCCATGGAAAAGCCCAAGCATCCGTTTGCACAATGAATTGCTTTGGACTGTCGGGAAAAAAGGGGTAAAGGGTCAACGTAAATTTAGATTTCAAATGGTCAAACGCCGATTGACACTAGGCGAAAAAAGCTTTTGCGCCTTGCCCGCAGTGGATCCTTTAGGTTTCCGTAGAAGGTTTTTGGGGAGTGGAAGCGTTATGGGGAGCAAAATCCTCAATAAAGTTCCGGTAGAAGTTCGCAAAACCAAGAAATTGCTGCAGTTGCTTCACAGTTTTAGGGACGGGCCATTGCAAAAGGAGTTAATCTTCGAAGGGGCCATTTTAAGTGAACAATCTTGAATCCTATATCCCAAGTAATCAAAAATTTGGGTGTCAAATTGGCATTTAAAATTAAACGAGGTTGTTATCTATAAGCCTTTGAACACTTCACGAACCAATTACACATGAGATTCCATGGAACGGGGGTAAATTAAAATGTCATCCAGATAAATCAGAACCCCCTGATACAACAAGTCATGGAAAATGGTGTTCAAAAACATTTGGAACAAATGGCCCCCATTGTAAGCCAAGGGAAGAACCGTCCTTTTAAATTACCTAGAGGAGTTGCAAAGGTGGTGAGCCACTCAATGGGGGTATTCTAAATCCTATGAAAAGCCTCTTTAAGATCAAGTTTGGTAAAATATTTTCCTTGAACAAATGGTAAAACAGCCGATCAGGGTAGGGGATAACAATTGGAGGAAATAACCTGGTTAATAGCAGAGTAGTTAACTATCAGTCTCGGATCCCGGCTGGATTTTTTCTTTTCGGAAAAGACGGGAAAACCGCCGGGGGGGCGTAAGGGCTTGATAAAGCCGCGACCCAAGTTTTTATTTAGGAACTTCTTGAGAGCAAAGTTTTTTTTGGCTCAGGGGATAAATTTTGGTTTTAGGCAGGGGGCCCCCGTCAACTAATTCCAGTTTACAGTCAAAGTCCGTGGGGGGAGGAATTTGTCCCCCCCCCCTTTTCGTGGAAACCCTTTTTGGGAAAGTCTCGGTAGTGTGAAGGAATTTGTTGCAATTCTTCAGGGGGAAAAGAAAAGTTTTCATCTGAAGAGGACATAGTGCCAGCAGTCCAGTTTATCTGGGGGGATATTCACGAAGCCAATCGATTCCCAAGACCAATTTGAACTGCATCGCCTTGGGAACTAGAAATCGCATGCTGTAATTGTTTTTGTCCATTTGAAATGAGATGGGCTTAGTGATTTTACTAATTACTCCCCCAGTCATTGAGGTCCCATCCATTTGCGTTAATTTGATGGGGCATTCCAAGGGCTCATAAAGAGTTTTCAATTGTTTGGCCAATTTGGGGTGTAACAAACTTCTGGAGCAGCCAGAGTCAATTAATGCCCTATGTACATGCAAAGTCCCATCGCTGCCACTAATCGCAACCGTGGCGTAGAAATGGGGAATTTTAGGAGTACTTACAGATGTTCCGCCGCTTGCCAGTCATCGCAGTCAGGTTTAGAATCTCCATCTATGTCAGATGAGGACGAAGAGGTGGTTTCATCATCGGGATCGGAGTCTCCTGTCGCCGCTGCAGGGTCCTTAGAAGTGCGTCTAAGTGGTTGTTTGGCGGCCGCTGTCTGATGTGTGAATTCTATATCCTTTGGGTCTGCTCGGGCTCCCTTAGTCCCAGTCGGAGCTTGGTTTCCGCGGCAGGTGTTGGCGAGGTGGCCCGGTTTTCCACAGTTAAAGCACATGCCCAAACGGAGACGTTTGTTCCGTTCCTCAGCATTGAGGACGGTGGGACCGCGAGGTTGTCGTTTTGGCACGTCTTGTCTTTGTCGGTTCAGCTGAACAGTCTGGGTTATGCCTTCCATTTCAGTAGCTAGTCTGACCCAACCTAGCAGGGTCTGTGGATTGGCCTGCATTAAGCACCCGTGTAGAATATCAGGATTTAGTCCATCTTTGTATAACTCAATTAGAATTTCATCACTCCACGGGACTTTGGTGGCCAGGTTTCTAAATTCACGGGAATACGTCCCCACATCGTTCCT
The DNA here is from genome assembly GCA_948474755.1 of Ctenosaura bakeri. Lineage (NCBI taxonomy): Eukaryota > Metazoa > Chordata > Lepidosauria > Squamata > Iguanidae > Ctenosaura > Ctenosaura bakeri. The sequence continues at coordinate 451,652 of CAOLHI010000850.1, forward strand.
GCCTTGTTTCATTCGTTTCAGTTGATATTTGGTGTTTTCCAATAAATGGGGGTCTTCAAAGCATTCCCGCAGATGGTTCATGAAGAGCTGCAGATTTTCAGTTTCGGGGGCGCGGGAGTCATATAGGTTCGCTACCCAGTCTGCTGCCAGTCCTTTCATCCTCTGGCTTAGGTATCGAATTCGGGCCGCATCATCCCGAAATAGATGGCCGTGATCAATCATGAAATTGTTTGCCATAGTCAAAAAAAGGAGAGTTTCTCCCCCTTCCCGTTGAAGGTCGCTTTCAGGTCTCCCACATTTCTGAGTAACAGTGGCGCTGGCGTGTGCCCTGTTGGTTGCTGGGGCGGACCAGGGGTGCCTGCCGCCGAGACAGCCGCTCGTGGTTCTCCTCCTGGTGATCTCCCTGTCTGCGAGGGACGGATGCGCATCTCGCGTAGCATGGTCTTGAGTTCGAGTATCTCCTCATCTTTTCTTTCCAGTTCGGTTTCCATTTGCTTTATCTCCTCCAAAAGGGATAGGTCTTTTGCTGATGTATCCCATCTAGCAGCCCTTCTGCGTTGTCTCAACGACGTATGTGGCTTTTCTCCCCAGACCCAGGTTTGGCCGCTTGTGGGGGTTTCCATAGCCTCGGTCAGGCGCAATTTTGTCTTGGTATCCAGGGGCACTTCAGTTTCTGTAGCTCCATCAGATTCTGCAGATCCTTGCTCTTCTTCAGTAATCGACTGGTCCATCAATTGGTGCATTTTTTGAAAGGATTCTCGAGCTTTCTGTCAGGAACAGATTCACTCTTACACGGATCAACAAACTTAATAGAAGATTTATTGTAACATAGTAAGGGATGCTGTCTTCAGACGTTAAAGCTCGAGAATGGAACGTTTTCCCCCCACCTTACACTTTAACAGACAGTTTCTCCTAAGATAGTTGTAAAAGAACGAACGTCATCATGCCAAATGGTTCCTTTGAAATTCCAGCCAGAAGGAATGGTTGGCGCCTGGGAATAGCTAACAGCCTACTATCACTATTTCCTCAGTCTACTGCTATCCTAAAACAATAAAACATGGAGGACTCCACACCTCCCTACAACACCCAGAGGGAACAAATACTGCTTGACAGTAATTGATCCCTTCAGCAAATGGATTGAAGCTTTTCCCTGATGCAATAGGGTTCCTTACCGCCTATTGTTTAATAACGTGTGGGCACACTGGGGAGTGTCACTGTTACCCTGTATGTTGGGGGTCCTGGGAGGGCACCCAAATTACCAAATAAAAACACAACATGGGGGGAAATTAGACTCGAGTACTCTCTCAAGCTAACAAGAGGCAGGGTAACTTTAACTGGGATTTTTAACCCTATGTCTACAGCGTCAGGTCAGAGAGCAGTTAGACAAGTTCTAAAGCAACAAATAATATCTTTATTGGAAACAAACAACACAAAAGACACGACATACACTAACTAACTGAGAAATAGAAATGGAGAGTTTTGGGGGAATGGTTAATATGACACCTTTTCTCATAGTCCTGGAGAGAACGGAGAATTGCAGGGAAGAAAGCTCAGCGTGGTTCGCTGAGGGGACAACTTCACTGGACAGAGCGGCAGCAAGGCTGGATGGAAGTCCAGGGTGATCCAAGCAGTCTGAGCAAGTGATCTGAGGGGCACTCGCAATTGGGGGACTTTTTATAGGGTGGATTTTACCTACAGGCCATGCCATGCTCAGTGAGAACAAAGGAAATTTGGAGCGGGACAAAAGCGTTGGAAAGGGTCAGGTTTTACATGATGAGCTTAGCGCTGGATGACAATAGTATGACCAGTATGCAAATGGCCCAACATAAAGGATTGGCTCGGTACTCGGCCGGGCGTCTTTGTGTGGGTTTGCAAGGAGGAATGGTCCCTGAAGCATCGGAGAGGCATTAAGTTGCATTAAGTTGCCTGCCTAAATGAGGTTTGGAATGTAGAACCATTAACGGCCGTGCCTATTACGTGCTTGTCTGGTGGCCCTTGCAAACACGTGGAGTAGGGTGGCAGAGAAAGGTCAAATTATTTGATATCAAGAGATATCTAGTGCTCTCACCAGGCATAGCAGAACCGTGGTAACATCACGTGACCTTGAGTCCGATCTAGGGGTCAGCTTCACTGGGGAAATGACACAGGAGCTGTGGAAAGCATTAGGGATAAGGCAGCAATTTCATATTGCGCACCACCCCCAGAGCTTCAGTCAGATTGGAAGGACAAACCGGAGCGGAGTTTGAAGGAAGCACTTAGAAAGGTAGTCCGCTCCTGAGGGAAAGACTGGGACATCAAATTGCCTATAATTCTGATGGCCTTTAAAGGCACTGTGGCAGCACATGGCTTCACACAACACATGGTGATGACAGGATGTAAAATGCTGTTACCTGAAGCCTTCTGGATTGACACAAGCCTCCCCTCTGGTCTAGAGCCCATTGTTTTAAACAATGAATAGGTGAAGAATTTGATCCAACACATAGGACAAATTCACAGACAAGTTGTGGCTCAGTTGGGGAAAAACCTTCAGAAAATGGATAGGAGGTAGGGATGGGTGCATCACCCTTGCCAGTGGGAGGAAGGGCAACTGGTCCTGTACAGGAATTTTTACAAAGACAAGCATTCCCTAGCTGCAAAATGGGTAGGACCCGTTCCCATTGAGAAAAGAATTTCCCCAGTTGTCTATCAAGTACGTATTTCCCGCAAGAAAGAAGACTGGCTTAAGTTTTTCCATGTCTCCCAGCTAAAGGAATGGAAAGGGAAACCTGTGGACCCCAAGGGAATACCTATCTCCAAGTCCCCAGAGGAGCCTGTGGAGAAATCTAATGTGAATGTCATAGCTCCTCAAATATCACTAAATTACAGGGACATACCAGAGATTGATTACATCCAAGAATATTAGAAGAACTGGCAGAAGTAATTTCAGAACTGCTGGTGATAATCTTTGCAAATTCTTGGTGAACAGGAGAATTCCCAGCAGACTGGAGGAGGGCAAATGTTGTCTCTGTCTTCAAAAAGGGAAAAAACGAAGATCGAAATATTTATTGCCCAGTCAGCCTGACATTGTGAGTTGACATGTGCCATTCAGGAAGGGCAAATGTAGGGAACCCTGTAGAAATTCCAAGAGGCTTTTGTGTGTGTGAGTACAATTGCAGATCTGAGTGACTGGAGCCATAAGGTCCGCTGTGAGGTTGGAATCTGCTCCCCTTTCTTTCTTGGTCTGTTTCAGGCAGCCAGTCCTATATGGCTACATTGTCAGGACTGAGGCCCTTTCCGCAGCTTACCTGCTTCTGGTGTGGGTGTGCAGGGATCATGCAAGCAGCCTCTTCCAAGAGGCACTCGTGTCCCCTCTGCTCTGTCTCCACAGCAGCTGCCTGCTGGGCGGCAGGCAGCTTGAGGGCTCTGCCACTTCCTTCCACAGAGCAGCCAGGTACTTGCACTGGGGGAGGAAGCACAAGGGCTACATCTCCGGAGGCTCTGCATGGAAGGTAAGTGTGTGGGGAGCCCCAGCGCGATGTGCAATCATGCATCATTTTCAGCCAGAAGCCGAAAATGATATATTGCACGATCGGTGCCCACTGACCCCAGCAGCATTGCGTGATTGCGAGGACGTCATGTGGAACAGTCTTCGCAATCTCACAATGCTCTGGAGGCACTTTCACATGACCAATACTGTGCAAAAAGGGCCTCAGACAAGACCCAGATCCTTCTTTTCCCTACTGCTTTGTTAGAAGTAGAATAATAATTTTCCTTTTAGCACACAAGTAGTCATGGTGAACTTGTATAAATCCAGCACCTTAGAAACCAGTAGGTTGGTATGCCAAGATCCACCTCTTTTTTCTACAGATCCTTTCACTCTTATTCAAAATGCTGTTTTTTCTCCCAGTGTTGTATAGAAGCTTCTACACTTCTGCATGGCACAGTCCGCAGCTTCAGCTGGAGAGGTGCCAAGACTAACCTCTCTCTGTTCCCTTCCGAGAATACAGAATGCCCCGTCTTTAACTTGACTCCATAGCAGATCACTGACAAGCACTGGCCCAACCAGCCATCTCACTGAAGCAGCTGCTGCTAGCATATACTTCCTGATGCAAAAGAAGACCCCAAAAGTCAAAGACTGTTGATTCAGCTGGCAAGAACCTCAGATTATTTTGGACACTGGGGAGGGGCATGAATTTCTTCTCTGCCCACTGCACCCATCTTTTAGCCAGTTTATACATGTATTAGCTTAGTTACTTGTGTCCTGCCATGATCTGCTTGTATAGTATTTTCCTTTTGGTTGCCACTCCAATTGTTGGAGCACTGTTATGCCATTTGTATATTGTATGTCGTACCCCTCTTTTTCCCTCTCCTTCTCCCTCTCTATCCTTACACCTTTTTGCATCCTATAGTATTGAGCCACCCTTTCACAGTATTGATGGAATTGTGACAATCTATCATCCAAAACCTCCCACCTGATATCTCATTCCTTGTAACCCCGTGTCTTTGGCCTCAGTCCAATGGTGGATATGCAGCCCCCTCTTGGACAAATGAAACCTTGGCTCTGCCACAAGAATTCCATTTTTTTTGCGGGGGGGATTGTTATTATACATAGAATCATAGAATCATACAGTTGGAAGAGACCACAGGGGCCATCCAGTCCAACCCCCTGCCATGCAGGAACCCACATCAAAGCATTCCCAACAGATGACCATACAGCATCTGCTAAAAAAAACCTCCAAAGAAAGAGACTCCACCATACTCTGAGGCAGCATATTCCACTGCCGAACAGCTCTGACCATCATGAAGTTGTTCCTGAGGTTTAAGTGGAATCTCTTTTCCTGTGGTTTGAATCTCTGAATTCATTGCTCTTTGTCCTAGTCTCTGGAGCAGTGGAAAACAAGCCCACTCCCTCCTCAACATGACATCCCTTCAAATATTTAATCATGGCTATCATGTCTCCTCTTAACCTTCTCTTCTGGAGACTGAACATACCCAGTTTCCGAAGACGTTCCTCATAGGACATGGCTTCCAGACCCTCCAATATTATGGTTGCCCTCCTCTGAACACGTTCCAGCTTGTCAATATCCTTCTTGAAATGAGGTGCCCAGAACTGGACACAGTATACCGGATGAAGTCTGACCAAAGCAGAAGAGTGGAACTATTACTTCCCCTGACCTAGACACCATACTCCTATTGATGCAACCAAGAATCACATTGGCTTTCTTGGCTGCCGCATCACACTGCTGACTCATGTTCAGCTTGTAGTTTACCAAGACTCGTAGATTCCTTTCACATGTACTGTTATCCAGCCACATGTCCCCCATCCTTTGTGCATTTCATTTTTTCTGCCTAAGTGTAAGACCTTATATTTCTCTCTGTTGAAATTCATTTTGTTAGCTTTGGCCCAGCTCCCCAGTCCGTTAAGGTCATTTTGAATGTTGATTCTGTTCTCTGGCATATTAGCAATTCCATCCAATTTGGTGTCATCTGCAAATTTGATCAAGCATGTCTTCTATTCCTTCATCCAAGTCTTTGATGAAGATATTGAATAGCGCTGGACAAAGGAGAGAACCCTGTGGCACTGCACTAGTCACTTCTCTCCAGGACAAAAGGAAGCCATTGGTGAGCACCCTTTGGGTTCAGTCAGTCAACCAATTACTTAGCCACCTAACAATAGAACTGTCTAGACCATATTTTACTAGCTTCTTTGCAAGAACATCATGGGGAACTTTGTCTCCTTACTGAAATCAAGACATGTTACATCCATAGCATTCTCTTCATCTATCAAGCTTATAAATCTATCATAAAAAGAGATAAGATTAGTCTGGCATGACTTGTTTTTAAGAAACCCATGTTGACTTTTAGTGATTAAATTTAACCAAGTGTGTATTGTAGAACGTTAGCTTCAGCAACAGTTGTACGCTATACCTCATATACCTTATTAAACACTGTTGGAAAACCCTGTCTGTTTAAACGAGAGTAAACAAATAGCCAGCACATGATAGATGATAGGTGATGCTTCCTTTTTAAAAATGAAACCATTTGTCCTCAATGACATACTCCTGCTAGTCTGTTGCAGCAGAAGCAAAAAGGGAGGGGGAAAAAAAGAATCTACATTTCCATTAAAATTAACTGCCTTGTATTTTAACACAAGCTATTGTGGATATCAATCCAGTTCCTCAGACGAAATAACTGAGGAACTGGGTTAATATCCATAAAAGCTCATGGTATTGATGGGATAGACTGAAATATCAGTCCACTTGTGCCTTCCCAGATGAAGCACAGAGCTAGATGTTACCCTGTTTACTGGGGGTCCCGGGAGGGACACCTAAATAGCCTTACAATTACACACGATGGGGAAATTAGTCAGGAGCACTGGTTGGCACTACAAGAGGCAGGGCAACACAGCAGGATCTTGTAACCCAATGTTTACGGGGTCAGGCCAAGTCAAGGAGCAGACCACGTTGGAAATAATGAATGATCTTTATTAAATACAGGCACACAATGTAAGCAACACACGCACACAGATAACTAAGGAAAATAAAGGAGTGATTATGATAGCGGGATTTTCAGAGGGATAGTTGATTCGGATGATACGAAACCTGTTCCTGAAGCCCAGAAAGAAGATAGAGAGCGATGCTGGGGTTTGATGGATCTCAGCATGTGGAGCTGAGGGGAAGCTCGCTAAGCAAAGCGGTAGCAAGGCGGTCTGGAACTCGGGAGCGATCCGAGGATGGCCTCAGAATCAGGGGTTTTTATAGGGAGAAATGTAACTGCAGGCCATGCCATACCTGGGGAAAACAATGAGTTTCGGATGCGAGACAAAGCCTTGGAAGGTCAGAATTTAACATGATTGAGTTAAGTCCGAATTGACAAAGAGGTAGACTTTCCCTACTGACATGTGAGATCATTCAGGAGGAGGCTTTGCCAACCTAAAGACAACTGAACTAGCAGAAAATCCAGTTCAGCCAGCACAAGAGGCTTCTGGCTATTCCTGTCCTCCTGCAGCTGGCACATTTTGGAGTTAGTATTGTACTGTTCCATCTCCTACTCCAATGTATTCTATAGCAAGGAAACAAAACAGCAGCTAGATGTGGATAGGAGTGTCGTATTGGAAGAATTTACTTTAAAAAATGGAATCAAAATATGGGAAGGTGGTGTTAAAGTGAAAACAAGTTTGCCACAATGGGTTGTTACTTACTTCGAATGCATGTGGTGTATGCATGTATGCTTCTTTACATAAAAGAGAACAGACTTTACAGGAGCGTAGTCATGTTGGTCTTTTGTAGGAAAAATGCCTAAAGAATCCTGTGGGAGCTGAAAAATCAACAAGTTTTAGTTGACATCGTCTTTCATTGATGGTACTGCCTTCAACTGCCTTACTATTTGATGTGGGAGTAGAGGTACCATGCCCACCAGATTCACCAGCCACACAAGAGTCAGGGCCTTTCCCCACTACATTGTTATAGTGTTATTATTTCACTTTCAACATCCTATGGAATCCTGGGGTTTTCAGTTCAGGGAGAGCATGTAGAATTCTCAGCCAGAGAGGTCTTTGGCCTCAGTAAACTACAAACCCCAGAATTCCACAGGATGTTGAAAGTGGAATAATAGCAATATAACAGTGTAGTGCGGAAAGCCCCTAGGTGAGAGAGATGCCACAAGCCACAAATATTCCACAGACAATACCTTTTTGTACATATTCTAGGCAAAACATCCAGAAAATGGCCAGGGATGCCAACATTTCAGGAAACCAAGGATGCAGATGCACAAGACTAGATAGTTGTGATGCCACAAGTCACAGAAATTGCTGAAGAATCACTTTCTGTTACCCATTCCAGGCAAAACATCTGTGTTTTGGAAAATAGCTCACAACACCAACATTTCAGGCATCCATACTTACCAAATTCACCAGCTGTAGAAAAATAAATGGGAGTGATGCAATAAGCCAGAACTTTATTCATAGGAATCAGTCAAAATCTATATTCCAGAACATGGCTGAAAATACAATCTTTCCAGGAAACCATGCCTGCATGGGCACAAGGTAGTTCCTGTGGAATTTTTATGGCTTTTTGAATCACACCTATTTGAAGAGTTGTGTGTGTTTGTGTGTGTGTGTGTGTGGTGAATTCGTAGGTGTGATTTGTTAAATCTCTCCCATCTTTTACAGAATACATATGTTGTGTATAAATTTAACCAATAAAGTAATAAAATGCAAAGCTGCAAAAATTATAAATAGACTACACAACTGGAAGCAAACGATGGAGAAGCTCCATTCTGTCTTCAAAAACAAGACCAGAAGCAAATTGTGGTGAGAGCATGAACTGCTACTGTCAAAATTAAAGCTAATAACTCTAAAAAAGAACACCAAATCAATTGCCATGCCGAATGAAAGCTGAAAAACCTCCCTGTAGAATTTAGAGACCATGTACAAACAGTTAAGGACAGACAAGAAGCAAAAGAAAAAGGTGACAGAATATTTTTGTACAGGGACAAAGAAAACTTCAATAATAATCAATGCAGAGAACAGAAGATGACAACAAAAAAGGAAGAACAAGAAATCTCGCCCACAAAAAATGAGAAATGGAAGGGAAATATAAACAAAGTGTGGGAATGCTATATATGACAAGCATGAGAACACATTACATGACTAAGAAGAAATAAAAAGATAATGGAAACAATAAATTAAAGAATTATACAGTTCTCCTCCCAAACTCATTGGTTTGACTGTCATGAATTTGATTATTCACAAGGAACCTGTACCTCTCCCCATCATTTTCCTCCTCACATTGTCTTGTGTTTTGCTAGTGTGGAGAAAGGAGGTAAGCATGCCAAGGCAAAAGGTAAGGCAATGTGTTACCATGGTTCTGACATGCCCGGTGATAGCACTAGATGTCGCCTTGATATCAAACTTATTTGGCCTTCACTTGACCTTTCTCTGCCACCCTGCTCCACGTGTTTGCAAAGGCCACCAGACAAGCACGTAAACAGGCGCGTCTGGTAATGGTTGGACATTCCAATCCCCACTTAGACAGGCAGATTAATGCCACTCCGTTGCTTCAGGGACCATTTCTTGCAGACACACCTTGCTTAAGCGCGACTTTACACAAAGACGCACGGCCCTGAGCCGGCACCCTCTCAATGTTGAGCTATTTGCATACTGGCTACACTATTGTTATCCAGCGCTAAGCTAATCATGTAAAACCTGACCTTTTCCAATGCTTTTGTCCCGCTCCAAATTTCCTTTGTTTTCACCGAGCATGGCATGGCCTGTAGGCACAATCCACCCTATAAAAAGTCCCCGATTCGAGTCCTCCTCGGATCGCTCCTGAGTTTAATCCAGCCTTGCTGTCGGTTTGTCCAGAGAGCTTCCCTCAGCGAACCATACTGAGCTTTCTTCCCTGCAATCCTCCTCTTTTCTCCAGGACTATGAGATAAGGTGTCATATCGCCCATTTCCCCCGAAAACTCTCATTTCCAATTTCTTAGTTAGCTGTGTGCTTGTGTTGTCTTTTCTGTTGTTTGTCCTTTAATAAAGATATCATTTTTACCATTTTAAAAACTGTCTGACTGCTCTTCTGACCTGATGCTGAATACATAGGGTTGCAAGATCCCTGCTAAGTTACCCTGCTTCTTGTTAGCTTAAGAGAGTGCTCCAGTTAATTCCCCCATCTTGTGTTTTTGCTTGGTTATTTGGGCACCCCTCCCGGGACCCCCAGAGAACAGGGTAACAAATGGGGCAGAGAAGAGACACATCTGTGAGTTTCCTTCTGCCCTTTGGAGCTCACACTCCTACTTCCATGTCTCTGCCTTGGTGCTGAGAACTTGCACTAGAGCAAAAGGTAAGGGAATGGTGGGGAGAAAGGCAGCAATGTTTTCCTTCTGCCCTCTGGAGCTCCCCCTCCCAACCTCTTGTCTCTGGCCCCAGCACTGAGAACTTGCACGAGACAAAAGATAAGAGGATTTGGTGGGGAGAGGAAGGCGGTGTGCACTTTCCTTTTGCTCTCCAAAACTTCCCTCTCCCATCCCCTTGCCACTGACCTCAGTGCTGAGAACTGGCACTGAGACAAAAGGTAAAGCAATGAGGCAGGGGAAGACACACATGCATGCACTTTGTGTGCACCAGAGCTCTGCCCTCCCATTGCTTTCTCTCTTCCCCCGCACTGAGAACTCACATGGAGGCAAAAGGTAAGGCAATGGGGTAGGGGAAGATATGAGTGTGTGTGCTTTCCTTGCATCCTCCCCTCCCATTGTTTTGCCTCTGCCTTGCCACTGAGAACTTGCATGGAGGCAAAAGTTAAGGTGATAGGGTATGGGAAGATGCATGTGAGCTTTCCTTGTGCCCTCCAGAGCATTCCCCTCCCATTGATTTGCCTCTGCCCTGATGCTGAGAATGTGCACTGAGACAAAAAGTAAGGCAAAGGGGAAGGGAAAGATGCAGGCATGTGCTTTCCTTGTGCCCTCCAGAGCTCTCTCCACTGATTGTTTTGCCTCCACCTCAGCACTGAGAATTTACACTGAGGCAACAGTAAGGCAATGGGGTGGGGAAGACACACACATGTGCACTTTCCTTGTGCCCTCCTGAGCTCAGGAGGGCACAAGGAAAGTGCACATGTGTGTGTCTTCTCCATATTACTCCTGTTACAGCAGGTTAGGTCTCCTTGGAGATAGCATAAAGATATCATTTTGATATCAATAATTTAGCTCTCTTCTACCACCCCTCTCCATGTGTTTGAGAGGCCCCTGGACAAGCACAGACTAGGCTCATCCACTAATTGCTGAACATTCCATTCTCCACCCAGGCAGGCCAGAAATAGCCAGATCCTTGCTTTAGATGACCTCTCTGCAAGCGCCTTCATTATGTATGCACGCTGTTTACAAAGGACTCCCTGCCCCAAGCAGGCAACCTGGCAAGCTGAATACTCAACTGCCAAGCACTGAGCATTTGCATACTGGCTAACTCTTTGTCAATTCGGACTTAACTCAATCATGTTAAATTCTGACCTTTCCAAAGCTTTGTCCTGCTCCTAAATTGCGTTGTTTTCCCCAAGTATGGCATAGCTTGCAGTTACATTTCTCCCTATAAAAACCCCTGATTCTGAGACCTTCCTCGAATCGCTCCCGAGTTCCAGACCATCTTGCTGCCGCTTTGCTTGGCGAGCTTCCCCTCAGCCCCACGTGCTGAGCTACATCACACCCCAGCATCGCTCTCTATCTGCTTTCCAGGCTCCAGGAACAGGTTCCGTATCACCCGAATCAACTATCCCTCTCAAAAATTCCGCGATCAAACTCACACCTTTATTTTCCTTAGTTATCTGTGTGCGTGGGTTGCTTACATTGTGTGCCTGTATTTAATAAAGATCATTTATTTTCAACATGGTTTGCTTCTTGACTTGGCCTGACCAAAATGGTGAGAGGCCTGGAAGCCATGCCCTATGAGGATAGACTTAGAGAGCTGGGTATGTTTAGTCTGCAGAAGAGAAGGTTAAGAGGGGACATGATAGCCATGTTTAAATATTTGAAGGGATGCCATGTAGAGGAAGGAGAGGACTTGTTTTCTGCTGCTCCAGAGACCAGGACAAGGAGCAATGGATTCAAGCTGCAGGAAAGGAGATTCCACCTGAACCTCAGGAAGAACTTCCTGACAGTCAGGGCTGTCCAGCAGTGGAATATGCTGCCTCAGATTGTAGTGGATTCTCCTTCCTTGGAGGTTTTTAAGCAGAGGCTTGATGGCCATCTGTCGGGAGTGCTTTGAGGGTGTTCCTGCGTGGCAGGGGGTTGGACTGGATGGCCTGTGTGGTCTCTTCCAACTCTACATTTCTATGATTTCTATGATTTCTATGACCCTGTAAACATTGAGTTACAAGATCCTGCTGCCTTACCTTGCCTCTCATTTCGCCAGCAGTGCTCTAAGCTAATTTCCCCCAAAGTGTGTTGTTGTTTGGTTATTTAGGTGTCCCTCCCGGGACCCCCAGTAAACAGGGTAACACTCCCATTGCTTTATCTCTGCCCCAGCACTTAGAAGGAAGACTCTTGCCCCAGAAGGGAATGAAAGGGGGATCATGGGGGAGAATTATTTACAATTTCCCACTTTCTGTGGCCCGAACCCTCATGAATGTGGAAGGGCCACTGTATACAAGAGATGAAAGGATGACAGAGTTATTCAAGGAAAAATCACTTAAAGATGAACCCACAATTTTAGAAAATGAAATGGAAGCACTCAAAGCACTTGGGAGAAATAAATCACCAGGAACAGAAGACATACTAATAGAGTTGTTTCAAACTACAGAGACAGAATCCCCTCACAAAATGTCCTATAGATGGTACCTAAACCCAGAAAGAATAGCAAAAATAGGTAAGACAATGAAATGCCAACAAAATGAAGGAACTTTCTATCACATGTGTTGGCAGTGCATCAAAGCCAAAAAACTCTGGGGACAGATTCATATGATAATAACTAATATCTTGAATGTAAAATTCCCAATTAAACAAAAAAAATATATACCATATTTGCTGGCCTATCAGACACTTTTTTCCTTAAAAAATGTCTTCTGAAAATGGGGTGCATATTTTTTTATATTCTATAAACATTCCAAATTAATCACATACATAGATACATATATACATACATATCTTCATACATCCAAATATCCAGTTATACAAAGTTCTATATTCAAAGACCTCTTAAGTAACTTACTTTGCATAGGAAAAGAGAAACCTCTATACCCTATTGCTTTGTGTCTTTAGAAAGAGAGAAATTTTCTCTTTCAATTACTTACAGTATATTTTTCCTACATTATTTAATTTACTTTACAACTGATATGCTAACAAATATAATATTTCAACACAGTCACTGTTGATGCCCCTCATCTTCTTTCCAAATAGTTGCTCACACATTCCCAGTCTTTTCTGAACCTGTTTAAAGCCTTGTCTTTTAATAATATTGACAATTTATTTATTTGCATTAAACCATACATCTCTAACAACCAATCATCAATTTCTGACACCTCCTCTTTTTTCCAACCCTGGCATACAACAATCTTACTTTAGTAATCATACACAACATTTTTTTTGTTTTGTTTTCAAACATATTCCTCGATCACATCAACTATACTCAACAAGTAGCATTCTGGTCGCATGGAGAAGTTTTTCTTTAAAATTTTAATAATTTCCAAATGAATGTTTTTCCAAAAAGTTTTTACTTTTTACACTGCCACCAACAATGGAAAAATATTCCCCTTTCGACCTTGCATTTCCAACATTTATCGTTATCCCCTTTGTATATCTTTGCATGTTTTGCTGAGGTTAGGTGCCACCTATGAAACATTTTATAAACATTTTCTTTAAACACTTAGCATCTCGTAAAGTTCACATTTTTCCATGCTTGGTTCCAGTAATGTAATTGTATTGGATATCCAATGTTTTGTGCCCATTTGATCATATTATTTTTAACTGTTTCTTGCTTCATATCCCATTTAATAAAAGTTTATATAATTTTGCCATCAAATGTCTATTCCCTGTTTCGAGAATAAGATCTAATTTTGTCTTCACATCGTTTATCATTTTCTCTGTACAATCTCGTTTGAATCTTGAATAAAATTGTGCTTATTGGAGCTAAGAACATTCTATCCCCTCCACTAATAATTCATCCCTGTCTTTGAAAATAGCTCTGCTTTCTTGAAATTTAAGAAGTTTTCTATAAATTCACCATCTCTGGAGCAGGGGAGTCAAATCTCATCAGCATAGAAGACATCCAGAGGAGAAATCCATAATGGCAGATTTGGGCATAGTCATTGTTGATACTTCATCCATATGGTAAATAAATATCTTTTTAAGGGATGTTCAAGGAATTCTTTCTGTGGTTGTTTTTTTATATACCACAAATATGAGTGCCATCCTTTTTTCATACTTGCTCATTCACAGAGCAATATTTTATTATTCTGTAATCTTAACCAATCTATAATCCAAGTCAGAATATTTACATGAGTGTACAGTTTAAGATCCAGTAGTCCAAGGCTATCTGTTTCCTTAAGATCAGTCATTAAAGTCTATCTTATTTTAAGTTTCTTCATGACCCAAATGAAGTTTGTGAGATTTTTCTTCCACTGTTTAAGTGCATTGTTTTTGATTATTAGAGCTACCATTTAAAAAGAAAATTAATTTTGGGTAATATCATCATTTTAATTGCCAAAATTCTCCCCAAAAGTGAATGCTTAAGTTTATCCCATGTCACTATATCATTTTTGATTTCCTCCTTTTTTTGCAAATAATTATTGCTAAACAAATCATGATTGTTCTTTGTCAGCCATGTAACTAAATATTTAATCTTCCTTTCTGTTTTAAAATTATCTTTTGTATTTCCTCCTCCTCTTTTGATGACATATTCTTAGTTAACATGGCAGTTTTTCCTTGATTAATTTTAAATCCTGCAACTTGTCCAAAATCTTTTAGCATCTGAATTAAACAATTCAGAGTCCATAGGATTCTCTAGGATTATGATCAAATCATCTGCATAAGTGCACACCTTTAGATATGAGTTCTTTATCTTTACACCTCTTATACTGTCATTTTCTCTGATCTTATTCAAAATTTCAATATTAATTAAAAAGAGTAAAAGTGAGTCGGCAGCCTTGTCTGGTACCTCTTCTAATTTCACATCCTTGCAGAATTTATTATTATCCAAGCATCTTGTTCTGTATAGATTGCTTTTATTCAATTAAGAAAATTATTGCCACTGCCCATTTTCTGGAGTACTTGTAACAAGAACTGCCAAGAGAAATTACCAAATGTTCTATGTCAAGAAAGACTAGTCCTAATTTTGTTTTTGTTTTTGTGGGAATCGAAAAGTTGGATAACATTCATGATCATTCTGATATTGTCTTTTAATTGTCAGTGGGGAAGAAAACCAACCTGATTGTCTTGAATCCAATCTCTGAGAACATTCTTCAACCCCTCCACCACAATCGTAAATATCTTATAATCTAAGTTGAGCAAGGAAGTTGGCCTATAACTTTGAAGCTATGTTAAGTCTTTCTCTTCTTTAGGAATTAAAGTCACATTTGCTGATTTCCATGATTGAGATTTCTCTCCAAGTAAAAGTGGATTTATTGTATCTTGTAAGGTATTTATACCTGTAAGTGCTTTTTCAAAGATTTTATAAAAGGTTGCTGAGAACCCATCGGGCTGGGGTTTTTCCTTGGTTTCATCTTCTTAATTGTCTTTGAGATCTCTGCTGTTGTGGTAGGCTGGTTAAGATAATCCTTTTGTTGTTTCGATAGTTGTGATATGCTTGCTGTCTTTAAGTATTCTCCAGTTTTTATGGATGAGGCATCTTGTTGCATATCTTCTGAATACAGATTCAAAAATTATTAATGGAAGCCCTGTTTTATGTCTTCTTGTTGTTTAATTATTTTTCCCCAATGCTTATCTCTGAAATTATTATTTTTTCTTTTTCTCTCCTTAAATTGTGAGCAAGCTATCTACTCAGTTTGTTAGCAAACACAAAATAATTTTGTCTCATAAATTTCATTTTTTTTTAATCTATTTGTGTCTCCAAAAGTAATGAATGTTGTTTCCAAAGAATTTTGATCTATTTCAAAATTTTAACATTATTCTGCACTTTTTAAAGCTCTTCATCCTTCCTTTTAACATGGTTAAAATTTGATTTTCTTTCTCTCACCATTTCTTTCTTATTTGAGACTTATTTGTTGTATAATCATGCCTCAGATAACTGCTTTGGCAGTGTCTCAAACACTGTTTTTTGGGGTGCCTTTATTCATATTTTCTTGGAAGTGTAAGGTTATTTGCTGTTTAATAGTTTGTACTGTTTCCTCATCTTTTTATTATCATTAAGTCTCCAATTAAATTCAGTTTTATGACCCCTTATCATTAACAATACCGAGTTGTGAACTGATATAGTCTGGGGAAGAATTGCTGTTCCTTTAATCTTTTTCTGAAGATCTTTTGAAATAAAAAACATATTGATTCTAGACCATGATTTGTGTCTTTCTGAGAAGTAGGTGAAGTCTTTTTCTAATCCTTTTTTATATCTCCAAATCTCCATTAATGTATAGTCGTAATATAATTTAGAAAATTTTTAGGTATTTTTCCTATCCAAGATTGGATCCAGAATAACAATCCAATCACCCATCATAAGAATTGTTTCACATTCATGGTCTGCTGTTATTTTGAAAAGTTTATCAAAAAATTGAGATTTATTTTCATTCAGAGCATAAACTACTATCAGCAAAATTTTAGCAACTTGAAGTTTGATCACACCTGGAAAATGTCCTAAATTATCATGAAATACTTCTTTCAGAGGCAGACATCTGTTTATATACATCACCTGTTACCCTGTATGTTGGGGGTCCCAGGAGGGGCCCCAAATAACCAAATAAAAACACAAGTTGGGGGGAATTTAACTCGAGCACTCTCTCAGCTAAACAAGAGGCAGGGTAACTTTAGCAAGGATCTTTAACCCTATATCTACGGCTTCAGGTCAGAGATCAGACAGGCAAGTTTAAAAGTAACAAAAATAACAGTTTTATTGAAAGATAAATAGCAAATACAACAACACACACACACTAGCTAACTTGGAAGCAGAAATAGAGAGTTTGGGGATTGGTAATACGACACCTGGTCTTGTAGTCCTGGAGAGAAAGATGGGGTTCTGGGAGAGGAAGCTCAGCATGGCTGGCTGAGGGGAACTCCTTAGACAAACCGGCAGCAAGGCTGGATGGAAGTCCAGGGTGATCCGAAGACGTCCCAAAAGTGGGGACCTTTTATAGGGTGGATTTTACCTACAGGCTATGTCATGTTTGGTGAGAACAAAAGAAATTGGGAGTTGGACAAAGGAGTTGGAAAAGGTCAAGTTTTGCATGATGGGTTTAGCTCTTAAGACAATAGCATGGCCAGTACATTAATGGCCCGACATAAAGAAATGGCTTGGCTCTTGTCTGTGTGGCTTCGTGTGGATATGAGCAGAGCAAAGCCAGTTTGCAGGGAGGTTTTTCCCTAAAGCAACAGAGAGGCTTAAGTTGCCTGCCTGAATGGGGTTTTGGAATATACAACCATTAATGGCTGTGTCCATAGGTGCTCATCCAGGGGACCTCTGCAAACACGTGGAGTAGGGTGGCAGAGAGAGGTCAAAACAAGGCCAAATTATTTGATATCAAAAGGATTTCTAGTGCTCTCACCAGACATATCATAACCGTGATAACACACCACTTCTCTTTTCTTTTTTCTTGCATGCAGAAGTGAAACAGTCTCCTAATTTAGTTTTAATTAGATGTCTGATATCCTCCTGTTCAACATTTGGTTCTTGTCAACATACCATATCCAATGGGGTGTGTCTTATATTGGCTAGTGCTTCCTTCATCCCTCCTTCCTATCATTTTGGCCAGGTGGGGAGAACTCCCCACCAAGACAAAATGCATAGGAAAGACAGGGAGCAAAAAGAGTGCTAGCTAGCTTAAAGCTTCCTCCCACCTTTCCTATGTATTTTGCCTAGGTGAGGACTTCTTCCCATGCAGGCAAAATGACAGGAAGGAGGGGTAAAAGGAATGCTCGCATTCTTTTCACTCTTCCCCACCTTTCCTATGCATTTTGTCTCAGCGGGGAATTCTCCCCATCCCAGGCAAAATGACTAGAAGGATGGGTGAAAGGGTGAGCTAGTGCTCCTTTTACATCTCTTTCCTGTCATTTTCCCTGGGTGGGGAGAACTCCCCATCCAGGCAAAATGCATAGGAAAGGTGGGAGGGCAAAAAGAGCACTAGCTAGCGCTTCTTTCACCCCTCCTTTCTGTCAAAGTGCTAGCTAGCTTAAAACTTCCCTCTGCCTTTCCTCCCCACACAGGCAAAACAACAGGAAGGAGGGGTAAAAGTAGCACTAACTAGTGCCAGTGCTCTTTTCACTCCTCCACCTTTCCTATACATTTTGCCATGGTGGGGAGTTCTTCCCACCCAGGCAAAACAACAGGAAGAAGGGGTGAAAGAAATGCTAGCTAGCATTAGCACTCTTTTCGCCCCTCGCCTAGCCCTATGCATTTGCTTTGAGTTCTTGCCACACAGGCAAAATGACAGGAAGGAGAGGGGAACCCTGTCAAGACAAAATGGAAGGAAGGAGATGGGGGAAAGCTTGCACAACCTTTCCTTTCACTCCCTTTCCTTTCCTATGCATTTTGCCTCAACTGGGTACTGAAAAAACAATTCCTAAAGAATATGGTCTGAAAATAGGGTCTGTCTTATACACCAGTGCATCTAAAACACTGCCCGATATGTTACTTACTAAATATATTAAATGTTATACATTATCAAATAGTGAAAAAATATAGAAAAATATTATGCATGGTAACAACTGCAAGAATCATCTATGTGTAAAAATGGAAGACAGCTGCACTACCATCTGAAGAAGAATGGCTTTTAAAATTATATGATTTATTAGAAATGGACAAATTGACTGTGTTACTGGGCAAAGGGAAAAAGAAAACACTGAATAGTTTTAGTAAAGACTTGGAATATTTGACAGATTATTTGGGGAAAAAGGGAAGACATTTCCACAAGAAGTATAGAAGGATTAAATAAAGAACAAATACAACAGTGAGAGAATATCTAATTCAATTTTAGAAGAATAATTAAAGAAGAAACTCCCTCTTTTTATTTTATTTGATCTCTGTTTAGTATGAAGATGGAAAACTGGTAACAACTGTATCCTGACCATTATGTTCGTTTCTTTGATCCCTGTATTATGTATCTATATGAAGTATTATCTGTATTTTTGTTATGACTAATGATATTTGGTCCTGTGATATAAATAATTAATATCATATAATATAATAAAAAGAAAGTAAAAAAAAAAGAATTTTACAATAAGGATTTTCACCATACATGGAGAGAGAAATTCCAGATGTCCAAGTAGGATTCAGAAATGGAAAAGACAGTAGGTGTCAGGAACAGATTCACTCTTACACGGATCAACAAACTTAATAGAAGATTTATTGTAACATAGTAAGGGATGCTGTCTTCAGACGTTAAAGCTCGAGAATGGAACGTTTTCCCCCCACCTTACACTTTAACAGACAGTTTCTCCTAAGATAGTTGTAAAAGAACGAACGTCATCATGCCAAATGGTTCCTTTGAAATTCCAGCCAGAAGGAATGGTTGGCGCCGGGGGAATAGCTAACAGCCTACTATCACTATTTCCTCAGTCTACTGCTATCCTAAAACAATAAAACATGGAGGACTCCCGACTTTCCTGCCCCATTTTTTTAAAAAAAATATATACATAAAGATACACAAAATATAGAAAATATCACAGAACAGTAGAAAGACAAGAAAACTAAATAGTAATATGAATGCAGTAGCAAGTCAGTCGGGGCGTTAGGAACATCAGCCGGCGAAGAAGTCAGCGAAGGTGCCCTCTTCAGCAAACGGGAAAATGAAAAACAGGATGAATAGCCTTGAGGGAAAAAGGGGAGATCTAGTTCAAAAGAAATTTATTAATACCCCTTTTTCACAGGAAAAGGTCCGAGAAAACGGGGGGAAAGTTTTTTAGACGGAGAAGGAGAGGAAATGTTCTTAGAAAAAAGGGAAAAACCAAAACCCCCGGGGGGAAAAGGGGATTAGGCTGCCGTTTACGGTCAGTGAAACGTTTGTGGGAAGTTTTTAGCGGATGCTATAGCATCTGAGACGGATTGCCAAATGCCAGAAAATTTAGAACCCAAGCAAAAACAGAAGGAGGAGCGGAGGAAAAAAGAGGGGAGAGCGGGGGGAAAGGAAAAGGGAAAGGGGAACCCCGTAAATATTTAAAAGGGGGGTTTCCCAGGGGAAAAGGTATGAACCGCAGAATTGATGGCAAACTCAGCGAAGGGAAGGAGCGGAGCCCAATAAATTCTGGTTCTCAGAACAAAACACCTAAGAAATTGTTCAAGAGATTTTTTAAACACCCAGATTGGCCATCTGTTTGAGGGTGATAAGCACTGCTGAGTTTCTGAGTGACTCCCAGGGTTTTCAGTAGACAAGTCCAAAACTTGGAAGTGAAAATTGGGTCCCTGTCCGAAATGATCACCGAAGGTAGTCCGTGAAGTTTCCATACATGATTAACGAACAGGTCAGCCAGCTGGTCAGCACGGGGTAGTTTCTTTAGAGGCACAAAATGACATTGCTTGGAAAAGTGATCAGTAACAACCCAAATAACATGAAAGCCGTGTAAAGGGGAAAAGAAGACAAAAACCCCGGGCATGACCCAAAAGGGGCTAGCAGGCGCAGGCAGAGGTTGCAGGAGCCCTTGAGGTTTAGATGTGGGCGACTTAGAAACGTTGCAAGTGGCACACTGCTTAATGTAAGTTTGCACGGAGGGGTTTAATCCAGGCCCCCAAAAAAAGGCGGCGAATCGCATGCAATGTCTTCAAAAACCCAAAATGTCCAGCGGGTTTGGAATCATGATAACGATGAAGTACCTGCTCGCGGGCAGCAGGGGGAACGTAGACCTTGGTGCCATAAAAGGGGGGGGTTGTCAACCCATTCTATTTTATCCTTGTTTGCCGGTAGCCAGGAACTGCATGCGCTGCATGAATGATAGCATCGCGGAGAGCGGAGTCACAAAGAGAGGAGGCAGAAAGCCTTGTCTTTGCTAATGCACGGGAGTTACTTGAGAAGCCAGAGAGGAGGCAGGAAACAAGGTATTGGAGTGGGAGGACGTAGCAGGGGATTCCGCAAAACAGGGAAGTCGAGAGAGAGGGTCCGCCAGTTGGTTAGTTCGGCCAGGTTTGAAAACAATTTTAAAAACGGAATCTCTGGAAAAATTAAACCCATCTCGCCTGCTTAGGGGAGAGTTTCTTAGCAGACTGTAAGGCTTGCAAATTCCTATGATCAAAATCCAAACTTCAAAGGGGGGTCGAGCCCCTTCAAAACAAATGACGCCAAGAGGACAGCGCAAAATGGATAGCCTTGGCCCTTTTTCCCAAATAGGCCAATTAGCTTGTTGAGGGGAAAATTTTTTTTGAAATGAAAGCACAAGGCCCCAGTGCTCCTGTGGTGTCATGTTGTAAAAGAACGGCTGCCATGGCAAAGTCCGAAGCATCCGTTTGCACAATGAATTGCTTCGTACTGTCGGGGAAAAAAGGGGTAAGGGCTCAGACGTAAATTTAGATTTCAAATGGTCAAACGCCGATTGACACTCAGGCGACCAACAAAGTCTATGCGCCTTGCCCGCAGTGGATCCTTTAGGTTTCCGTAAAAAGGTTGGTGAGTGGGGAAACGATGGGGAGCAAAAAACCTCAAAAAAAGTTCCGGGGGGAAGTTCGCAAAACCAAGAAATTGCTGCAGTTGCTTCCAAAAGAGGGACGGGCCATTGCAAAATGGAGTTAATCTTCGAAGGGTCCATTTTAAGTGAACAATCTTGAATCCTATATCCCAAGTAATCAAAAGTTTGGGTGTCAAATTGGCATTTTTGATAGATTAACCACGAGGTTGTTATCTATAAGCCTTCGTAACACTTCACGAACCAATGACACAAAAATTTCCCTGGGTTGCCTAAATTTAAAATGTCATCCAGATAAATCAGAACCCCCTGATACAACAAGTCATGGAAAATGGTGTTCAAAAACATTTTTAAAAGATGGCCCCGATTGTAAGCCAAAGGGGAAAAACCGTCCATTTAAAGTTACCTAGAGGAGTTGCAAAGGTGGTGAGCCACTCAGAATCCGGGGGATTTTAACCCATGAAAAGCCTCTTTAAGATCAAGTTTGGTGAAATATTTTCCTTGAAAAAAGATGGTCCAAAAAAGTCCGTATCAGAGGTATGGGATAACAATTGGAGGAAATAACCTGGTTAATAGCAGAGTAGTTAATTTTTAGTCTCGGATCCGCGCTGGGAAATTTTTCTCTTTCGGAAGAAGACAGGAAAACCCCCGTGGGGGCTGTAGAGGGCTTGATAAAGCCGCGAGCCAAGTTTTTATTTAGGAACTTCTTGAGAACAAGGAGTTCTTTTTGGCTCATGGGGTAAATTTTCGGTTTAGGCAGGGTGGCCCCCTCAACTAATTCCAGTTTACAGTCAAAGTCCGTGTGGGGAGGCAATTTGTTAGTTTTCCCCTTTTGTGGAAAGCCTTTTGGAAGTCTCGGTAGTGTGAAGGAATTTGTTGCAATTCTTCATGGGGAATAGAAAAGTTTTAAAACTGAAGAGGACATAGTGCCAGCAGTCCAGTTTATCTGGGGGTTAATTTCCCCCAAAACTGGTATCGATTCCCAAGACCAATTTGAACTGCATCGCCTTGGGAAATGAAAAGCATGCTGTAATTGTTTTTGTCCATTTGAAATGAAAAATGGGCTTAGTGATTTTACTAATTACTCCCCCAGTCATTGAGGTCCCATTCCCTTTGCGTTAATTTGATGGGGGATTCCAAGGGCTCATAAAGAGTTTTCAATTGTTTGGCCAATTTGGGGTGTAACAAACTTCTGGAGCAGCCAGAGTCAATTAATGCCCTATGTACATGCAAAGTCCCCATCGCTGCCACTAATCGCAACCGTGGCGTAGAAATGGGGAATTTTAGGAAATACTTAAGATGTTCCCGCCGCTTGCCAGTCATCGCAGTCAGGTTTAGAATCTCCATCTATGTCAGATGAGGACGAAGAGGTGGTTTCATCATCGGGATCGGAGTCTCCTGTCGCCGCTGCAGGGTCCTTAGAAGTGCGTCTAAGGGGTTTGGGTTTGGCGGCCGCTGTCTGATGTGTGAATTCTATATCCTTTGGGTCTGCTCGTGCTCCCTTAGTCCCAGTCGGAGCTTGGTTTCCGCGGCAGGTGTTGGCGGGGTGGCCCCGGTTTTCCACAGTTAAGGCACATGCCCAAACGGAGACTTTTTTTTTCCCGTTCCTCAGCATTGAGGACGGTGGGACCGCGAGGTTGTCGTTTTGGCACGTCTTGTCTTTGTCGGTTCAGCTGAACAGTCTGGGTTATGCCTTCCATTTCAGTAGCTAGTCTGACCCAACCTAGCAGGGTCTGTGGATTGGCCTGCATTAAGCACCCTTTAATTTTTAGGATTTAGTCCATCTTTGTATAACTCAATTAGAATTTCATCACTCCACGGGACTTTGGTGGCCAGGTTTCTAAATTCAGGGAAATACGCCCCCCAAATCTTTCCTGCCTTGTTTCATTCGTTTCAGTTGATATTTGGTGTTTTCCAATAAATGGGGGGCTTGCGTTTGCAGATGGTTCATGAAGAGCTGCAGATTTTCAGTTTCGGGGGCGCGGGAGTCATATAGGTTGCTAAACCCCGTCTGCTGCCCGGTCCCTTTATCCTCTGGCTTAGGTATCGAATTCGGGCCGCATCATCCCGAAATAGATGGCCGTGATCAATCATGAAATTGTTTGCCATAGTCAAAAAAAAAGGGGAGTTTCTCCCCCTTCCCGTTGAAGGTCGCTTTCAGGTCTCCCACATTTCTGAGTAACAGTGGCGCTGGCGTGTGCCCTGTTGGTTGCTGGGGGGGACCAGGGGTGCCTGCCGCCGGGCAGCCGCTCGGGTTTTCCTCCCGGTGATCTCCCTGTCTGCGAGGGACGGATGCGCATCTCGCGTAGCATGGTCTTGAGTTCAGTATCTCCTCATCTTTTCTTTCCAGTTCGGTTTCCATTTGCTTTATCTCCTCCAAAAGGGATAGGTCTTTTGCTGATGTATCCCATCTAGCAGCCCTTCTGCGTTGTCTCAACGACGTATGTGGCTTTTCTCCCCAGACCCAGGTTTGGCCGCTTGTGGGGGTTTCCATAGCCTCGGTCAGGCGCAATTTTGTCTTGGTATCCAGGGGCACTTCAGTTTCTGTAGCTCCATCAGATTCTGCAGATCCTTGCTCTTCTTCAGTAATCGACTGGTCCATCAATTGGTGCATTTTTTGAAGGATTCTCGAGCTTTCTGTCAGGAACAGATTCACTCTTACACGGATCAACAAACTTAATAGAAGATTTCTTGTAACATAGTAAGGGATGCTGTCTTCAGACGTTAAAGCTCGAGAATGGAACGTTTTCCCCCCACCTTACACTTTAACAGACAGTTTCTCCTAAGATAGTTGTAAAAGAACGAACGTCATCATGCCAAATGGTTCCTTTGAAATTCCAGCCAGAAGGAATGGTTGGCGCCTGGGAATAGCTAACAGCCTACTATCACTATTTCCTCAGTCTACTGCTATCCTAAAACAATAAAACATGGAGGACTCCCGACAGTAGGGCTCATATTGCAAACAAATGTTGGAGAAGCTTTTCCCATTTTTAAAAAGAAATAATATGATTTCAATGTATTAATCCATTACTTTGTTGTTTTTTGGTACTATTTATTTATTACCAGATTGATTATATACACAAGACTCAATAAAAGAGAATTTTCACTGTTTGTGTTCCTGGCCACTATTATTATTTGTTTTATTTCATGATTATTACCGAAAATAATTTTATTGAGAGGGGAGTGTTAAAAATGATCTCCACTGCTGTCAAGCATGCTAGGTACACCACTGCCATAGGTCGTGCTATCTTTCTTCATAGATGGTCATATTAGAGGGTTGGAGGCACTGCTGTGCAATTGTTCTGCTTCTCCTTAGATAATTAATTTCAGCTGATAGTAGTATGGGGTTTTGTTCAGCCCGTTAGAAATTATATTAGCTTCAATGCTGCTTAGCATCTAAATTGAACTGCTGGATGAAGTAATCCACAGATTTGGACTGAAATATCAATACGCCCAAAATATACTCAACTTTTTCTATCTCTGGAGCAAAAATGAAACTGGAAGCAATGTCTGTTATGCCACTATCAGTTTTGTTTTGGTATGCCAATGAAGCCTACCAGGAGTGCAAAGGGAGGGAAATTGATCCCTGTTAGGACAAAAGTCTGGGAAAAGGAGAAGAGAAACTGAAGACGTGAATAAAGTGGCATTTTAATATTTCAAAGGGATGCAAAGGCAGGGGAGTTTAATTGTCCTTCAACTGCTATGTCTGCAGGTCCTCTCTCCAGACTGTCTTTTCCTGTGTTGGAAATTAGCAGGGAGGGATATAATTCACAAAAATGGACTGTGGGTTGAATTGGAGAAACAGGAGTATTTCAGCACCCTCATCGTTGTACCCCTTTTGTACTTTAAATTGCACACATGTGTGTGTGCATGTACATGCATACACATTATCCCATAAATTGTTTTATATGTGGCTGGAGTAAAGCAGTATTTTAAAATACAGAGCTTTCAGCATCATGTGCAGTGAAAGAACTAGTGCTGCCAGGTCTCCAGGCTTTAACTGAAGTTTTAGGGAACCGCTATACTTCTACAGTTCTCCAAGCAGTAAGACAGATCTCAGGACAAGTGATCTCAGGACAAGGACCCCCTCACCTGACCTGAAGTTTAAGTGCTCCCATTCAAACTGAGGCGGGCTCAATTTCATTGGCTACTATCTGCATGGGCATCCAGGGATGTGGAAATGCAGCCTAGACCTGGAAATGTCCTCCGGCCTGGGCAGGCCAAAGAGCAGCTGCCCTTCACTCTTTCCTCACCATGTAAATAGAGCCGAGCAGCAAGTCTGGTAAGTCACACAGCAGCTTGTAGTGGGCAGGAGTGAAGACATTGTAGAATAATACACGGACCACAGATTTGGCAAAAAAAGGCCACAACTTTATTGGTTACAGAATAGAAGATAGGTTGGTGCATGCATGGGTCTGGACTGCATCAATCAACCTGTCTGTTGATTGATAAGCCAAGCTTCTGACCCAGAGCTGGAAACCCAAGGAATGGTGGGAGATGGTCTGATGGCTGGGAATGCCCTGCCCCCAGGGGGTGAAGGAAACACATGACCTTCCAAACTGGACACACCTGCAACCACCTTGCGCCCCCAGAATCCTGGAAGAGATGCCCATATGAATGCCAAAAAGGCTCTTGGTGTTCACCAACCTGGATCCAAGACCCATTAGACTTCCACCAAAAGTCAGGCCAAGCCCTGGCCTACCTACCACCAACCCATATTATCTGCAGCAAATAAAGAATCCTGTGGCTAAGGCTGCCTGGAGCACCAAAGTCCAACATGCCACAAGCACAACTTTGTCTGACTGCCAGACCCCTTGCAGTGTGTCAAGTAAACCACCACCACACTTTCTATCTGAGAAAACAGTATCAAAAGAAATAGCATCAAATGTTATAATATACAATAAAATAACTAAAACAGAGTAGAGTAAGATAAAATAAGCTAAAGTAAGGTAAGATATGATAAAATGTAAGATGAAATAAAAAGAATAATTTAAAAGACTATAAGAAAATTCCAAAACTTATAATAATAGGTTATCATCTTATCTTGTGCTAAGATGAAAATAGAAAAATACAGAGACAGTACGTATTTAGATTAATTCATCACCCTTGCATACACCTCAATATGTTCTATAAATTGTTTTCTCAGTTGGACAGCCTTATCTATAAACTTAGCAGTTCTGAGGACTACATATGTGTTAGTGCCCTGAAGGAAATAAGATAATTGTTTGTCAGGGTCCCAGTATTTTGTTCTGTCAAGTAGTGCCATCTGTGAAGACACATAATCCCTTCACTGGCACTTCATTCCATCCTCCACGTGACACCCAGTGATGTCCTCCAGTCCTCCTACCTCCTCTTGCCTATCCCGGACTCAGGAATCATAGCATCTAATAACTTCAAACCCTACAACCAACTTAGGAGAAAACAGTGGTATCATGCACAGATCTCTAATCCAGGCCTGATATACCCAGTGTAAGCCCTGGATTTCCACCACCCCATCATCTTGATATACCCTTCTGAGAGCTCACACTCTCAGATATCCCTTTCTGAGAGCCTGCACTCAGTGAAAGCCACCCTGAACAAAGACACCTCAAAATGGAAATGGCAGATGGCTGGTTACTGGCTGACCAGCTTGCCAAGGAGATGAAAAGAGATAGGCCTCCTAGCATCCCTGTGGTATGGCCACAGCTGCCTCCAACCTTCCAGTGCTTTCCTGATGTGGAAAGAAGCTCAAGGATTCTTAAACCCTGTGGCCTTGCAGAAAAATGAAATGCCAGCAAGATGAACAGACATAGAAAGCAGGGACAAGTTGTTACCCTGTATTGTGGGGGTCCTGGGAGGGGCGCCCAAATAACCAAATAAAAACACAAGATGGGGAAATTAACTCAAGCATTCTCTTAAGCTAACAAGAGGCAGGGTAACTTAGCAGGGATCTTGCAACCCTATGTATACAGCGTCAGGTCAGAAGAGTAGTCAGACAGTTTTTAAAATGGTAAAAATAATAGCTTTATTAAAGGACAAACAACAGAAAAAGACACCACACAGCTAACTAGAAATTAGAGATGAGAGTTTTTTGGGGAAATGGGTGATACGACACCTTGGCCATTTCCACACTAAACTGTTATAGCGCTATTATTCCACTTGCAACATCCTATGGAATCCTGGGGTTTACAGTTTCAGGAGGGGCCAGCCGGCCCCTCCTGAAACTGCAAACCCCAGGATTCCATAGGATGTTGCAAGTTGAATAATAGCGCTATAACAGTCTAGTGTGGAAACAGCCCTTATCGCATAGTCCTGGAGAAAGTGGACGATTGCAGGGAAGAAAGCTCAGTGCGGTTCACTGAGGGGGCGACTTGCTGGACAAACTGACAGCAAGGTGAGATAGCAGTCCGGAGTGTTCCGAGGTGTGCTTGGAATCGGGGACTTTTTATAGGGTGAATTGTGCCTACAAGGCCATGTCATGCTCAGTGAGAACAAAGGAAATTTGGAGTGGGACAAAAGCATTGGAAAAGGTCAGATTTTACATGATTAGCTTAGTGCTGGATAACAATAGTGTAGCCGGTATGCAAATAGCTCAACATTGAGAGGGTGCCGGCTCAGGGCCATGCGTCTTTGTGAAAAGTCGCGCTTAAGCAAGGTGTGTCTGCAAGAAATGGTCCCTGAAGCAACGGAGTGGCATTAATCTGCCTGTCTAAGTGGGGATTGGAATGTCCAACCATTACCGGACGCGCTTGTTTATGTGCTTGTCCGGTGGCCCTTGCAAACACATGGAGCAGGGTGGCAGAGAAAGGTCAAGTGAAGACCAAATAAGTTTGATATCAAGGCGATATCTAGTGCTATCACCGGGCATGTCAGAACCGTGGTAACAAAGTCCTGCTCCTTTAAGTAAGCTAGGAAGTGCAACATATGCCCTTCATAGTCTTGGCCCTCCATACTATAGCTGCCAGCAAAACACGCAGAACCTGCAGACAGCCCTGCAGTATGCCTGGAGGTTTCCTGGGGTAATAGAATGGAATATTCCCTGCATTATGGATCATTCCTAAGGTACCACTGCTCCTACAGGAATGGTGCCAGTAGAGAGTCAGCCTCCAGTGCCAAGGCTCAAAATCTGTCCTCCTGGGAGCAAGATGAAGTGTCTGCAATCCCGTTGTCCAGACCTGGAACATATTGAGCTGAAAAATTTATGCTAGCCAGCAAACATATAAGAACAAACTTCCTGACCAGTCTCATCACCTTGGCAGATCTGGAGGATTGGCTGCTGATAACTGCCACCACTGATTGATTGTCATACCAGAAACAAATCTTTTCGTTGCTCAGCTCCTGAGTCCAAATGGACACAGCCACCAAAATGGTAAAAAATTCCAAGAAGGTAAGATCTTGTACCACCTTAGTCCCCAGCTAGTGTTGGGACCACCGCCTGGCACACCAGTGCCCCTAAAAGTAGACTCCAAGCCCAATGGCCCCAGCTGTGTTGGAGTGAACTTGCAGTGCAGAATCCAGGTCAAAATTCTCCTGCCACAGGGAAATGCCATTGAAGTATTCCAAAAAGGATAGCCAAACCTGAAGTCCTCCTTCATACCCCTGGTGATTCTGATGCAGTGATGAGAGGCCCTAACGTCTGACATGATCCTGGCCAACCTGGTGCAAAAGGCTCTCCCTGGGGAAAGGACCCCGCATGCAAAGTTGAGATGCTCCAACAAGGCCTACACTTCCTTGAGAGTGGCCTTTTTGTACCTCACCATATCTGCAATGTGTTCCCTGATCCCACACAGCTTATCTACTTGCAGACAGGACAGCTCCTTAATGGAGTCAAGCAGGATACCTTAGCCAGGGGGATCTTGAATTCATCGACTAATGACTGGAAAACCCCCATCAACTCTGCACAGTCCAGCCTTACCAACAAAGAGGAAATTGTCCAGGTAGTGTTTCATATGGTGGGACCCCGGCTGATGCTTGACCACCATTCCAGGAATGTGCTAAAGGTCTCAAAAGCTGCACACTTGACAGAATGCCCCATAGACATGGCTTTATCATTGTATCAATAGCCATTGAACTTGAAACCCAGCAAACAGTGGTCATCAGGATGCACTTCGAGCAGGCAAAATGCTAACTGGATGTTGCACTTTGGCATGAGGACTACTAGTCCACAATCCCTGACCAGCCTGACTGCCTGATCAAAGGATACGTAGTGGATTGAACAGAATTCAGGGAGTATGGCATCATTCACTGATGCACTTTTGGGGTATGACAAGTGATGGATGAGCTGAAACTCACCAGGGGTTTTCTTAGGGACCACCTCCAGTAGGGACACTGTTACTACGGTTCAGGCCTACCCGGTGATAGCACTAGATATCTCTTTTTGATATCAAATCATTCGGCCTTCCTCTGTCACCCCGCTCCACATGTTTGCGAGGCCTCCGGACAAGCACGTACACAGGCGTGGCTGGTAATTGTTGGGCGTTCCATTCTTCACCTAGGCAGGCAGAACAGAGCCACTCTGTTGCTTCAGTTTAACCTCCCTGCAAACACCTCTTGCTTAAGCTTGACTCTAAACAAAGATGCCCGGCCTCGAGCCGATAGTCTTACAAAGCCAAGCTAAGCACCTTGCATTTGCACACTGGCTATACTATTGTTAAATCTGCGCTAAGCCCATCATGTTAAACTTGACCTTTTCCAAAGCTTTGTCCTGCTCCAAACTCGCATTGTTCTCACCGAGTATGGCATGGCCTGCAGGCACAATTCACCATGTAAAAAGCCTCCAATTCTGGGAGCACCTCGCATCGCTCCGGACTTCTATCCAGCCTTGCTGCCGCTTTGTCTGGCGAGCTCCCCTCGGTCTCCACGCTGAGTTTCTTCCCTACCTTCTTCAGCTTCTTCAGGACTATGAGAAAAGGTATCGTATCACCCATTTCCCCCGAAAATCCTTATTTCTAATTCTTCCGTTATCTGTGTGGTTGTGGTGTCTTTACTGTTTGTTTATCTTTTAATAAAAACATCATTTTTGCTATTTTAAAACTGTCTGACTGCTTGACTGACCTGACCCTGTAGACGCTGGGTTACAAGATCCCTGCTAAGTTACCCTGCCTCTCGCTAGCTTTAGTGAGTGCTCCAGCTAATTTCCCCAACTTTGTGTTTGTGTTTTGGTTATTTGGGCGCCCCTCCCGGGACCTCCAGAGAACAGGATAACAACACTCTGAGGTTGGGCATGGGAGGTGAAGCAAAGAGGTCTGCTACCCTCCCAGCCTTGAGTTCTTTGTCAACCTTGCTGGCTACCACCTCTGGGAAGTCCCTGGCAGACTTAAGATTACCCACCTCAAATGTCACCCAGGGATCAAGGATTGGGATATGAAAACCAACGGAAAACCCCTCCCTTGTTTTGGCACCCTGGCTCCACCTGCAGGGGTGAGGGAGGTACCCCCTCCTCTATGCTTGAGGGAGTGCTGTTGGGATGATCAGGGCACAGAACCTGTTGCCCTCCACCTGGGCAAGTGCAAGTCACTCTGGGATGGGGTCCCAGGCAGGTCTCACAGTTGTACTTGAACTACATTAAGCTTGCTGACACCTATCCTGATTGAATTCCCAACAGATCAGCTTTTGTGCATCCTTCTTGTCTGACCAAGGAAAAGGCTTGGAGCCCTCTGGTCTATCCCTGATGTGCAGACCCACGAAGACAAACCAGAGCTTGTTGTAAATCAAATCCCACTGGGTGAACTCACTCTGGCATGCCCACTTCCTGAAGATGGAATCATATTCGATAACCACTAAGTTCTCAGCAAGGGTGCAAACCTTAGACACATTCCTAGGTGGTTAGAGAGGTGCCAGTATCTCTCAGGATAGGTTGCCTGGACCACACCCATGAAGACAATGTATCCCATAAGCCAGTTGCTGGACATGTATTCAACTGCTTCTCTTTTGTCCTTTCTCATGCTCTTCTTCGCCAACCAGGGACATGCCCTTCCTCGCTCTCCAGCTTGAGGAGTAAGAAAACTTCTATGTAAAATCCATTCAGGGTTTGCTTCTTCATCTTCCTATCTAAGTCCATGCCAGGAAGGTCTGCATGATCGCCAAAATTGTCATCGGGAGCAGCCCCTCCAGCCCCTGTCACCTTATCCCACACTGCCCTAGGGCCCCTGTCACTGTGTGCATGCCCTATGTGCCTCCTAATGGCATGTAGACCAGCCGCCTGAGAGGCCACCCTCCAAAACTCCCGGCTCCCAATCCTGTCTGCTAGGGACTCACCTGAAGTTCTTCCACTGTCTAACTCATCACTGTTTCTTCTGTTTTCTTCTTCTTCTTCTTCTTCTTCTTCTTCTTCTTCTTCTTCTTCTTCTTCTTCCTGCTCTGCCTCTCCCTGCTTGATGATTCTGAACTGGATTCAGTAGATGTATTGGTGGGTAAATATGAAGGGGACTACTGCCTGCCACTGGACCTGGCCAGAAGTTGCTCAGCGGGGTTGGCTGCCTCACTGCCCAAATTCTCAGGTTGGGCAGAGGCAGCCACCCAAATCTCCAGCCACCCCATCTTTCTACCACTATCTCCAGTGTCTGAGAAAGGCCAGCCAGGATGGCCTTACTGGAAGACGCTGGCCCAAAATAAGCGGGGCACCCCGAAGACCCCATCGGAGGGTTCTTTTGGGCCAACTCCACTCAAGACTTCCACTGCCGATCAGCCTAGCCCCTGGTCCTAGGAAGTGAGTCTTCCATAGAAGCTGCTTGTTTTTTGGGAGGCATGATTCCAGTGAGCAGGAAAGGACAATAGTGACAATAGTAAGAGGAGAGAAGGATAGAAATACCCAGCCAAAAAAAGGATGTGAGGATGACCTGTGGGGGAAGGAGTTGAGCAGGGAGATAAACAAGGAAGCCTGCAAAGCTACTGGGACAAAAGATGCAGCCACCCCAGTTAAGAGAGGAGAGGGGTGGGTAGTTCCCCTAACCACAGGTGGCCATGTGCCCAACAGGAGAGGCGAACAGCAAGAAAGAAGGGTGAAAAATGGCCCCGTTGAGACAGACATGTAACAAAAAAGGAGGAGAGGTGAAATGAAGGAGGAACCAAGCAAGAGCCCGGGCCCACTCGGAGCAGGAAAACCACTTCTAAACAGGATCCACAAGTTCTGCCACCGAGGCATGCGCTGGGCAGCACGAGGAGTTGAGAAGGCCCCAAAAGTGACTAAGTCCAGCCCTGAAAAGGGGTGCTAGGAAACTAGAGCAATTCTGGCTAACTTCTTAAGTCCCCCAGTGCTGCCGCTGACTCTGTTGTCGATGTTATTTGACTGCCACCACTGAAGCTTCCTCCATGGCACTCCTTGTCTTCCAACCATCTTTTCTCTACCATTGCTGCTGATGCTCACATTGCTTACTCCTGGAACCTCTTTGACCACTGTCACCAAACTCCAAAGCATCTTCCCTGCTGTTCCTTGTCTTCCAATCATCTCTTCTCTGCTACCTCCACCTTCACTCACACTAGCTCCTGGATGTTGTCCTCTGAGGACTGCTGAAATGCAAGAAAGGCAGACCCAAGAAAGGCGGAGGGATAAATACCCCTCCCACCTGACGTGAGCAAAGCTTAAGTGCTTCAACTTAGGCCAGGCTACAGTAGCCAATCCAATCGAGGCAGGCTTGATTTCATTAGCTGCCTTCTGCACAGGAATCCAGGGACCTGGAAATGCAGCCCAGACCCAGAAGCAGCTTTTTCCCAGCCTGGGCAGGCCAGAAGAACAGCTGACCCTTTGCTCTCACTCCACTACACAAATGTCACTGTGCAGCAAGGCTGGTAAGTTGATCAGTGTGCTTATTAAAAATAGTTTTTTAAGAATATAAAACAACATATAAGGGAAATATACACAAAAAGAAACTCAATACTGACTATCTAAACAAACAAGCAAACAATCTGAACAAACTAATAAACACAAAAACACAAAAAGGGTAAAAAGGGTACATGCATGACTTCCAACTCTCCAGTGAATGAGTATTTATGATTATTTAGTATATTTCCATTCAATACAATAACAATAAGTTCAATACAATAACAAATCATTCTTATCCCTACCTACACAAAATAATTATATTTAATTTAACTACATTTGTACTTATACTATAATGACTCTCCTACTTGTATTAAGTATAATTTATGCTATATTAAATATAACATTCTACAGTCATATTTCTAACTATACTATTCAATTCCTCTTGTTCCAAAACTACCATAAAAAAGATATGATAAGATAATAGGATAGGAAAATGTATGGTTTTGAAATGAACAAATTGGAATTTGAGGTGCAAGTTATGTATAGATGATGAACATTTGGTTTATAAGATTATAGACTTTTGTTAAAAATTGAGTTGGAAGAGGAACAAGTTTAAGGATTGTATGACAAAATAGGCTCAGAACTTGGAATATACGTACTGTTAGGAATGGAACCCAATCAAATAAGATATAAGTTGAAACTATACTTTGTTGAACCTAAGTACATGTCATGATTTCAATGTCCGGACTAAGGAAAAGAAGAAAGAGCAAGCAGTTATTCGGCACAGTTCGGAAACTCCCACACACAATTCCTATGTGAGCAGTCTCTTATCTTCTACAGCTGCATTCTATTCTACATTCCTTGCCTTCATGCCAGGCACTGTTTACCTAACAGCTAACTGGCTACTGCAGAATCCATTATTATGTTGGGCAACCTGACTACCCGACAGATAGAACAGATAGAACAACAGATAGAACAATGGAAAAAATGTGGTCAAAGGGAGTGGAATTTACTTTATGTTATAATCTTAGGGAGAATTTTTATAAAACGATGTACTGTTGGTATTTGACTCCAGAAAAATTGGCCAGAATGCATTAAGTGCTTTCTAGTATATGTCTGAAATGTGAGCAACAAGTAGGGACTTTTTATCCAATGTGGAAGACTAGTGAGAAGGCTAAAGAATTTTGTAAACCAATGCTTCAAAAGATTCTGAAGCTTAATATTCAATTGTAATATGAATGGCATTTATTGAGAATGATTGATGACTGAATGGAGAAGAGATATGGAAGACTATTATGATATATGACCACTGTAACAAGATTAATATATGCACAGAAATAAAAAAAAATCTGTAATTCCAATGAGCAAAGATTGGTTGCTTTAAGTGGACGTGGCTGAAATGGACAAACATTGATTAGAGAAAAATCATTGGCATTGTTTTCAAAATGGTTGCTTGTCTTTTGTCAGAAAAGTGAGAATAACATTTTAACTAGGTTTTGATAATTACTAGGTTTGGTGAAATTGAAGAAGTGCATGAATTGTATATTGCTGGAAAAACTATAGTGTTACCGCAGTTGCTAGCCCGGATTTGTGGGATATTAGATATCACTTTGATATCAATAATTCAGCCTTCTTTACCTAATCCTCTCCACGTGCTACAAGGTCCTCTGGACAAGCTGGCAGACAGGCACGGCCGCTAATCGCTGTAATATTCCACACAAATACAGGCAGGCCTGAAATAGCCATCTTGCAGCTTCAGGAGACCTCAAGGCAAGTACCCTATTTTGTATGCACGCTACTTACAAAGAACTCCCTGCCCCGAGCAGGCAGCTTGATTAGTCGAATACGCATCTGTCAAGCACTCTGTGTTTGCATACTGGCTACTGTATTGACAATTCGGACTTAACTCAATCATGCTAAATTCTGACCTTTCGGAAGCTTTGTCTCCAGCCCGAAACTCATTGTTTTCCCCAAGTATGGACTAGCCTACGACCACATTTTCCCCTATAAGAACCCCTGACTTTGAGAGCTTCCTCAGATCTCTCCTGACTTCCATCCTGCCTTGCTGCCGCTTTGCTTGGTGAGCCTTCCCCTCAGTCCCACGTACTGAGAATTTCATCTCTACGAACTTCTTCTTCTGACTACCCAGGCTTCAGGACGGGTGTAGTATTACCCAAACCAACACTTCCTCTAAAAATCCCTCTATCCCACTCCAACCTTTATTTCTCTAGTTATCTGAGTGAGTGTGCTGCATACACTGTTTGATTGTATTTCAATAAAGACCATAATTACCATTTCACTTCTGTTTGCTCCTTGACTCGGCCTGACCCCGTAGACATTGGGTAAAAGATCTCACTTCATTGCCCTGCCTCTCGTAGTGCTAGCTTGTGCTCTTTGACTAATTTCGCCAACTTGTATAATTTGGAGCGCACTTAGGTGTCCCTCATGGGACTCCCAGAAATCAGGGTAACAAGATAGTAAAATGTATAACCATTGTTAGCAATGGTATTTTTTATTTTTGTTATTTCTTTCTCTTCTTTTCTTTGTTTTTTTTTTTGGGGGGGCTGTTTGTATTGAAATATTTCTCATATATCTCATACACACACACACACACGCAGAGAGAGAGAGAGAGAGAGAGAACAGGATGACTAACTGGTCAGCCTGCAACTGCTATGCTGGTAAGAGCTGATGGGAATTGTAGTCCAGGCACGTGAGGGGAGCCACAAGTTGCCTACTCTATTTTAGATAAAGTCCTGTTTCAACACCAAATAGCCAGTCTGTGGTAAAATAGTTAAAAATTTTAGACCGAAAGCATTTAAATCACCACACAGCCACAAGTTTCTTTGGGTGGTCAGATGCACCAGAGAATAGCATTCCTGCATCTGTTATGCAAAGAGGGATTTTCAGCAGGCAGCTTTTCATGCAAGTTATACTCCTTTGACATATTATTTTTTTAAAAATATTATTATAAATTTTATTAAACATAACAACAAATAACAATATACATACATTGCACAGACTCATCTTAAAACACCGTAACACACAATACACGAATAATAATACACAAAAAAATAAAGTGGTAACATCCCAGAAAAAAACTAAGAGATTACCTCTATATACACAGAACATATAACATAAATTACTTCACATTAATCTTCTCAGTTGGAAGGATTGGCATAATACGTAATTTACCGTTTCATCTTCTCTCTTGTATATCAAAAGTTTTTTATATAATTTGGCAATTATATGTGGCGGATTTTCTTGCAAAATTTTTACTATTTCATTTTGTTCTCCCATATTGAATCCAAACAGCTTCCGGTCAATTTGAAATCTTTTTGATAATTGTCTGTAAGAGAACCAACTCAAAGTTACTCCTTCTTTTTCCAGTTCCGATCTGTCCTTTATATCTATTGTTCCGGCAGTATATTATTTAATTAAATCTTTGTATCTAAGCCATTTCGTCGTGTTCTTCCACCTGCCAAAGAAAGCTTCCTGTAGGGAGACTCACTTTGGGATTGAGGTAATAAATATTCTTTTATAATTTCTCCAGATTGTAAGGAGGGAGCTTCTAATGCAATGGTTAGCAAAGTCTTTATCCACATTTGCTTTGTTATAACAGACATATGCGTGCGAACCTAATCATAAATCGGCTCCTTCTAGTACAAGTAATCTTTCATTCTTCAAGTTGATCCAATCCGTGACCCACGATAGTGCAGCTGCTTCATAATACATATGGAAATCTGGTGCTCCAGCACCAGCTCTAATTGTTAGATCAGTTAGCATTTACCAACTGATTCTGGGTTTCTGACCTTGCCAAATAAATTTGTTTATGTCTTTTTGCCATTGGTTGAATGGCTTTCTATTAGTTATTATGGGAAGATTTTGAAATAGGTACATTAATTTTGGAAGTAACATCATCTTAATTATTGCTAATCTTCCCATTAATGATAATCATAGTTTTGACCGCCCTTCTAAATCCTTTTTTATTTCCCTCCATTTCTTGTCGTAATTATTTTCATAGAGTTCATTATTATGTTTAGAGATCCATATTTCCAAGTATTTTGTCTTTTTTACTGTATTGAAGCCTGATATCTCAGTTAACTTTTCTTCCTCATTTTTACTTAAATTTTTGGTTAAAATTGCCGTTTTTTTCTTTGTTTGCTTTGAATCCCGATAGGTCCCCAAATTTGTTCATTACTTTAATAAGGTATTTTATATTACTTAAAGGTTCATCCAAAAAGATTACTAGGTCATCTGCAAAAGCCTTTATTTTGAATTGATGGTTTTTCAACCAGTAAGGTAAACTGGGGATGAACAGTAAAGGGGATAAAGGGCAATCTTGCCTCATGCCTTTTTTCACTGTTATAGGACTTGTTTTTTCACCATTGATAATTAATTGAGTTTCCTGCTGATCATAGATCGCGTTAATCCAAGTCATAAATTTAGGGTCTGAGTCCACCTTCGTAAGTACAACCTTTTAAAAAGGCCACTTCAATGTATAAAATGCTTTTTCTGCGTCTACAAAAACCATTGCTAACTTTTTTCATTATGTTTCTCATAATGGTCTATAATATTTATGACAGTTCTTAAATTATTCTTTATATTCCTTCTGGGTAGGAACCCATTTTGATCCTTGTGTATTGTTTCTGAAAGGATTTTTTTAAGTCTTTTGGTCAATATTGATGCAAACAATTTATAATCAGTATTCAGTAAGGATATCGGGTGATAATTTCTGACGTCTGTAAGAGCTTTACCTTCTTTTGGGATAAGAGTTATATTTGATTTATTCCATGATTCCGGTAATCCACACACTGTAATTTCATTTATTGTCTTTTGTAGAGGAAGTGACAATTCATGCTCAAAAATCTTGTAATATGCAGCTGGAAATCCATCGGGACCCAGTGCCTTATTTTGCTTTAAACGTTTAATTGCTTCTGTGATTTCTATCATTGCCACCAGGCAATTTAGCATATTTTTTTGTTCCTCGGAAATTTTGAGTACTTCACATTTTTCCAGATAAAGTTGTATTCTTTCATTCTCTTCATCTGACGATGGGTTAGTATCGAAAAGCTTTTTATAATACTCAAAAAAGACTTTCTTGATGCCTTCTTGGTGCGTTATTCTTTTATTGCCTTTCTTAATCTCTAGAATCATTTTCTTTTTTCTTCTCTTTCCTTAATTTATATGCCAGCCACTTTGATGGTTTGTTGGCTTGTTCGAAAAATTTTGGACGTGTTTGTCTAATTTGGTGTTCTATTTCATGTAAATTCACTTCATTTAGTTGCACTTGCAGCTTCTTAATTTCCTTAATCATTTCTTCATTGGATGGATTTTTTCTTAATTGTTTATTGACTTCTTTCATTTGATCAAGAATTCTTATTGTTTCATCTTTCTTTTTTCTTATTTCTGAGTTCCATTTTATAAAGTGGCCTCTTATAACAGCCTTACTTGCGTCCCATACCCGTTTCATGGAGACCTCAGTAGAGATGTTTTCTCGAAAATAATTAACAATTTCTTTTCTTGCTTTTTGGATGTAATATTCTTTATGCAATATGTCTTCATTTAGTCTCCAAAATTTGTTATTCATTGTTTCATCTCTATTTGAATAGGGTTATGATCCGAACATAACTTCAGTATGATTTCCATTTTGTTTATCTTTAGTAGAATATTTCTGGAAGCTAATATTAGATCAATCCTAGCCATAGTTTTATATCGGTCTGAAAAGAAGGTATATCCTTTAGTATCGCCGTTCTTATATCTCCATACATCTAGTAGAGAAAGTTCATCCATCATCATAAAGAAACTTTTTGGGAGCTTACCGTTGTTTCAGGTCCTTTTTTCTTGAGAAGATCTATCATATACGGGGTTAATAACACCGTCCACGTCCCCCAGAAGGATTACACTGTCTTGGTTAGAGTCTTGCATGTAGTTCATGATTTCTTGCTGTATTCTTTGAAAGAAATTTCCTTTAGCACCATTCGTTGCATAAGCTCCAACAATAAGTATTTTGCTTTGATGAATAATAATTTCTACACCCATATATTGACTATTTTTATCCTTGAAGATTTCTTTTGTATGGTATTTATTATTTATATAAATTAAGACTCCTCTTTTTTCTTCTCCATCGTAGATGCGAAGCAGGTACCAAGTTTAGGATTCCTTACATCTTTCATATCTTGGGTACGGATTCTAACTTCTTGAAGACAAATTATGTCCAGGCGTTGTTTCTCTAGGAAATGAAAAATCTGTCTTTTTTAAAATTCTGAGTTAAGTCCTTTGACATTCCATGTTGAATTTTGATAGTCATTATGCTACCCTTTTAACTTGTTTTATTTGGTGTTTCTCAAATTTAATGTTCTTCTTCTTTCTCTGTTCCTACTTCTTCTCCTGTTTCTTTCTCTTCCCCTACTGTTTCATAGTCTTTGGCACCAGACTTTCCCATAATACCTTCTTCTAATGGAGTATCCTTTCTATGTTCTAAGTCTAATAATGCTACTTCCTGTTGTTGTTTCTTAACTGCTTCCTTATTTTGTTCTACTGTTTAGATTGATGGTGATTTTTGAAAATCTTTTTTCCGCCTTTCCAATATTTCATTTGCTTTATGTATTGAGTTTATTTTGTACCTCTTCTGTCGGTATGTGAAGGAGAGTCCTTCAAGAAGGCATGTCTTCCGGTATCTAATTTCTTTTATATCTATCTGGAATTTCTCTTCTTGTTTCTTTCTGAGTGTCTCAACAATGTCTTCAACTTGTCTTGTTTGTTCTTTCAAAGCTTTAGTTTCTCCCTTTAAAGTAGTTACATCTTTAGTCATGCTATCCAACTTCTTTCCAATTTTATTCAATTTGTGCTTCATATCTGAATGCAACTCAGACCTAGTTTCTTTTAGATCTTGTCTTATCTCTTCTTTAAAGTTTCTAAACTTTTCCATAATCTGCATTAGTAATTCATTAGATTGTGATGATAAATCTATTGAGGTTCTTCTTGCTGATGTTGTGACAGTGCTCGCAGCTGCTGTTACAGTAGCTGCTCCTTTTCTGGTTCGAGGGTCCATCATGTAAATGTTTTTATATCACCACTATCTGTCTTATATATCTCAAATATCTTAAATATCTTAAATATTACAAACTTCAACTGATTAAGCACCTAAAACTGTTCACTTATAACCTTAACAGTCTTCTTAAATTAATACTATAGTTAATTCATTAAATTCAATTGAAAAATATATCTATTAATGTCAGTCAGTTTTTATACCAGTCAGTAGTAAATGAGAGGTTACAATTGTCTTTAAATAACAAAGAATTCTTACATTAAACTAGATATGTATAAATATAAATATAATATAAATATAGTATATTATAATAAATATAAGTAAGTATAGATAAGTATATAAATGTAACTTAAGTGAATTTATTGATATTGAAATTGATATTATATATCCTTGTTCTATATATTAATCTGTATTCTTATCAAGTCCAAATCCAAGATGGCAGATTGTAAGGCAGCTTAGTGACAATGTAGCTAACAATTAAACTATTATCCAGCGAGGAATAACCGGTTCGGTGAAAAAATCTAGGAACCAGCCCATAACCCTCCCCCGATAAAGGGGGTTGAGAGGGGGCTCAAAGGGGACCTGAGGAAGCTATCGATCTTCAAGAGCCAACAAAGGTTGACTCGGAGAAGATGAGTGGGGTTGGAGAGCAGCCACGTTCACGCTGAGGTAGCCGATTGATAGAAAAACTGATGAGAAGCAGAATTTTTTTTTTAACCTGTAAAGGTAATATTCAGAGCCAAAGAAAAGACGATCTGGACTTTGATTTTGATTGTGGAGAGTGGATACTTTATAGCGTGCTATTCCAATGATGTAAAAAGGAGCAATGGGGATTTTGCATGTTGAATGGAAAAAGGAGTGAAACACTGAAGTACTGCTTTTTAAGGGTTAAAAATAAAAGACTCAGAATACATGCCTATTGAGTCTTAGAACAAAGAGTGAAGAATAAAGAATAAAAAATGAAGATTGGAGATAAATAGAAATAGAAGCAAATAGAAGCAAATAGAAGGAAAAGAAAAGAAAAGAACAGTAGGAACGGAAGACAGAAGCGGAGAAAAGTTGGGATGAAAGAACATAAGATGGCAGAACGTAACAGCGGTTTAGATTAAAGCAACGGGGGGAAAGGTAGTAGAGATGAACAGAGGCAGAGTAGAAGAAGAAAGCTTCAACATTAAAAGAAAGAAAGACTAAACACACAAAGCTAAATATACAAAGTGATATGATACTAAAAAATAGAAATAGGAGAAATAGAAGGAGGGCTGAGATTCTTGGTGGCTGAGTTTGCGACAGTTTTTCTGCTTCTGATACAATACGACGAGGAATAAAAGACTCAAAAGATAAACTTTAAAATTGTACAGCATGAACTTAAAATTGGTATTGTGACTTAACTACTTCTACATGGGGGAAATTTAAGCTAAGTTAAGTAATGCTTCAATGAGAAGCTCCCCCTTCCGGAAGAATAGTGCACTAGAAGACTGGGGTAAAACTTAACAAACTCGACTGGATTGTCTTTTTAAACATAAATATATATACAAATATACTCTAATGGAGCAAAATGAAATAATTGTATGATAATTGTATCTAGAAAATTTAACATAATTTATTGAAAACAGTTCTATGGTTCTATGAATTTATGTGAAATATTTTATGCGAATTATTTATGTGGATTTCTATGTTCTATGTTTCTATGTTCTATTAATTTATAAGAAGGAGCTTCTGCTGAACAATTAATTGTAGGCTGTAGTAGTGATTGAAATTGATTGAACAGATTAACCATAGTAGTAGGGAGGTGTAGCTCCTGTCAAAAGTGATTTATGACCCTCAAATTTGATTGATTTATGACCCGTCAGATTTGATTGATTTATGACCTGTCAAAAGTGATTGATTTATGGCCTGTCAAGAAATGACTGGCACCTATCAATCTCCCTCCCCCGGAAGTACTAGGGCGGGACATCCGGAAGGGGCCGTACCCCTGCCCACCCACGTGGTCCAAGCCGTCCAATGGGGCGACTTCTAAACTGGGTTCCCATGGGGCCCCAGCGGAGCCACGTGACCCCCTCAGATCCACGCCGGCCAATCACGGGCGACTTCCGGCTCGCGCTGCCATTGGTCCAGCGGGGCCGTGTGACCCCTCGAATAGCCCGCCCCACCACCCTCGACCAATAGGGACGG